>CM035107.1:5913358-6364823 GCA_020205505.1 Panax japonicus | reverse complement strand
CTGTCACAATTGTAGCCTGCAGCCTGCTGCCTGCTGCCTACTGCCTACTGTCTATACTGCTATATTATATATATGGTACATAACATAATTCTGCCCCTTTTGTAAAATTAATGTAACATCTTAATGAGTGCAGACTGCTGCCTATACTGCTATATTATATATATATATATATATATATATATATATATATATATATATATATATATATATATATATATATATATATATATATATATATATATATATATGGTACATAACATAATTATGTCCTTTTGTAAAATTAATGTAAAATTATAAATATGATGCTTAATTATAAATTTATGGTATTCTATATATACAATATTAAAATTTAAGAAATTAAACATAAATTTAAGAATTATATTGTATTAAACTAATTAAATATTGCAAATTTATCACCATTTGTATAATTTGAAGTTGGTGCAAGTTCAAAAAATTACACGTTTACAACTACTATAAAATTATCCATTTTGACTCCATCTTGTTCGCTTTACTTCTTGTTGTGATTTGATATACTACAACATGCATTATGAATATGGTAATATATTTATATAAATATTAAATATATATAGTTTTATTTGTATAAAATTTACAATGTTAACGACTTGAAGACGATTAGTCAGACGCTTTGTCGCTTAAGCGCATAAGCTACCGGTTGTCGTCTCGCCTCGACTTGACTTGTTGCCTTGATAACTATGTTCCAAAACTCCGTCAAATTTCTGCAACCTTCGAGAACTCCCTCCTGTTCTTGAATAGATACATTTTTCTGTATATCAAAAGCAGCCCATAATGTTTTTTTTTCTTTTTTTCTAAGGTTAGCCAATTTTTTTTTGCATTCTAAATCAAACCCTTGGAACCTCTTGAAATCTTTTTTCTCTTATACTAAATGCAATTAACCAATTGTATTAACCTCTCCCCATTTGCTCAATTAGGTGATATAAACCCTATTCAGCCTATACACATTTACGAAAATTCAGATTGATTATTTCAATTCAAGGTAATATTCATTTTCTTTTTTTCTCTTGTCTTCCACTTCCAATTGCAAATTGTTTTAGCATTTCTGTATTCCATTTTTTACTACTACTATAAAATGTGTGGTGTGGTTTTTTTTTCCTTGAAACAAATCAAATTGTTTGATAAAGAAGTTGTGAAAGATGTGATCACTTGATAAAGATGGGAGTAGTTGTGAGAAGAAGAAGAAAGAGGATCAACCGAAACATGTTAGTAAAATTGTGGGCTATGAATTAAGAGACTGTTGTATCTCAAAAAATATCTATTCTTCTCCACCCGAAGTCAAAGCTGCAATATTAAGAAAAATGGGTTGATCACAACTTCAGGGTTCCGGTTAGCATGAATTTATTTTTTGGTAAGTTGATCAATTGACCAATAAAATACTGACACATAGAGTCTCGTATGCATGTTAGCACTCTATTAGTCAATTGACCAACTTACCTAAAAATGAATTTCATGCTAGCCACTTTCCAATTTCAAAAGGCATGCATCACCTCATAGTGTTGAACAACATATTGGCCGAACCTCACTCTCTCAATTAACATTAAGTTTTCATCAAATTATATAAGTATGGCTGATAGTAATATATAGTAGCTATTAGGACAAATCCATTGACAATTATAAGTCAAGTCAAAATTTTAGAGAGAGTGCATAAAATTTTTTAGATAGGGTAAAAATGTATAAAATATTAGAGATAGAAGGTGAAGGAATATAAATATTAAATACTATAAATAATTTATTTAATTGGACCATATATAATAATGGTAAGCTTGACATTTGAAATGAGTTGACCTATATTTGACCATAAGTGTATGGTTGCAATTCACACAACTCATATTAAAAATAAATAATATAATTTTAATTCTTAAATAAAACCCCAACTCATAACCATATTTTGTTTTATTAAGCCTAATTATCTCCACCCAAGATAACAGAAAAAATTAGACCAAAGTAGAAGATCTTTTTTCTTGGTTGGTCTCTTTCCCTTAGTTTCATGGTGTTTTGAAAGATTATAATATTCAATAAATATATTATGGAAATTCTTATGAAGAGAGGAAATCTAGAAAAGAACTAGACATGATTCAATCATTTACCTCTCACGATCAACTTTGCTATTTCATTATTATAACTTTTTGAATTACAATTTCTTTAAACGAAATATAAAACTTCTCTCATATTAACCAAAATCCAGTTCTCCTGTGTTGCATATTTTATTTTTGCACTCATAAACTTTTTGTTTGATATTAATGTTTGACTATCTCAACTTTTTTATACAAGTCAAATATTACTCCATATTAGAACATCTTCAATAGCCTCTTCAATCGCTTTGAGATATTTAAATAGGTGAGGCCACATCAGGAAATTTATTTCCAACAATCTATTCAACTTTAGTCATCAAATATGCAACTTCATTCTCTCTTTTCAAAACATTTATGAAAGGCTAAAAATATTTATTTTGCTTGATGAGTTTGATGTACAACTTATTGAATTGAACAAACTAATGAGACACAAAATATGAAACTAACAAATAATACTCTTCAAATTGACACATAAGTCAAAAAACTTCATTTTGAAATTTTTTTTTGCTACTACAGTTGAAGATGCTCTTAGTGGACTACATCTGTGTTGATTAATATTCTAATGACGCTGAGTTTTAACCCATAAGTCTTTAGCAAAAGAAAATTGATATTTTTACATGTTAAAATAAAAAATTTATAAATTTTTTTTTTCATTTCATTTAACAAAAATAATATAAAAATATCACTTCCCTTAACAAAAGTTTAGGCTCATCAGTCTCAATGTTTTGAATAGACCTGCAAACGGGCCGGGCTGGCCCAAACGGGCCCGGCCAAAATGGTTCGGATTTTGGTGGGCTGAAATTCAACGGCCCGTGGCCCGGGTTAGGCCGATCCGGCCCAGCCCGCAGACTTTTTAAAAATTTTTTTTAAAAAGAAATCTGTAAACAAGTGAGAGGATACAGAAAGTAAATCAAAATTAAATGCTGCAAGGTAAAGCCCCTCTCATACATATAGTAAATTGCAGTCCTAAGATGCACATTACTCTGTGCATTCTTATCTATACTGTCGCGTCTTATCTTCACCAACCCATTCCCCAGCCGAGTTTCTTGGTGATTCCCTGATGCCAAGGTGGTCATCGTAATGACCCAGCAAATCTCTTCAACAGCCTTATTCTCTCTTCTCCTCCTGACACATGCTAACAAGTTAGCTTACTAACTTTTAGCTTCCATCTCATTTGCAATATAATAACCGTGTAAACATGTATTTCTTAATTTCCATAGCCAACTGAAATTATTAACTATGTGCATACTAACTGATTTTGAAAATAACCAAATCACAGTTTACACCTTATTCCAATTGTTTTTTGCAAAATCTAATATACTAACTGTTTTTGAAAACCAATTACCAATCTTTGCATATTCAATTCCCATAACTTGATAGCATAACATAATCATTATCAAAACAAAACCCATGATTAATTCAATACATATTATACTAACATATAAACAAACCCATCTCTGTTAGCTATCTTTGATAATTTCCATATATCTAACTATTTTGCATACATATAACCAAATGACTGATATGAGCTAACTTCCAATTTAATTACCATACATATTACCATGTATTCTATTTCTAATTACTGGATAACATGATTATTAATAATCCACACAATTCCAGAATTCCTATCTTTAAATTCCCATCCACGAAATCAATCCAATTTATACACTAACTGATTGTTTTTGCAATTTATGTTTATGTAATCAACATTTGATAATCTCTTCTTTCTATAAGAACATATAATATCATATAAATCCAAAAATATACAGATAAATTGCTTGCAGCTAAACACAAAAACATATAATATCATAAACCCACAAATATAAATCGGTAAATTCTAGATCTAGTCTAATCCGGTTCATAAACCCTTAAAATATCTTATTGAAACGAGAGCGGAAAATACCTGAGACAGTGAAATGAGGACGTCGAGGAGAATAGAGTAGGGTTTTAGCCTTTTAGGGGAGAGGAGGAACTGCCGAAGTGCCGAACTGTGAAGAAGTGAAGTGAGGTCGAGGAGAATAGGGTCGATCGATCGAAGTGAATTGAGGTGGTGCTGTATCACTCTCTGGTCTCAGACTCTCAATCCCTTACCCCCTTTATTATGCCGGTATTTAGCCCTCAGCGAGGAGTCAGGAGATTAGAGATAGAAATAGAGATAGAGATAGGGTTTTTTTAAATGATCGGGCGGGTCGGGTGTTCACGGGTGGGTCGCCATTAGGCCCGGTTAAAATTGGGCCGGATCAAAACAGTCTAATTTTTGATGGGTCAAAAAAATAAAACCCACAATCCAATTTTTGATGGATGAACTGATCTGACCCGCGGGCATGGGCTGATTTTATCAGGTCTAGTTTTGAATTTATGTAATTAATAAAATGAATAATAGTACCATACAATTGACTAGTTGAGTATACCTGCCGACACTTTTCATTCATTGGTAGTCATAATAATACTTTAATTCAAAATGCGCTGGACCACCCACCACCTACCACGCACACGCAATAAAGAAAAAATCTTATCTTTACAACTTACCCTTTATTTAATATTGGGCCAGCTTATTCTTAATAATATATTCCCACTTGTTTTAAGGGAAAAACTGTGGAAATGTTAGCCCTAGATCCCCAATTGATATAAGAGGGAGACTCCGAAGCTTACACATAATAATCAAACACCATGGTTTCTTCTTCCTCTGTCAAAAGGCTTGGCAACTTGCTAACAAAAGAAGGAATGTTTTTGTGGGATGTGAGTGATCAAGTGCTCAGTTTTCAGACTGAGCTAAATAGTAATCACTCCCTCGAAGATTCAGATCCAGAACTCTACTTTTGGTATGAGAGGTATAGGAAATGAAAGTTCAGAATTTTACACTCCAAGTGTTTACAGGTATGCATGCTATGTTTTATGAAATTTTGAATTAGAAATTCTATGTAGAGATGTTAAAATTTTGAAAATTTTAAACCCATTTTAATTTTGGTCACCCTGATTAATTAATCAACATAGATGTAGTCAACTAATCTAAAGGTGTGACTTGCCCAAGGCCTTTAGCGAAATAGACAGATACATGGCCTAACTCACCTATACCAACTACACCCACGTCCAACCCCAGTTTATCAAGCTCACATCCAACCCAGCTTATCAAGCCCAAAATACTTGAAGGCTGTCACTTGTGATCCCAACACATACAAGGAACACCGGACTCAAGGGGCAAATTGTTGGGACAAATGACAATGAAATGTTCATTGCAAACCATTCTATCCCAGTAACCTATGTAAGGGTATATTGGGCATTATAATGGTATTTCATATCTCAAAGTAGAAGTGTATCCTTAATTTTGAAACAAACATATATATCTAATTTTGGAAGGAATTACTTATTTTATCGCACAAAAATTGATTTAATTTATCTTATGATAACATGAAATCGTATGTCATATGACAGGGTTGTGCACATCCACTTGCTGAGTATATCTACGAGCACTACCTATATGATCTTGGAGTTTATTTGATATATAATTTTCACTTGGAGACAGTGGAGATAATTATATGTCAAGAGAAGATTCACCATTGGAAAGAAAATGATAGTAATCTTCTCGTTTTTCTTTGGGGTCTATTGAGTCAACCAAGGATAATTCTATGGACATATGATATCTATCATAACCTAGACACATGGTCTCCCATGTACGAAGGTTTCCTTGAGCACTTCCCAAAGATTTTAATTTCTAAAATAGTTTTTAACTATATTTTTATGTAAAGTATCATTGTAAGGTTGTGGCCGAGGCACCATGAGAGTTATATACATTTGTATTAAAACTCACAGTTAATTGTGGTCGTATTCTATACGACAGTTTAACAGTTTTATAAATGAAGTTTGTATTTAATTTTTATAGTGTGATATATCTGACGACTCAGAATGGGTCGTGTGGACCTATTTTGGCGGCGTCATAAAATAACTATTATATTAAATAATACTAAATAAATTTACAACAATTTTGAATTTTTTAGAGGGATAAAATAATAAAGTTTTGTCATTTAGATGTTTCAGACATGTTAATTATCAAATAACTTTTTTTTCATTCAGATTCAAATTCAACTCATTCAGATTTAGATTCAGTTCATTCAAATTCAAATTTATTCAATTTTTATCAAATATCCCCTAAGACCATAAAATTAGGACAACAATTAATATTATTCTGCACGAAAACGAGGCAAAGTAAAAAAAATAAAAATGCCGCTATAGCTTGTAGTGGCTAAGCCAACAACAATAGACTTCAAATAATATTACTTTATACAGGAAACAAGGCAACACAAAAAAAATAAAAATTTACGATGTATATCAGTTTTAATGAGTAATTTACGAGAAGTTGTATTTAATAAAAAAAATACTAACTCAATTTTTTTACGAAATGTTGTATTTAATAATTTTTTTTTACCAAATGTTGAATTACAAGAATTCAATAAAATAATGTATATCGTAAATTTACTCAAAAAATTTAATAAGATGATATATATTATTTAATGAATAAGACAATTGTTACATTTTTTTTCTTCTTATAATGGTTAAGCAATGAGATTCGTACCTATTTTATTTTTCCTAACAAAATGAGTTTAATCATAATCACAAAATGAGTAGTAAAACTAATAAAATAACATTTTATTAAGTCTCTTATTTAAGAGTTAAAGTTAAAAATAGTGACAATGTACAAAAACAGAATTATGCTTACAAAATATCGTTAATGAAATATTCCATTCGTTTTTAAAAAAAAATTGTAAAGAATATTAATTGAATTTAAGATAAATGCATATTATAAAACTTATTTTAACATAATACTATACAGAACAAAAACTCATTAGTTATTACTATTATGAATATTAAAAGCCATATTAATATAAATAATAGAAGTAGTAGTATTACATCTGAGTATTATTAATATTATTATTATTATTATTATTAATATTAATATTAAAATAAATATTAATAATATATTCTTACTATTATTACAATCAATATTCGTAAACAAATTCATCAACTACTCAATAATATTTTCATTAACATATTTACAAAAAACATAACATAAATAATATAATGAAGCCTATTTTTTTGTCTCAGGAATCCTTAGCACTCGATCGTGATTTCGTTTATCGTGGTTGGTTTTAAAGCCGCAAATTGCACATTTTTGATGAGGCTTTGAAGCAGAGGCGAAACTAGGGGGGCCGGGGGCATCTGACCCTGGTATTCCGACGATTCCCCCTAGAGTACTCTGCTGCTGCTGCCCGGCCCGGCCGGCGTCCGTTGTTGCAGTGCCGCCTTGCGCCTTCAGCGAATTTTAAAGAAGCGAGAAGTGTTCGAAGAGGGAACATGCAGTATCGTCTATGGAGTTTCATGCGTATAACAGAGTGGGGCTGGTAGTTGAAGATGGAGGTGATGAGAACTGAAGAAGAAGAAGACGCCATGGATGATGAGAGATGAAAAAAGAGCTACAACTAGCCTTGCGTTGCGATTTTGCGATGCTGAAGTTGAAGTTGGATTGGGCGGGCGAAGAGGCTTCATCGATGTAGGCTGGGCTGGGGTGTAGCAGGCTCTCTTACGCTGTAGCAATAGCAAGCCAGTGAATGAGCAAACTAATCTATTATATTACATATATATATATATATATATATATATATATATTTAAATTATAATTATTTTTTATGCACAATAAAAAAATTAATACATAATATATATATAGATATATTTTAAAAAATATAAGTCCACCACCTTCGAAATGCACACATATGTTTTGAGGTTTTTTCATTAATTATTAAGATAATAATCAATTTGATTTTGTATAAATATATGTAATTCAAAAACTTTACTAAAAAATTTATTAAATTTTCATTATGGTAATTAATTAAGTTACATAGTGTACGTACCTTCAGTCGGTTATTAAAATAAAATAATCTGAATATAGTACATTTATTCGGTTAGTATTATAAAAACATAATTAATATTTTAGTCAATTTTTATTTAGATACATAATAAAATTATGTTTAATGATCTATAAAGTATTGAACTAAATAATTATTTTGTAGTGAATTTCAATTTTTAATTAACTTAATTTTGTTATGCTATCATTTAATAATAAATCCATTATTATTACTTAACTTATTTATTACTAATATTCAAGAAGATAAAAGAAAATGTGTTTTATGTACATGCGTTTAGTTAAAACTTTAAAAGATAAATATTAGATTATTACATGTTCATGTATATTTTAAATAATATGAAAATAAAAGTGTGAGAATAAATTGAAAAATATTTTCATTTAAAACTAGGAGTATTTTTTTTGTGGAATTAAATAAGCGATATTTTTTCAAAAAATGAAAACGAACAAATTTTGAAAGTGGCGAACAAATTTTGAAAACGAACAAATTTTAAAGTCTTCTTCTTTGTCTTTACAGTCTGGTAGTTTATATTGAGAAGGATATTTTTTTAACAATTAAAAACGAATAAATTTTGAGATATTTTCAAACTATGCAAACTCACAAGATACAGTTGTCTTCTCTCAGTCGTACAATCGAAAGAAACACTTAAGCGTAAATAAATAAAAAAAATTTACTGATGTATTTTGATCCTCCCATAAAAACCTTCTGGTTCCGCCACTGCTTTGAAGGCATGATTTTCTCGAGTGCACTCTTTAATCTATATTATTTTTTGCAACACATTGTTTGAGAAATAATAGGTTGTAAAAACTCATTTTCTTCTGCTTTCTCCTCTTCATCTTCATCGTCATTATCGTAACCCATATCCTGAGGTAGATCTCCAACCGTGCGATCAACGTCGTCGTCCGCCAGTTCAGGAATATATATTTTCATCCGGATCATACTGGTCAACCAACGTTTTCCTCATGTATTCAGTTTAAGAACAATTTTGTAACCTCGAACTGAGCAAACAACTTTGCTCGCTAACTCTTGGTAATCACTCATCAAAAGATTATAGCGCATTGCTTGATCTTGTTCGAACTCACCAGCTGTGGAGTTAAAGAATAATTCTTCACCATTGCTCTTGTTCACGTCTCTTGTCCACCAATGAAAAATTATGTCGCTCTGTATTTCTGAAGTACTCTTAAACATGAAATATATCAAGATGTGTCTGCATAATTCACCAGAATGAGAAACTGTTTGGTAATTATATGTTACCAACCCCAGCTAACGATTGTTGACGATTTCTTTATATCTTCAACAAATTTCAGTTGCATCTGCAATATACACTGCATAGACCTTAGTATCAGTGACACACAACTCACTAACTTTACTAACATTGTATTTTATGGAATCGACAAATTGGCGTTGAAAACATCTAAATATTACTTTTGTACACACCTGTGCAACATGAACTTCCAAAGATGAACCGAATACCATATTCCTTTTTCGATATTTTGTTATGTAGTCGGTCTTCCTCTCTTTGATAAATTGTTTTTCTATAGCCTTCTGACTCTGCACTACAAATTCTTTGATACCTGTTGAAGCATTAACATACTCATTAAAAAAATGATTCATGCTCTCGCTTCTTTCGGTGGTTGTCATTCCCGTGGCAAAATATCTCTTTGTATACGCAGGAATCCATTTCTCTCGTACCTCATATAAACTTCCAAGCCACTTATTGTTATACAATTCATAGTTCCTTATTAGAATATGCCAACACTCTTCAAACTCCTCGATGGACAATGAATTATACACACAATTGTTAAAATGATCTTTGAATGATGGGTACTCAGAATAAACATGATATAATTCAGGAAATTTATTGTTAATATGTCAAGAACACAATAAATGATAACTAGAAGGTAGTACCGTAGAAATAACATTACCCATGACTTTATCTTGGTCAGTGATGATGGTTGTAAGTGCCTTGCAGTCCATGGCTTCAAGCCATGTCTCTAATACCCAAACGAAAGTGTCCTCTGTCTTGTCCTTTAACAATGTAAATCCAAACAATATAGACTAATAATTGTGTTTGACCCCAAAAAATACAACAAACGGCATGCCATACATATTTGTCCGGTAAGGTACTGTCAAATGTCACAACATCTCCGAATCGTTGATACATAAACCTTGATCGGGGGTCGACCCACAAAATACAAGCTATGCGATTGTTTTCACTCGATTTTTTTTTACTGTTACTGTTATAGATACAAATACTGTTACTATTATTGTTATTGTTATTGTAGTTAAACATAATCCGTTACTGTCATTTGGTTTTAATTTCTAGATATATATATATATATATATATATATATATATGTTATTGATAATTTGTAGTTAAACATAATTCATTTTCGAGATACATACATATATGAAGCCATAGTCAGCAGGTTACTGTTATTGAAAATGTATTTGTTTATGGTCAGCTTTGAAAATGTATTTGTGTTATGCTCTGTATCATTCTTTTGGGTTACTGTTACTGTTATTGATATATGACTAAATTAATAAAAAAATAGTTATGCCCAAGTATAATATTGGGTGGTTGTAGTACAACAGGGTGAAGATTGTAAAGTAGTTTGTGTTTATGGTTGAGTTTTGGCTTTTTAAAAACTGGATCTCCATTCGAGATATTTTTCCCCATACACACTACTTCTAAGTTCTAGGTGCAAATTTGTACAGCAATTTAAAAAGCCACAGGAATACCAAGGCTCGGCTAAAATGTGTTTTACTAATGCCAATGATTCATTTTGTAAGTCCTGTTGTCGCTAATGTGGTGGTTGTAAGAAGAATAGCCTTGGCGGAATAACTTAACTATTGCATTTATGAAGTATTATTGATCTTGGATAAACTGTTGTACGAATCTCTATTATTTGTCCTTCTGTCTCACTAGATTCATTTTCTTTAAAATATTTTTCATCATCCTCAGTCCTAAATGATGATATTACTGAATATCTTTGGCCTTTAGTGCAAAGATGAATGATTAACTGATGAATATCTTTGGCCCGTAGTGCAAAGATGAACAGGTCTTGAGATGAACATGACCAACTGGTGATACAAATGAATATCTTTGGCCTGTAGTGCAAAGATGAATATTTAATTAAAGATGTATATTTATTGTTGTTATAGGGATAAAATATTGATGATGGACTTTTAAATCTTAGAAGATAGTAGAACTCATTCTCTACTTGACTCTTCTAATGGATTGATGTTTTCGCTGCAGTTGTTGATCTAAAACTTGTTGTCTATTATATTTTATCAGATTTTTTCCTATTGAAGACTAATGATAAATTGTTGTATATTATCTTAGTCATAATATTCTTTACTGGGCTAGTTGAGCTCACCCTTTTCTTTTTTGTTCCATTTTTCTTCTCAGGAGGTGAAAACATAGCAGGATCTAGTCGGGGTATGGAATGATGGTACTAGAAAGATGTTTTAGCAGTCCTCACTATTTCTGTAAAATAGTGTTTGAATAATTATAATGAGGACTTATTTGAGTGTGGATATTGTCTAGAAGACAATATTTGTATTTAAACTCACAATATGTGTTGTCGTATTTAACACGACAATTGTATTATTGAAGTTGTAGTTTATTTTCTGTACCATGTATTTGACGACTCGGAATGGGTGTTGTATACCTATTTTGGGGGCGTCACAAAAGAGCTATTTATTATGAATTATTGAAGTTTTAAAAATAAATATTTTTATTAAAAACATGGTGGGCCCCACTTTTTATTGGTGAGAAATGTGTTAAAGATTTATTTTAAAAGTGGTGGGCGTGAATAGTTGCAGGTAAAGCCATCAGGTAGCTGGTTAGTCTACTTTGGCGTTCCAGCATTATCCTATAAATAGGGTGCTTAGTTAGAATTGAAAATCATACCAGAATCATAAGCTTTCTCTCTCTATATTATCGAGCGTATTTTTGTGAGTATTTAGATACTTTAAGAGTTGCTATTCAGTGCAAGTTTCCTTCAGCCTTATACCTGATATTTCAGCCGGAAGTACTGTTCTTTTGAGGTAAAAGATATTATTTTCTTCGTAAATGATATTTTTCTTTCAATATCATTATGCCGAAATATTGGTATGAAATTTATTATGAAATTTCTACCTTTTTATGTCGAGGTTATTATTCACGTATACGACATTATTCATGTATACGACACTATTCAAGAATACGGTACTATTCACGAGTACAATTCACGAAGTATAATTTTTTGGTGAAAATTCTATCTTTTTGTGTCGGAGTTACTATTCACGTATACGACACTATTCACGTATACGACATTATTCACGTATACGACACTATTCACGAATACGACACTATTTAGAGAAAAATGAACTTTTCTATTCTTTGTCCAAGATGTCTATTATGGTTACTATATTTTATTGTATTCATGTTTTGATCTTCATTCTTGAATTTTACTCCACTATGGTTTATTACGGTGTATTTTTGAACTTAGATTATCTAAAATACGAATCCCAAATTTTTGTTCTTTTATCTCACTGGATTCGTTTTTTAAAAATATTTTTCATCATTCTCAGTCATAAATGGTGATATAACTGAATATCTTTGGCATGTAGTACAAAGATGAATGATTACCTGATGAATATCTTTGGCCCGTAGTGCAAAGATGAATAGGTGTTGAGATAAACATGACCAACTGGTGATACAAATGAATATCTTTGGCCCGTAGTGCAAAGATGAATATTTAATTCAAGATGTATATTGATTGATGTTACATGGATAAAAAATTGATGATGAACTTTTAAATTCATATATGATAGTAGATTTCATTATCTACTTAACTCTTCTAATGAATTATTATTTTCACTGCAAATATTGATCTAACACTTGTTGTCCATTATATTTTATCTGATTTGTTGAAGGCTAACGATAATTTGTTATTCATTATCTTAGTCATAATGTTCTTTATTGAGCTAGTTGAGCTCACCATTTTCTTTTTTATTCTATTTTTCTTCTCAGGAGGCGAGAATATACGGTAACTAGTCGGGGTATGGAATGATGGTTCTAGACAGTTATTTTAGCAGTACTCACTATTTTGTAAAATAGTGTATCAATAATTGTAATGATAACTTATTTGAGTTTGAATATTGTCTAAAAGACAATATTTATATTTAAACTCACGACATATGTGTTGTCGTATTTTGCACAACAAATGTAATAATGAAGTTGTAGTTATTTTCTGTACTATGTATTTGGCGACTCAGAATGGGTGATGTATACCTATTTTGGGGCGTCACAGTATGGAGAAACCACAATGTCGAGGAAAAAATATTGGAACTCGAAGAAAAGATGAAGAAGAATTACCCTCAGTTGTTTGACTAACGTATATCGAGATTCTAGGGACAAAATTCTTATAAAGGGGGAATAATGTAACAACTGAGAAACACGAATTATAATGTAAATTAGTTTTATTTGATTATATTGAATAAAATTATATTATATGTTTATTATAACGAGTAAGCGAGTTGAATGTCGTTTTATAACCTAGAAGGGATTTATGATCGTAGTATTCTGGCTAAGTGCTAGAAATAAAGTGTGTGAATTTTCAAGACAAAAATCAAAGCTTTCCAGGAAATTCTTCGAAAAACACTATTCATTCATTTCTGCTTGGAAATTATTTTTGAACTTCCGGGAAATACATAACGATAGAATTTTGAGGAAAGATGGATTATCTAATAATATTTTAGTTATGACAAACGTAGTATTTCGACTGCGTACTCAATTCGAGAATGTTAGGGAAAGTGAAGATTTGAAAAAGTAATGATTATGTATAATAAGAAAATTATTATACGAGGAAAGAATACGAGTATAATACAAGGTATTGTACAAGTATATATGAAAGATAATATGATGTATATCATGAATATTATATGAGAAGAATATGAGAATTATACGCGAAGAATACGAATAAGTCTTAATGGACTATTAAAGATTGAACTTAGACTTTGTTGAGCCCAAACTAATGAATTAACAAGCCCATATGAATGGTGATTGAGGCCCAATGAAAAACTTAATCAAGGCCCAAGGGAGGTGGCCAAGCTTCTCTTGGAAGCTTGGTGGAATAGTAAGGAAATGGCATTTAATGCTTTGTGATGACTCAAAAGTTGTTGGTGTGAAATGGATAGTAGATGATGGTTTTTTAGGTTTGAATGATGATTGATGAGGGGGTGATTTTCTAGAATAGAAACTTAAGGGTGTGATTATAGGATATCATAACCTAAGTGACCAAAGCATGAACCAACATCAATTGTCTTTAAGATCCCATTTTGCCCTAAACCTTGAAATCCTATAAATAGAAGACTTAAACTTCATTTGCCATTCCTTATGCAATTCACCAACACTTGAGTTTATACACTTTGAGAGAGAAAAGAGAGAATTTTTAAATTGCCAAAGAAAAAGAAGAATAAAGCTAGAACATCAAGAGGTAATGAAACTTGAACTGAAGTGATTTTTGATAGAGAAGTGATTATTGGTGGAACATGTCTCAAAAGGAGTAATAAGGAGGAATTTAAACATTAATAACCATGTATCAAGTGAAATCATAATCAAATGATAAAGAACATAATGAAGAGAATATGAAAACTTAACATATGTTGTTGATGGACAAATTTAAAACCATCATGTATAGGATTAGATGCTATATGCTTGTTTAGGATGATAGATATTCGAATAATGGAATGAATCCATTTTGAACGAAGTAAAAATCTCGTTTAACAAAGTTATGGAAAAATTTCGAAGAAAAGGCAATAAACGTTGAAATTATAGTTAATTAGGATTTCAGAAGGGAAGTGAAATGTTAACAACGAACCTAATTTAAATCCTCTCAATAGTTTATATTGAGAGAGTTTTGAGCATTTCTTTGGTTTGTAGAGTATACTATTTGGAGTGCTACTCTATTATACGTTGTCATTGTATTCTGAGAGATAAGTGCTATCAACTTTGAGTATCGTAAAGAGGGTATAATTGTTTTAAAGATATAGTACAAAATACTAACCTTGACAAATTTATTTTTACAATTTAAAGATAAATTTATATATATATAATTTTCATTATGTTTTAGTAACAGCAACCACCGCTATTGGCAGTACTTATTGTAAATGGGTTTGACAAAATAAATATTAAAGCACTTTGAAGGCTTAATTTAATGTGGGATCCACACTTTGGAAATGTCGGGTCCATACACCAATGCGTTCTCCTCCACAAGGAGTATAACGTGGTATATTTATATGATCAAATCCATTAAGAATTGAATGACAAAATTGACTCCAAAGTCACCTACTTGTAATGTTGGAAATTGCAAAAGTCCCACATAGGGCATTAGAGGGGAAAATGAAGAACATATATATGGGATGTTTGCTCAATGGGAAGGGCCCCAAGGGGCACCCCACTTTTGTGAAAGGGAGAGGACGTAGCCAAGGCATGGTTCAAACCCACACGCGCCGCCGCCGTCCAATCGGGCGGTCGGGCCGGGCTCGGGCGGGTGGGTGGGTGGGTCATCATATATATATTTTTAGACAAAATCTATTTAATGTTTTATTAGATTTTGTTAAAATGATTATCATGATACTACGTAGTTTTGCCAGTTTTGCCAACGGTAATAAACCACGCCAACGGTAACATATCAACCGCAGAATTATTCTATAAATAATCGATGTGGGCGCCTAAAAGAATTCATTAAATTTTCCCGTTCCTTCCCTTCTACAGAAATCCCATTCTACAGAAGCTTTCTCGTTCCTTCCATTCTACAAAAATCCCATTCTGCAATATTTCCCGTTCCCGTTCTGCAGTTTATTTCCCGTTCCCGTTCTGCACAGAATAGTTTCCTGTTCTGTTTCTGCAATAATATTTTGCAATAAGTTTTTTATGTTTTCTTCATGCATGCATTAATTCATACAGTTCAGTACATAACATAAAATTATGTTCGTAGTGTTCTTAATTTTGAAGTGCTTTTAATTAAGAACTGGAAATCCATTTTATCTTGGGAAGCAATTATTTATTTAATCCTTAGCACCAGTGAGGGAATAAATTTGTTTTAAGGAGACTTTGTGAATTCAAAGGACTCGAATTTATCTATATAAATTCAATCTTAAAGCAATTGAATAATAATCTTACAGAATACAATCTTAAAGCAAATTTACATGTTCTGTAATTGTAGTATTATTTAAAATCGCTTGTTTATGTGAATAGAAAATGGGTTTTGAAAACAAATTTAATGTATATATTGCATTCTGGAAATTTAGTGCATGTTAATACATGTTAATATAAAGTATTCTGTTATTTGATATATTACAGAAATATTACATATATTACATGTATAGTTAATTTATATATTCTATTATTATATATATTACATATTAATTGATTTATATATATATATATATATATATATATATTCTGTTATTGTTTACATATAAGAGTTTATTTAGTTTGCATGTTAATATACATAATATTCTGTTATTGTTTACATATAAGAGTTTATTTAGTTTGCATGTTAATATGCATAATATTCTGTTATTGTTTGCAAATTAAAAAAATAGTTTATTTTGTTTACACGTTAATATATACTATTGTGATAACATTGTGCAAATATTCTACAAAACAAATTTGTAAATAAAATTTGTTACATCTTGTACAAACAGAAATTTGTTTCTGTTTATTGACAATTGTCTTCTTTGTATAATAGAAATGGCATCCACTAGTACCATTCCTGCCATGAGTGTGTCTTATGGAGCGAAGCCTGAAAGGTTCAATGAAACTGATTTCAAGCGTTGGTAACAAAAAATGCTCTTATATCTCATCACATTGAACTTGGTAAGGTTTCTACAAGAGGACTGTCCTACTCTTGTTGAAGGAGAAACTAACAAGGAAAAGGTGGCTGTTGTTGACGCATGGAAACATGTGGATTTCCTTTGCAGAAACTATATGATGAATGGTTTAGATAATACATTATATAATGTATATTGTACAATTCAAACTGCAAAAGAACTTTGGGAATCTTTAGACAAGAAATATAAAAGTGAAGATGCTGGCATGAAAAAATTCATTGTCAGTAGATTTCTTGATTATAAAATGGTAGATTCTAAAGCAGTCATCACTCAAGTGCAAGAATTACAAGTAATTCTACATGATATTCATGCTGAAGGAATGTCATTAAGTGACTCATTCCAAGTTGCTGCAATGATTGAGAAACTTCCACCATCATGGAAATACTTCAAGAATTATTTGAAGCATAAACGCAAAGAGATGAATCGTGAAGAACTGATTGTGCGACTTATGATTTAAGAGGACAATCGAGTATCTAAAAAGAATAGTGGGAAAAACGTATATGAAACAAAGGCTAATGTGTTAGAACAAAGGCCAAACAACAACAACAAAAGGAAGCGCAAAGGAAATTCTAATTTCAAAGACAAGATGAAATTCAAAGGCAAGTGCTTCTATTGTGGCACTCCATGACATAAATTAAATGAATGTCGCAGGTCAAAGAAATTCAAGAAAGAACAAAAAGCTCAAGCAAATGTGACAGTACTGGAAAAACTGTCTGAAAATGTTTCAGACATTAATCTCTCTGCAGTTGTATCCGAATGCAACTTGGTAGGAAACACCAAAGAATGGTGGGTGGACACTGGCACTACTCGCCACATTTGCTCCAACAAATGGATGTTTTCTACCTATAAACCAGTAGAAAATGATGAGCAACTCTTCACGGGAAACTCCTCATGTTCAAAGGTTCAAGGACGTAGAAAGATTATACTGAAAATGACATCTGGCAAAGAACTGACTTTGAATGAAGTGCTTCATGTGCCAGATATCCGCAAAAATCTAGTGTCTGGGTCACTGCTTAGCAAGAATGGTTTCAAGTTGGTGTTTGTGTCTGATAAATTTGTTCTTACCAAGAATGATATGTTTGTAGGAAAGGGTTATATGTCTGATGAGCTCTTTAAGATGAATGTAATGACTATTGTACAAAAGTCTATTGATAATAATAAAATTAATTCTTCTGCTTACTTGTTAGAATCTTCAAATATATGGCATGCTAGATTAGAACATATTAATTATGATACAATGCGTAGATTAATTAATTTAGAATTCTTGCATAAATTTGATATTAATAAAAAATATAAATATGAAATTTGTGTGAAATCTAAAATGACAAGATTACCTTTTCATTCTGTTGAAAGAAAAACTGAACCTTTAGATTTAATTCACATTGATATATGTGATTTGAAATATGTGCAAACTAGAGGTGAAAAAAATATTTTATTACCTTTATTGATGATTGCATAAGATATTGTTATGTATATTTGCTAAGAAGCAAAGATGAGGCTATAGAAATGTTTCAACTTTATAAAATTGAAGTTGAAAACAACTTAGCAAAAAGATTAAAGAAAAATAAGCGATAGAGGTGGTGAATATGAATCACCATTTGAACAGATTTGATCTACTCACGGTATTATTCACCAAACTATCGCTACTTATTCACCTCAATCTAATGGTATTGCTGAACGCAAGAACTGAACATTGAAAGAAATGTTGAATGCTATGTTAACTAGTTCTGGAGCACCCCATAATTTGTGGGGGAAAGCTTTGCTTTCTGCAAATTATATTCTTAACAAAGTGCCTTATAAGAAAACTCACAAAACACCTTATGAATTATGGAAAGGTCATAGACCTTGCTATAAATACTTAAGAGTGTGGGGGTGTCTAGCAAAAGTAATGATTCCTAAACCTAAAAAGGTTAAGTTAGGACCAAAAACCATAGATTGTGTATTCATTGGTTATGCAAATAATAGTAGTGCTTATCGCTTTCTTGTTCATAATTCTGATATTCCTGACATTCATGTTAATACATTTATTGAATCTAGAGATGCATCGTTTTTGGAGAATGTGTTTCCATATAACAGAAATAAAGAGATAAATTCATACAAAAGACCTTTGGATGCTACTGGTATAAATCCTGAAAATATAGATAAAGAGTTTATTGTGGATGAACCTAGACGTAGCAAAAGGGCAAGGACTTCAACGTCTTTTGGGTCAGTTTTTCTAACATTTTTGTTAGAAAATGATCCTTAAACATACAAAGAGGCAATATCCACTCCAGATGCTCTTCATTGGATAGAAACAATAAATAGTGAAATTGAATCCATCATGCAAAATCATACATGGGAATTAGTGGACCTTCCACCTGGTTCTAAACCCTTAGGGTATAAATGGATCTTCAAAAAGAAGATGAAAGCTGATGGTTCAATTGATAAATATAAAGCAAGGCTTGTTGTTAAAGGATATAAGCAAAAAGAAGGATTGGATTATTTTGACACTTATTCACCTGTCACAAGAATTACATCTATTCGAATGCTAATAACGATAACATCTTTAAATAGAAATGAAATATATCAAATGGATGTAAAGACTGTATTCTTAAATAGTGAATTAGATGAAGAAATATATATGGAACAACCTGAAGGTTTTATAGCTCCTGGACAAGAGAGGAAAGTATGCAAACTTGTTAAATCATTGTATGGATTAAAACAAGCACCAAAATAATGGCATGAGAAATTTGATAATTTTATGTTATCAAATGGATTTAAAATCAATGAGTGTGACAAATGTGTTTATGTGACTCCCCCAAAATAGATATACACCACCCATCTTGAGTCGCCAAATACATGGTATAAAATTCAAATACAACTTAATAATACAACTGTAGTGTAAAATACGACAAAACATAAGCTATGAGTTTTAATACAAATATTGTTATCTAGACAATATCCACACTCAATGGGGTCCTTATTATATTTATTATCACAATATTTTATAAAATAGTGAGGACTACTATTGTTATCATCTGGACCGTCACTCCGTTCCCCGACTAGTCCCAGATACGTTCTCATTTCCTGAAGAGAACAATGAAAGTAAAAGGTTGAGCTCAACTAGCCCAATAAGAAATATTATGACTAAGATAATGCAGAATAATTTATCATTAGCCTTCAACAGTGTTAAACTGATAAAATATAATAAACATCAAGTTTAACTGCAGCGGAACAAGTAATCCATTAGAAGAGTCAAGTAGAGAATAAGTCTACTATCTTCTATGATTTAAAAGGTTTTTCATCACTTTTATCGTTGAGACTCAGCTTAATAAATAAACCACATCATCCCTGCACTACGGCCAAGGATATTCATTAGTATCACGACCACAAATTTTCCATGCACTACGGGCCAAGGATATTCGTGTATTCATCAATGATAATGATCATGCCAACAACTGTCCATCAATGCACTACGGCCAAGAAGGACTTTTACCACATTATTTGTAATATTAAGGTCATGATTATACCGAATAATCCCTGGTCATAATCATACCAAGTCCATCTATGCACTACAGGTCATAGATGACTTTCAACATATTATAAACATGAGGATGATGACAATGATATAAGAATTCAATAAAATAAGTTTAAGAATTAATTTTTCCAAGAACCAATAACGTTCAAATTGTCAACATGATACTGTTTTATGGGATAAAACTCAAGAATGCTCAGAAGAATATTTCCATAAAAAGATACTGGATGAAGCGCAAATATCAAGGATATTTCACTAATTTCATGGAGTATAAAAGCCAAATATTTAACCAACTGAGTATAATAAAGAATGGAATAACAAAAGAAATCACCAGGCATGCAATAGACCACACAGACAGGTTATTCTAACAGAATAATAAGTAACGGAACCAGGTCATACGTAAATGCACAGACAGGATATTCCAACAGAATAATAATTAACGGAACCAGGTCATGCGTAAAGCACAGACAGGATGTTCCAACAGAATGATAAATAATGAAATCAGGTCATGTGTAAAGCACAGACAGGATGTTCCAACAAAATGATAAAGAATGGAATAATAGAAGAATTTTACCAAGTATAGGGTAGTCCGCGTATACATGTTATTCCAACATAATAATAAATAATGGAATAACAGAAGTTCTCTTCATTAATACAAAAGAAATAATACCCCTTACCGTAGAAAAAAGCTGGATACTGGAATAGTGAGGTAGCAGACTTCTCTTATTCTTTCTCTCTATAATTTCTCTCTATAATAATTGCTCTAAAACTTTTGTGAATTGGTGAGAAATGAAGGAAGAATGAGCTTCTATTTATAGGAAAATATAGTTTCGATAATTGCACATTTTGGGGCTCGAAATATTACAGTACAATACCTCCGACTTTTCTTTCATTTTTAATTTAGTCCTGCAAGTATTATCAAACTTGCACCACCTCCCCTAATAGTAAATAATGTGAATCAATAGTTCAATCATGTAAATCAATAGTATAATCATGTAAAAAATACGAATTACAGTATAATACCTCCATCTATACCTCCATTTTTAACTTAGTCATGCAAGTATTATCAATCTTGCACCAACTCCCCTAATAGTACAAGAATGTGATTCAATAGTACACACATGTGAACAAATAGTTATATAAGCATGTGAATTAGTAGCAATTAATTGCTCATTTATCCAATAATTTACCCAATTTATCAATATAACCCACAGACATCAATTATCATCGAAATAGATGTCGATTTCCATTAACACTAATAATCCCAACACAATGGAACTATCAAATTAATCTTTAATCAACATAAACTTATTTATCATTAATATTATAACTCACAATATTTAACAACCAGGTCGTTCCCAGGAAAGAGGGGGCTTTCCGATAAGGATTTCTCCTTATTGGCGCACAATTAGGTGATCAAAACTCTCCTTGACAGAACTTCTAGACATTATAAATATTGCAGTTTAATAATATAAATAACTTTGTCGTCTCAATTATTGATTTAATAATATATCATATAATGCAAATGATATTGTGACAATAATTGAATCAATAATATGAGAGATATGATGCAGCAATTACTGTAGCAATAATTGAGTATAACTGAGTGACTTCTCATGTAAAAGCCCAACTTTTTGAATAAAGATGAATTTTCTATAAATATTATTTTTAAATATTATGGAGTGAAATTGATATAATGTTATAGTCGTGGGTAATATTTATAAATTTTGCAAAGTACACAAGTTGTTATATAATATTCGATTGGTCGGGGAATATTCATTTTAAGAGGGAATATTCGTACAACGACACAATTATTGGTGGACCCCACAACGGAATTATTGTCGGATTGAGAAAACGACAAAAATATTTTATGAAAATAACGACGAAAGTTTTACCGTTAACTGTTGAAACACCCGGTGTTAAAAGTACAGTAATACGCGTGGTTGCATAGTAGCATACAGTATTAATTATTGATGCTTACGTGATAAGTTACTCAGTTTTGTTGGTATTATTAATGTAATAATACAGAAAATCTTTTTATATAAAACATAATACTTTTATAAAGTTATTCTATAAATAGAATATATTATATTCTATTATGCATAGTGTTGCATAGTGTCTGCATAGTATTTTTTACAGTAAAATCTTTTTATATAAAACAGAATACTTTTATAAAGCTATTTGTTTTTGTAAGACCCCAAATAATTAATAAATGAAATTTAATTTCCTTTAATTATTATTTTGAATAGTAAGGGTTGATTTGAATAATGTAGATAGTTATGGGTAAAATACGCAAACATTTCAAAATAAGCAAGTGGTTATAAAATATTCATTGTTGTCGGGGTATGAATTGATGGTCCTTGAGAGAGTTGTTTAGTAGTCCTCACCATTTTTGTAAAATAATATATCAATAATTGTATTAAGGACATAGTTGGGTATGTATATTGTCTAGATGACAATGTTTGTATTCAAACTCACAGTTTATGGGTTGTAAAAGTTGTGGTTGTTTCTGTACCATGTATTTGGCGACTCAAAATGGGTTGGATGGAATGGACCTATTTTGGGGGCGTCACAGTTGGTATCAGAGCTTAGGGATATGATCTCTGGCGGAGATCGGGGAATAGAACTAGGAGGGGAGAGACGAGTAATTCCTTCGCTAGTGTGTCCTACCTAAGCTTATTTGTTAGTTGGTCAGTATATAGGGATATTATGTGATATGTGATTTGCTTAATTAACCCTTGTTTTATGGCAGTATTTAAGAATGACAACCGAGAATGTTAACAGTGGAGTTAATGAGACCGTGGAGATGCTTGTACTTACTAACGAGGAGAACGTGCAACAGGCTGACAATGTTCCTCCTGTGAACAACACCACTGATCAGACGATGAACGACGCAATGTTTAGAAGTTTTTTGCAGTTCATGCAAAATCAGACGAGGGAGACTCGTGTTCAAAATACAGGAGGAAATGATAACAATTCACGGGATGTCACAGCCAAGCAGTTCAAAGAGTTGGGACCACCAGAATTTAAGGGAAAGCCAGATCCGATCATGGCGGAGACATGGGTCAAGCAAATTACCAAGATATTCGATGTCTTGGAGGAACAGAAGGTTCCATTCGCCACCTTTATGTTCCGTGGCGAGGCAGACTACTGGTGGGAGTCTGTGAAGCGTACCCATCCAGCCGCACTCAGCATGTCTTGGGAGACGTTTCAGAAACTATTTAATGACAAATACTTTCCTGAAAGTGTTCGTCATATGAAGGAAGTGGAGTTCATCAGATTAGAACAAAATAACATGACGGTGTCTCAGTACGAGACAAAGTTTGCAGAGTTATCCAGGTTTGCACCTCATTTGGTGGAGAATGAGGAACGTATGACGCGGATGTTTCTGAGAGGTTTGAAACCCGGCATACAACAATATCTCATCTCTCATAAATTTTCTCTCTATTCAGATGTTGTTAACAGGGCTCAATTGTTGGAGCGAGATAACGAGTACGGTCAACCGAGGTACCACAATCAGGATCATACCGGAGATAGCAGTCAACAAAATAACGATAACCAGTGGAGAAAGAAAAAGACGGACAAAAATGGTAACCACTTTGGTGGTAATCATGGCCATGAAAATAGAAGAAGCGAGTCAGGAGGAGATTTTAAAAAGAGGAGATTTAACAACGACCATGTGAAGACGACAGTGCCGACAGCAACTGGTTCTAAGGGAGGAGAAAAACCACCGGTCATATGCTACAAATGCGGGAAAGAGGGACATATCAGTCCAAACTGCCCACAACAGTTCAAGGTATGCTATAATTGTGGAAAGGAAGGACATATTGCTCGAGATTGTACGGTAGCAAAACCTAGTTCAGCGGGGACGGTGACTCAAAAGACTGTCCCAGAAAAGCCAAAGTCAATGGTTCCTAGAAGAGCGTTTGTTGTGACTGGTCAACATGCGAGGAACCCAAACGAGGTGATCACGGGTAAGCTATTTATAAATTCTTGTGAAGTTTATACCTTACTTGATACCGGTGCTACCCATTCATTTATCTCTCCTGCTTGCGCTCAACGTTTAAACTTGACTCCAGAGAAATTAGACTTTGACCTATCAGTGGAAACTCCGTTAGGAGAAACTTTTATCACATCCACTGTTTATAAATCTTGTTTCATTCAAGTTGGCACCATCACCTTACCTGTTGACCTGATCTCTTTAAAGATACTTGCTTTTGATGTGATTTTAGGGATTGATTGGTTAACTACTCATCATGCCAAAATTGATTGTTTTCGTAAGGTTGTTAGTTTTCATATTCCTAATCAACCTGTTGTTCGAATTCAGGCAACTAAACCATTAAAATCAATCACTATCATATCTAATCATAAAGCTATTCGTTTATTGAAAAACGGATGTCAAGCTTTCTTAGCCCATGTTATGGATTTGAATAAAGACACGTCAAAATTGAATAATATTCCTGTTGTTGTTGACTTTTCTGACGTATTTCCTGAAGAACTTCCCGGTCTACCCCCAGAACGTGAAGTTGAATTCTTTATTGATCTTGAACCTGGTACAAAGCCCATTTCTAAAACCCCATATCGAATGTTTCCTATTGAACTTCAGGAGTTAAAAGTCCAACTACAGGAGTTATTGGACATCGGTTTCATTCGTCCTAGTACATCTCCTTGGGGTGCTCCTGTTTTATTCGTAAAGAAGAAAGACGGGAGTATGCGACTTTGTATTGACTATCGGGAATTGAACCATGTCACCATCAAGAATAGGTATCCTCTACCTCGTATTGATGACTTGTTTGACCAGTTGCAAGGAGCACAATTCTTTTCAAAAATCGATCTTCGATCTGGATATCATCAGCTGAAAATTAGAACTGAGGATATTCCAAAGACTGCCTTCAGAACTCGGTATGAGCATTATGAATTCTTAGTCATGTCTTTTGGATTGACTAATGCTCCTGCTGCTTTCATGGATATGATGAACCGAGTATTCAAAGATTATTTGGATCAATTCGTTGTTGTCTTTATTGATGACATCCTCATATATTCCAAAAGCCGTGAAGATCATGAGCACCATTTGAAGCTGGTACTCCAAAGGCTTCGTGAAAACAAGTTATATGCTAAGTTGAAGAAATGCGAGTTCTGGCTTGAGGAAGTAGCATTCCTTGGGCACGTGGTGTCAAAAAATGGAGTATCTGTTGACCCGACGAAGATTGAAGCAATACAAAGTTGGGAGCAACCGAAGTCGGTCACTGAAGTACGTAGCTTTTTGGGCTTAGCTGGTTATTATCGGAGATTCGTGGAAGGGTTTTCTCGAATTGCTACTCCATTAACTCAGCTAACTCGGAAGGATACAAAATTCGTATGGAGCGAGGAATGCGAGAAGAGTTTCCAAGAGCTTAAGAGGAGACTTATTTCGGCACCTGTTCTAACAATACCATCTGGTTCGGATGGATTTGTTATCTACAGCGATGCTTCGGGCAAAGGGTTAGGATGTGTTCTCATGCAACGTGGGAAAGTCATAGCCTATGCCTCGCGACAACTTAAAGAGTATGAGAGGAATTATCCTACTCATGATCTAGAGTTGGCAGCAGTCGTTTTCGCGCTAAAGATCTGGAGGCACTATCTATACGGGGAGAAAGTGGAGATATATTCAGATCATAAAAGCCTCAAATATTTCTTCACTCAAAAAGAACTCAACATGCGGCAACGACGTTGGCTCGAGTTGTTGAAAGATTACGACCACACTATTCAATACCATCCTGGAAAAGCGAACATGGTAGCTGACGCATTGAGTAGAAGATCATATGCAGGAATGAGTGCAATGATGTCAAGTATACGCATAGAGCCAACTTTAATAGAAAAAGTTATGGTTGCTCAAGCCAGCGATCCGGAGCTGATGCATATGAAGACGAAAGTACAAGAAGGTGCCATTCCAGAAGCGAGAATTGATGAAGAAGGAATACTTCGAGTCCACTCCAGACTTTGTGTTCCTAACAATCCTGATTTGAAGTACAAGATCATGATGGAGGCACACAATACACCGTTTGCAATTCATCCTGGAAGTACCAAAATGTATCGTGACCTTCGACATACATTTTGGTGGAACAATATGAAAAGAGAGATTGCAAAGTTTATTTCAACGTGTTTAACTTGTCAACGTGTAAAGGCGGAGCATCAAGTGCCAAAGGGTCCATTGCAACCACTTTGAGATTCCGAAATGGAAGTGGGAATACATTACTATGGATTTCGTTACGGGTCTTCCTACGGTTTCTCAAGGCATCAATGCTATTTGGGTTATTGTTGATAGATTAACCAAGTCTGCTCATTTCTTGCCGATACGAGAGACTTATTCCCTTGAACGTCTTGCTCAAATGTACGTAAATGAGATTGTAAGATTGCATGGCATGCCAGTATCCATAGTTTCGGATCGTGACCCAAGATTTACTTTAAGATTTTGGGTTAGCTTGCAAAAAGCTATGGGTACGGAGTTACGATTCAGTTCGGCATACCATCCTCAAACGGACGGACAATCAGAGAGGACTATTCAAACTCTTGAAGATTTATTAAGACTCTGTGTCCTAGACTTCAAGGGCAGTTGGGATAAATATTTACCATTGGTGGAATTCTCCTACAACAACAGTTATCAGGCAAGCATTGGTGTGGCCCCATTTGAAGCATTGTATGGACGAAAGTGTCGCTCTCCAGTATGTTGGGACGAGGTGGGTGAAGCAACATTGTTGGGACCCGAGTTAGTACGTATGACTATAGAGAAGATCCAAACGATTCGACAACGTATACAAACGGCACAAGATCGACAAAAGAGTTATGCGGATCTTCATCGAAAGGACGTAGAATTTAGTGTTGGGGATCATGTATTGTTGCGTGTTGCCCCATGGAAGGGAGTTACAAGATTCGGGAAGAGAGGAAAGCTTAATCCACGATTTATTGGTCCGTTTCAAATTCTTGATCGAGTAGGTAATGTAGCCTATAGACTCGCGTTACCTCCAAGTATGTCTCGTGTTCATAATGTTTTTCATATATCTGTGCTTCGTAAATATGTGAAAGACCCGAACCACGTCATTGAGTTAGAACCGGACGAGATAGCCGAAGATTTAACGTATGAGGAGGTACCTGTCAAGATCTTGGATAGGAAGGAGCATGTCCTACGCACGAAGGTAATACCACAAGTTAAAGTTTTGTGGAGGAATCATGCTATAGAAGAAATGACCTGGGAGTTGGAAACGGAAATGAAAGCGAGGTATCCTCACCTTTTCGAAACACCAGGTACGTATGTCAATTTCGAGGACGAAATTTCATAAGGAGGGGAGGTTGTAAGACCCCAAATAATTAATAAATGAAATTTAATTTCCTTTAATTATTATTTTGAATAGTAAGGGTTGATTTGAATAATGTGGATAGTTATGGGTAAAATACGCAAATATTTCAAAATAAGCAAGTGGTTATAAAATATTCATTGTTGTCGGGGTATGAATTGATGGTCCTTGAGAGAGTTGTTTAGTAGTCCTCACCATTTTTGTAAAATAATATATCAATAATTGTATTGAGGACATAGTTGGGTATGTATATTGTCTAGATGACAATGTTTGTATTCAAACTCACAGTTTATGGGTTGTAAAAGTTGTGGTTGTTTCTGTACCATGTATTTGGCGACTCAAAATGGGTTGGATGGAATGGACCTATTTTGGGGGCGTCACAGTTTTATTAGACAATAATTAGAATATATTATATTTTATTATGTATAGTGTTTGCATAGTGCCTACATAGTATTTGTATATTAAAATCTTTTATAAAGTAATTCATTTTATTAGATTATAAATATAATATATTATATTTTATTTAAAATATTTTACTTTAAATATTGACCGTCAGATTAAAGTAAATCAATCTGGACCGTTCATGAGTTAGTTACTATGCAGTCCATTTTTCTATAAATAGAAGCTTATTCTTTCATTATTTTCTTACGAATTCACTGAAACTCAAGAGAGATAGACTATAGAGAGAAAGAAGAAAGTATTCTGCTACTTCACTACTTATATATTCAGTACTCTTCTTCTTAAGGTAGGGAATATTATTTGTTGTACTCATAAGGGGTATTCTTTCTTTCTTATTCATGAAGAGAACTTCTGTTATTCCATTCTTTATTATTCTTTTGGAATAACCTGTATACACGGAATACCCTATACTTGGTGAAATTATTCTGTTATTTCATTCTTTATTATTCTGTTGGAATATCCTATCTGTGCATTTTACGCCGGACCTGGTTCCGTCTTTATTGGTATTTTATTGGAATAATCTGTCTATGCGAAGTACCGCATGCATGGTGATTTCTGTTATTATTCCGTTCTTTATTATTCTGTTGGAACATCCTGTCTGTGCTTTACGCATGACCTGGTTCCGTTAATTATTATTCTGTTGGAATAACCTGTCTATGCGAAGTACCGCATGCATGGTGATTTCTTTTGTTATTCCATTCTTTATTATACTCAGTTGGTTAAAATTTTGACTTCTATACTCCATGAAATTAGTAGAATATCCTTGATATTTGCGCTTCATCCAGTATCTTTTTATGGAAATATTCTTCTGAGCATTATTGAATTTTACTCTACAAAGAAGTATCATGTTGACAATTTGGACGTTATTAGTTCTTGGACAAATTAATTCTTGAACTTGTTTTATTCAATTCTTATATCATTGTCATCATCCTCATATTTATATTTTTTAAAAGTCATCTGTGGCCTGTAGTGCATAGATGGACTTGGTATGATTATGATCAGGGATTATTCGATGTAATCATGACCGTAATGTTACAAATGATGTGGTAAAAATCCTCATTGGCCCGTAGTGCATTGATAGACAGTTGTTGGCATGATCATGACCATTAATGAATACACAAATATTCTTGGCCCGTAGTACATGGATAATTGTGTGAATTCGATGATGTGAATTTTTTATTAAGCTGAGTCCCAGCGATAAAAGTGATGAAAAACCTTTTAAATCATAAAAGATAGTAGATTTTATTCTCAAGTTGACTCTTTTAATGGATTGCTTGTTCCACAGTAGTTAAACTTGATGTTTGTTATATTGTATCAGTTTAACACTGCTTAAAGCTAATGATAATTTATTCTGCATTATCTTAGTCATAATATTTCTTACTGGGCTAGTTGAGCTCACCCTTTCTTTCACTGTTATCTTCAGGAAATGAGAATATAGCTGGGACGAGTCGGGGAACGGAGTGATGGTCCTAGTTGGTGCATTAGTAGTCCTCACTATTCTGTGAAATAGTGTGATAATAATTATAATGAGGACTATTTTTGAGTTTGTATACTCTCTAGTAGACAATATTTGTATTCAAACTCACAGTTTATGTTTTGTCGTATTGTACACGACAGTTGTATTATTAAGTTGTATTTGAATTCTGTACCATGTATCTGGCGACTCAAGATCGGTGATGTATACCTAATTTTGGGGGCGTCACATCTCACGTAAGCATCAATAATCAATACCGTGTGCTACTATGTAACCACACGTATTACTGTACTTTTACTACTGGGTAGTTCAACAGTTTTAACGGTAATACTTTCGCCGTTATTTTTATAAAAAGATAATTCTGTCGTTTTCTAACTACGACAATGCTTCCGTTATGGGGTCCACCAATGATTGTGCCGTTGTAAGAATATTCCCTGTTAAAACGAATATTTCCCGACCAATCGAATATTATATAACCACTTGCTTACTTTGCAAAATTTGTAAATAATACCCACAACTATAAAATTATATCATATCCACACCATAATATTCAAAAATATATTTCGAGAGAATTTAATCTTTATTCATAAAAGTTTGGGTCTTACAGTTTATGTCAAAAGTACTCAAAAGGAATATGTCATTGTTTGTCTTTATGTGGATGATATGTTAATTATGGGTAGCAACAATGAAGTTATCAACTCTACCAAACGTATGTTGTCAAATAGATTTGATATGAAAGATTTGGGGGTTGCTGATATAATATTAGGAATCAAGATTTCTAGAACATCTGATGGAATTATATTATCTCAAACTCATTATATTGCGAAAATACTTGAAAATTTTAATAAGTATAATATAATTCTAAATAAGACCCTAGTTGATATAAATCTTCATTTAACTAAAAATGGAGGTAATAGCATATCTCAACTAGAATATTCTCGTATAATAGGCAGTTTAATGTATGTCATGAACTGTACTAGACCGGATATAGCTTATTTAGTAAGTAAGCTAAGTAGGTATACGAGTAATCCAGGTAAAGATCAATGGAAAGCTATTTTGAGAGTTTTGGGATATTTAAAACATACTCAAAACTATGGACTGCACTATACAAGATATCTAGAAGTATTGGAAGGATATACTGATGCTAACTGGATATCTAATAATAAAGATTCAAAATCCACAAATGGTTATGTATTTACACTTGGTAGTGCAGTGATATCTTGAAAATCCTCAAAACAAACATGTATTTCAAGGTCAACAATGGAATCAAAATTCATTGCTTTAGACAAAGCTGGAAAAGAAGCAGAGTGGCTTCATAATTTCTTAGAGGATATTCCAAATTGGTCAAAACCTGTACCAGCTATATGTATACACTGTGATAGCCAATCAGCAATTGGAAGAGCACAGAATCATTTATATAACGGTAAGTCACGTCATATACGACGGAGACATAATACCGTTAGACAATTGCTCTCAAATGGAATTATCTCAATTGATTATATAAGGTCAAAAGATAATATTGCGGATTTGCTTATGAAAGGTTTAACAAGAGAGCAAGTGGAAAGTTCATCGAAGGGAATGAGTTTAAAGCTTATTGTTAAAGAGTCGTCATAGTGGAAACCCAACCTAGTTGACTGGAGATCCCAAGATCTAGGTTCAATGGGCAAACCAAACTATGTAGTACTTAGTAAAGCACTGAGGAGATATATATTCCTAACCATTCCTATGATGAGACAGTACACATCTGCAGCGAGAATCAGAATAAGTTACGCTTTTAATGACTTCTATATCTTATAATACGTTCAAATGGAGTATTGTAGGGTACTCTTTATAGAAGTCACCTATGTGAGTAAGAAAGGGGCCACTTCTATGAGAATTTGAAGGCTGAATTCTCTAATATACTCACGAAACCAAGCGGTGTTTCAAGGCCAAAATGAACACAAACGTGAGAACCAACTATGTTTGAAGAAATATTTTGTGAATTCTATTGTCTTGGTTTACACAAAAAGCTGACAGTTTAAAGACATCAAGTCTACTGATTAACCAAGTAAATTCGATAGATTTTGCTATGGTAAGTTCAAAGCCACTAGGATACTTAACCTGATGAAATATATTTTCACATGTACTGAACTAGAGTCTGCATATTCATAACATTTTTATTTTAATTTTCATGTTGTAAAGCCAATTTTACATTCATGTGGGGGATTGTTGGAAATGGGTTTGACAAAATAAATATTAAAGCATTTTGAAGGCTTAATTTAATGTGGGATCCATACTTTGAAAATGTCGGGTCCATGTACCAATGCGTTCTCCTCCACAAGGAGTATAACGTGGTATATTTATATGATCAAATCCATTAAGAATTGAATGAGAAAATTGACTCCAAAGTCACCTACTTGTAATGTTGGAAATTGCAAAAGTCCCACATAGGGTATTAGAGAGGAAAATGAAGAACATATATATGGGATGTTTGCTCAATGGGAAGGGCCCCAAGGGGCACCCTACTTTTATGGAAGGGAGAGGACCTAGCCAAGGCATGGTTCAAACCCACACGCGCACGCCGCCACCGCCGTCCGGTCGGGCCCGGGCAGGCGGGTGGGTGGGTCATGATATATATATATATATATATATATATATATATATATATATATATATATATATATATTAAACAAAATCTATTTAATATTTGATCAGATTTTGTTAAAATTATTATCATGATACTACGTAGTTTTGCCAGTTTTGCCAAAGGTAATAAACCGCGCCAACGGAAATAAACCGCACCAACGGTAACATACCAACCGCGGAATTATTCTATAAATAATCGATGTGGGCGCCTAAAAGAATTCATTAAATTTTCTCGTTCCTTCCCTTCTACAGAAATCCCGTTCTACAGAAGCTTTCCCGTTCCTTCCCTTCTACAGAAATCCCGTTCTGCAGTATTTCCCGTTCCCGTTCTGCACAGAATTATTTCTCGTTCTGTTTCTACAATAATATTGTGCAATAAGTTTTTTATGTTTTCTTAATGCATGCATTAATTCATACAGTTCAGTACATAACATAAAGTTGTGTTCGTAGTGTTTTTAATTTTGAAGTGCTTCTAATTAAGAACTGGAAATCCGTTTTATCTTGTGAATCAATTATTCATTTAATCCTTAGCACCAGTGAATGAATAAATTTGCTTTAAGGAGACTTTGTGAATACAAAGGATTCGAATTTATCTATATAAAATTATGTTCAGTTTATTTATATTAAATAATACTATATAAATATATTACGGAATACAGTACTCTAACCCCTTTCTAGCCATTTGATAATGAGCCTCTAAAATATAAATCCTCACAATATATAAGTATAAATAAGCATAATTGTTATAAAACGTTAGCAAAGTATAGAAATAAACTCTTATAATTGCTGCATAAATTTAGAGAGAATAAGCAAGAGAAAAGAGAGAGAAAATTCTCCAGAGAATTCTGTGTGTCTTTCCTTCTGTATATTTCCTTCCTTTATATAGAGAATGAAGGAGAGGAGGATGAGGAGAGAGAGTAGGAGGATGAGGGAAAAAGGAGGGAGATCACGGAGTGGGGAACAAGAAAGCAGAAGAGAGAGAGAAGTGGTTCCCTTATCTTGAGGGAATCATTATTATAACACTTCCCCTGATTCCCTATGATATAAGATTATATCTCATTAAAAACCTTGTTAAGAAAACCAAGTGGGAAAAACTTAACGAAGGAAAAAAGAGTACATATGTTTACATAAATATCTTAATTGACTGCCTCGTTAAAACCTTGTCAGAAAAAACCCATTGGGATAAAAACCGTGACTAAGGAAAAAGAGTACAGTCTTCCCCTCAAAAGGAATTCATTATTCCTTGATGAAATGTTGTCATAAGTCTTTCAGTCGACACATTCCGATCCTTTTCCGAAGTTTTGCAAACATTGCATTTGGTAGCGATTTTGTGAATAAGTCGGCTAGATTATCACAAGATCGAATTTGATGCACATCTATATCACCCTTCTTTTGTAGCTCATGTGTGAAGAATAATTTAGGTGAAATGTGTTTTATTCTATCTCCTTTGATGTATCCTACTCTAAGTTGAGCAATGCATGCAACGTTATCCTCATACAGAATTTTAGGAATATCTTTGATTGATGGTAATCCACATGATTGTTAAATATGCTGAATAATTGATCTCAACCAAACACACTCTCTGCTTGCTTAATGTATAGCGAGTATCTCTGAGTGATTTGAAGATGTAGCTATCATGGTTTGCTTTGTGGATTTCCAGGATATAGCCGTGTCAAAATATGTAAATACATAACCTGTTTGTGATCTTCCATTGTGTGGATCTGATAAATATCCTGCATCGGCATATCCAACCAATCGCGACGTTGAATTTCTTGGATAAAATAACCCAAGATCTATACTTCCACGGAGGTATCTCAAAATGTGTTTGATCCCATCCCGATGTCTCTTAGTCGGAGAAGAACTGTATCTTGCTAACAAGTTGACAGCAAAAGTAATATCAGGCCGTGTACAGTTTGCAAGATACATAAGAGCACCTATTGCACTTAGGTATGGAACTTCAGGTCCAAGAACTTCTTCCCCACATTCTAGAGGCCGAAATGGATCTTTATCAACTTCTAAAGATCGAACAACAATCGGGGTAGTCAAAGGATGAGCTTTATCCATATAAAAACCATTGAGAATCTTTTCAGCATATGTGGATTGATAAACAAAAATTCCAGACGTTAAATACTCCACTTGTATTCCCAAACAGAAATTTATCTTTCCAAGATCTTTCATTTTAAATTCATCTTTTAAATAAGTAGCAGTTCTTGTGAGTTCTTCAGGAGTACCTACAAGATTCAAATCTTCCACATATACAGCAATAATGGAAAATCCACTTTGTGATTTCTTAATAAAAACACATGGACATACTTGATCATTTATATATCCATCTTTTATTAAATAATCACTAAGTCGATTATACCACATACGACCAGACTATTTCAACCCATACAATGAGCGTTGTAACTTGATTGAATATATGTAACGTGGCCTTTGTGATTTAGCCATTTTCAATCCTTCAGGGATTCTCATGTAAATATCACTGTCAAGTGAGCCATATAGGTATGCTGTTATAACATCCATCAGACGTGTTTCCAAACCTTCCATGGTTGCCATACCTATCAGAAAGCAAAAAGTGACTCCATCCATTACTGGAGAGTATGTCTCCTGATAATCAATACCAGGTTTTTGTGAAAACCCTTGAGCTACAAGTCGGGCTTTGTATCTCACAATTTCATTTTTCTCATTTCGCTTTTGTACAAATACCCATTTGTTTCCAATCGGGAGTACACCCAGCGGTGTTTGAACTACTGGTCCAAATACTTCTCTTTTCAATAGAGATTATAGCTCAGTTTGAATAACATCTTTCCATTTTGGTCAATCTTTTCTTTTCCGACATTCTACCACGTTTTCTGGTTCAGGATCCGTGTCAGGAATCAAAGTAATATTTGATGCTATAGAGAAAGCAAATATATCGTCAATCATGACTTTGCTTCGATCCCATATTTTCTCATCATGTACATAATTTATTGAGATCTCTTGGTGTTCATCTCTTATCACTTCACTGAGATTTTGAACCTCTTTTGGGGCTATTCCCACTCTTGGAATATGTGCTACTTCTGGAGTGGTTTTTACCTCTTCTGGAGCTATTCCTACTCTTGGAATAAGTGCTACTTCTGGAGCGGGTATTCCTTCTAGGATTCCCTTATTTGCTTTTGATTTTTGTGGTACAGTGTCTTTTGCACCAACCGGTCTTCCACGCTTCTGGCGTGGTTTAGATTCTTCTATTACCTTATTCATCAATTCTCCAGGAATTGATTTTTCAATAGGTATTTCTATCCTTGCTGGAGTATTCACTGCAGGTGTATGTGACTTTATCACTTTTCTAGCATCATTAAATGCATCTGGCATTTGATTTACGAGGATCAAGTGAATTTAAATCTGATGCATTCCATGATATTTCAGAGGGTTTTTTATTTAAAACTTTCCCTCCTCTTAATGTTGGAAATACAGATTCATCAAAATGACAATCTACATAACGTGCAGTAAAAACATCTCAAGTTAAAGGTTCAAGATATCTGATAATAGAAGGAGAATCAAAACCAACATAAATACATATTCTTCGTTGTGCTCCCATCTTAGTTCTTTGTGGAGGTGCAATTGGAACATATGCTGCACTTCCAAAAACTCGAAAGTGTGATATGATGGGTATCTGTCCAAGAACTAACTGCAGAGGAGAAAATTTATGAAGAGTCGTTGGTCTTACTCGAATGATGGCTGCAGCATGAAGAATTGCATGACCCCGAACTGAGGTAGGTAAGTTAGCCCTTAACAGTAATGGTCGTGCAATTAGTTGAAGTCTTTTTATTAAAGATTCAGCTAAGCCATTTTGTGTATGAATATGAGGAACATAATGCTCAATGGAAATTCCAATAGTCATACAAAAATCATTAAAAGTCATTGATGAAAATTCATCTGCGTTATCAAGTCGAATTGACTTGATTGGCTAATCCGGGAACTGAGCCCGTAACTTGATCATTTGAGCAAGAAGTTTTGAGAAGGAAAAATTTCGAGAAGAGAGAAGACAAACATGAGACCATCTAGTTGAAGCATCTATTAAAACCATAAAATATCAAAATGGGCCAGACAATGGGTGAATAGGTCCACAAATATCTCCTTGAATTCTCTCTAGGAATTTTGGGGCTTCTTTATAAACTTTTACTGATGATGGTCGAACAATTAATTTTCCTCGAGAACACGTAGCACAAGAAAATTCACTATTAGGAAAAACCCTTTTATCTTTGAGAGGATGACCAGTAGAATATTCAATAATACGACGCATCATAGAAGTACCTGGATGACCGAGTCTTTCATGCCAAAGCATAAGTGATTTGGGATCTATGATTTTTGGAATCATAACAGTATGAGACTCAATTGCTCTAATTTTTATAGTATATAATCCAGAAGAAATTGAATGAAGTTTTTCTAAGATATTTTTTTTTACCAGAAGTAGTAGAAGTAACGAGAAGATATTCATTATCATTCTCATTGGTTGTTTCAATGTGAAAACCATTTAGTCGAATATCTTTAAAACTAAGCAAATTTCTTCTTGGTTTACTAGAATATAGAGCATTTTTGATAAAAACTTGTGTCTCATTTGGTAGCAAGAAACTAGCTTTTCCAAATCCCTCGATTAAATTTGATGTGCCAGAGATAGTTCCTATATTTCCTTTAGCTTTGAGCAGTTGTGAAAAATATTTCTCACTTTGAAGGATTGTATGAGTTGTTGCACTGTCTGCTAAATATATATCCTCCATATCCACTAAAAAAAATGGCCTGACACATATAAAAACATAAATAAGAAAAGTTACATTTCAAATATAATTTTATTCATGAGAAACACATACCACATATAGAATGAAAACTAATAATATTATACATGCAAGGTGTTTAATTAAAATAAGAAATTAAACGATATCCCAAAAGATACTCTCAGAAGGTTCAGTAATATCATCAACCTTTTCCTCATTGTTGGTCATTGGTCAATCATCAACAATATTCAATTGATGATTAACAAAGTTTGTTTCTGCCTCCATTACTTTGTTCTTTTGAGACTCCTGGAATAAATTAGCCAGATGCCTCGGCGTATGACAGGTACGCGACCAATGCCCATTCATCCCACACCTAAAACAAACATCTGGTTTGTTCTTTTTCTGTGTTGCATTTTCTTTATTTTTAACCGACTCAGACACTTGCCACTTCTGGTGGCCTGAATTGTCGCGGTTCTGGAATTTGTTGTTACGATAGCCTCGTTTATTCTTTTGTACCCAAGGCTTCTTTTTATATGACCATCTATTGTCACGTTTATTCTGCTGGAATAACGTGCTGTTAATATCCGGCAATGGGGTAACACCCGTTGGCCGTACTTGATAGTTTTTCAACAACAATTCATTATTCTTTTCTGCAACAAGGAGGATAGACAACAATTTACTGAATTTTGTGAACTTACTCTGTCTATATTGTTGTGACAGAATCATGTTGGTGGGATGAAAAGTTGAGAGTGTTTTCTCTAACATTTGGGATTCAGAAACTAGATCTCCGCACAAAGCCAAAGTAGAGGTTATTCTATAAATATTGGAACTATATTTCATAATTGATTTGTAATCTTGTAGCCTTAAATTAAGCCACTCAAATTTGGCATTAGAGAGAACAACCAATTTTTGGTGATCAAATGTTTCCTTCAGTTGCATCCATAAAGACAAAGGATCTTTGACTGTTAAATACTCAGTCTTTAATCCTTCATCAATATGGTGACGAAGAAAAATTATGGCTTTTGTATTTTGTGCCGAAGTAGCTATATTTCCTGATTCAATGATCTTTTCTAACTCATTTGCACTAAGGTGCAATTCTGCATCAAGTGCCTAAGCCAAATAGTTGTCTCCAGATATTTTTAAAATAGAAAAATCTATTTTTGCCAAGTTTGCCATCTATTCTGGGTTAAAACACAATTTTATTATTTATTAAAACAATAAATTATTGCATGTATGATATATATATATATATATATATATATATATATATATATATATATAAATAAACTAAATCACGACTTCATATGGTAATAAAGTGCAAATATAAATATTATTATATATATGTTATTAGCATATTATCTTAGTAAAAAGAATATGCTACTATTACAATATATATATATATATATATATATATATATATATATACAAAACTGTAAATGGATCTTCACTCGCCATGCGGTAATCTACTTAGGCAGATCATTTCAACCGAATAATAATGACGGAACCAGGTCCGGTGTAAAACACACAGACAGGATATTCCAACAGAATAATAAATGCAGAATAATAAATAATGGAATCAGGTCAGCTGAAATTCACACCGACAGGATATTCCGACAGAATATTAATTGCGGAATAATAAATAAAAAGATTCTCACCAAGTCTTGTAAGATTAACAAGGATAGATGATACCATTGTAAATAACAGAATTTAATGGCAATTATAAGAATAAAATTATATTATTGGTGGCACAGCCCAACCGGTAGTATAATAATAAATTGTAAGAATTTATTTAGAGCTTCGTGCTGATAACGTGTTATAAAACTTTAGCAAAGTATAGAAATAAACTCTTATAATTGCTGCATAAATTTAGAGAGAATAAGCAAGAGAAAAGAGAGAAAATTCTTCAGAGAATTCTGTGTGTCTTTCCTTCTGTATTTCCTTCCTTTATATAGAGAATGAAGGAGAGGAGGATGAGGAGAGAGGGTAGGAGAATGAGGGAAAAAGGAGGGAGATCACGTAGTGGGGAACAAGAAAGTAGAAGAGAGAGAGAGAAGTGGTTCCCTTATCTTGAGGGAATCATTATTATAATAATAATGGATATGGTTGAAAATTTGGTGTGTTATATCACTATGTGATGACATGTGCGTGTTACATGACTTAAAATACGAGTTTACCTTATTTGACTCATGTATTAAAATTGTATAAATATTACTCCCTCTGTTCCAAGATAAAAATTCTGGTGGACTTTTCACGCATATTAAGAAGATGAATAAAATGACAAAAATGTCCATAATAATGTCATTAAATATGGAGAGAGAATTAGAATAAGAAAAGTACGAGATATTTAATGCTACGGGCATAATATGAAAAAATGTGTAAAAGTTTGGTTATTAAAGAAAAGTGGACATTTAACATGGGACTACTCAAAATACTAATAAAGACTTTTATCCTGGGACGGAGGGAGTAATACTTATTACTAATGTCCAAATTTATACGGTTAAATAAGATTTTTTAAATTCTCACATACATAAAGACTTTAGTAGTATATAAATTAGGCCTAAAATAGACCCCAAAATGTGATATTCATATAATGATATCAGAAAATAGGTAGGTAAATATATTTATGAATTCTAGTCCATGTTTTACACTAATTTGAAAAAATTTAGTTTGAGACTTTCTCGTTCTATGCAGTTTTTTTCATTATCTCTTCGTGGTGAATGTTTGATTGACATTAATAATAGACATGGGTGGATCTACACCTGGGGCAGGGGGGCACCTGCCTCCATTGAATTTTCTTCCTTCATAGTACTCACTCCCACCACCACAATGGCTTTCTTTTTAATTTTAACCAACACCTTGTAAAATATTTGGCTCAAAAATTAAGTATTCTCTCTTACTTTCTTTTCTTTTTTAACTAACACCCTGTAAAGATTTTTTGTTGTAGAAAAAAAACGAGAAGACTTTTTTTGGCTCGAAATACACTCATTTTCTTTATTTTTTTTCTTTTATAACTAAAACTCAAAAACACCATTTTTCTTTAAAAAAAAATCCTCTTTTATTACAAAACTCAAAGACATTATCTCCTTTTGTTTTTCTTCGCATTCTTTTCTTTTATCTTCAAATTAAAACTCAAAGACAATGTGTTAAAACTCCAAGACACCTATTTACATAATTTTTTCTTATCATGTGTGGCCTTATCCAAATCTTTTGAATTTGTCACATTTGTACTCTATATATATATATATATATATATATATATATATATATATATATATATATATATATATATAAACGGTCCGTCTCTAAAGCGAACCTTAAAGAGCGAACCAAAGACGATGGTTCGTCTTTGGTTCGCTCTTTAAGGTTCGCTTTAGAGACGGACCGTTTATATATATATTTATAAATATATTAAACTTAACGATTTAAGTGTTGAGAAATTATATTGGATTTAGAAAAGTATGTATATATAGCTATAATTTTTATTTTTAATATTTTTTTTGAATTTGACTTCACTGAACTTTGTGGCTAAATCCGCCCCTGATAAGAGAAGACATCTATTCAGACTTGGTGTAAGGTTATCACGAAGATTTCTTTTTTGTTACTAGTGTCGAAGAAATATGCAAATATATTCTAGGGTTTTGTCAAAAACTAATGCTACTATCACATAAAAAAGGGTCACATAATGCTCACATACACACACATGGATACTGTGTGAGACCCCGAATTTTATGAAATAAAAGTTTTCAATTTTTCTATTTTAGTAAATGGTTAAATTGATAAAAGGTTAAAGTTAAGGGTGATGTGTGAAAATTTTTGAAGTAGACAAGTTGTCATAAAATACCCGGTTACTATTCAAGAGTTACTATTCATGGGTTACTATTCACCGAAATTACTATTCACTCTAATATTATTCAGTCGAGTATTTGGGACACTTTTTGTGTCGGAGTTACTATTCACGAGTTACTATTCACCAAAATTACTATTCACTCTAGTATTGTTCACTCGAGTATTTGGGATACTTTTTATGTCAGAGTTACTATTCACAAGTTACTATTCACCCGAACAAAATATTTTATTGAAAATAACGGCGGGAGTTTTACCGTTAAAACTGTTGAACTACTCGGTAGTAAAAGTACAGTAATACGCGTTGTTGCATAGTAGCACACGGTATTGATTATTGATATTTATGTGAGAAGTCACTCGGTTTGATTCAATTATTGTTGATTAATAATATGAATTATTACAGTGATAATGATGTTTTGTTTTATTCGTATTATTAAGAAACATCTTTTTATATAAAATAGAAAGTGATAATGACGTTTTGTTTTATTCGTATTATTAACGTAATAAAACAGAAACATCTTTTTATATAAAACAGAATACTTTATTAAAGTTATTCTATAAATAGAATATATTATATTTTTTTATGCATAGTGTTTTGCATAGTGTTGCATAGTGTTTTGCATAGTATTTGCATAGTAAAATGTTTTTATATAAATAGAATATATTATATTTTATTTAAAGATTTTTCTTTAAATATGGACCGTCAGATTAAAGTAAAACAATCTGGTCCGTTCATGGATTAGTTACTATGCATTCCATTTTCCTATAAATAGAAGCTCATTCCTTCATTATTTTCTGACGAATTCATTGAAACTCTAGAGAGAGAAATTATAGAGAGAAGCTATAGAGAGAAAATTATAGAGAGAAAGAAGAAGAGTATCCTGCTACTTCACTACTTCTATATCCAGTTCTTTTACGGTAAGGGGTGTTATTCTTTCTTCTTGAAGAGAACTTATGTTATTCCATTCTTTTTTATTCTGTTGGAATAACCTGTAAAAGTGGCATACCCTATACATAACCTGTATATGCGGAATACCCTATACTTGGTGACATTCTTCTATTATTCTGTTGGAACATCCTGTCTGTGTGTTTTACACCAGACCTGGTTCCGTCTTTATTATTATTCCGTTGGAACATCCTGTTTGTGTGTTTTACACTAGACCTGGTTCCGTCTTTATTATTATTCCGTTGGAACATCCTGTCTGTGTGTTTTACACCGGACCTGGTTCCGTCTTTATTATTTTGTTGGAACATCCTGTTGGTGTGAATTTCACCTGACCTGGTTCCGTTATTATTATTCTGTTGGAATAACCTGTCTGTGCGGTCTCTATCGCATGCATGGTGATATCTTTTGTTATTCCATTCGGTATTATACTCAGTTGATTAAAATTTTGACTTCTATACTCCATGAAATTAATGGAATGTTCTTGGTATTTGTGCTTCATCCAGTATTTTTCATGGAAATATTCTTCTGAGCATTCTTCAATTTTACTCTACAAAGCAGTATCATGTTGACAATTTGGACGTTATTGGTTCTTGGATAAATTAATTCTTGAACTTGTTTTATTGAATTATTATGTCATTGTCATCATCCTCATGTTATATTATGTTGAAAGTTATCTTTGGCTTACGTGCATAGATGAACTTAGTATGATTATGACCAGGGATCATTCGGTATAATCATGACATGTTATAAATGATATGATAAAAGTCCTCAGTGGCCTGTAATGCATTGATGGATAGTTTTTGGTATTATTATGACCAGGGGTGTTTTGGTATAGTCATGACCATTGATGATTTAATAAAAATCTTTGACCGTGGTATAGGGATGATTAGATATTGTGGTTTATTCATTAAGCTGAGTCTCAACGATAAAAAAAATGATGAAAATCTTTTAAATTATAAAAGATAGTAGACTTTATTCTCTACTTGACTCTTTTAATGGATTGCATATTCCGCTGCAGTTAAACTGGTTGTCTATTGTATTTTATCAGTTTAACATTGTTGAAGACTATTGATAATTTATTCTACATTATCTTAGTCATAATATTTCTTACTGGGCTAGTTGAGCTCACCCTTTCTTTCACTGTTCTCTTCAGGAAATGAGAACATAGCTGGGACTAGTCGGGGAATGGAGTGACGGTCCAGTTGATAGCATTAGCTAGTAGTCTTCACTATTATGTTAGATAGTGTGATAATAAATGTAATGAGAACTCAATTTGAGTTTGTATACTGTCTAGATGACAATATTCCTATTAGAACTCATAGCATATATTTTGTCGTATTATACATGACTGCTGTATTATTAGTTTGTGTTTGAATTTTGTACCATGTAAGTGGCGATCCAAGATGGGTGTTGTGTACTTAATTTTGGGGGCGTCACAGTTGGTATCAGAGCTTAGGGATATGATCCCTGGCTGAGGTGTGAGACAAGAACTAGAAGGGGGGAGATGGGGAATTCATTCGCTAGTATGACCTACCTAAGTTTAATTGGTAATTTAATTGGTCGGTCAGAGTATAGGGATAATAGGTGATATGTCAATTAACCCTTATTTTGTGACAGTGTTTGTATTAAGATGTTGTGAATAGGGCTCAGTTATTGGAGCACGATAATGAGCCAGCTCAACCAAAAGGTAACGACCAACAACACGATAATAATCATACTGGTGGTAACGGCTATCGAAACAATGAAAACCATCGTGGGGGAAATTATCATGCCAAGAATGGTAACCACTTCGGTGGTAATCATGGCAAAGATAATAGAAGTGGAAATTACAAGAAGAGAAAGTCATTTAGCCAATTTTGTCGTGCACCAAAGTCAAGTCCAGCTGGGACGGTGACACCAAAAGCGGATACGGATAAAACAAAGTCGTTGGTTTTAAGAAGAGTGTTTTTCATAACTTCTCAAAAAGAGAGTAAACCGAACGAAGTTAGCACGGGTTAGTTAATTATAAATTCTTACGAAGTCTATACCTTATTAGATATCGGTTCTACCCATTCTTTTATCTCTCTTGCTTGCGTTCAACGTTTAAATTTGACTCTAGAGAAGTTAGACTTTGACCTATCGGTTGAAACTCCGTTAGGAGAAGCCTTCATTTCATGTGCTATCCAAGTCTTGGATGAGAGTCACAGTTTTGAATGATATTTTTATTGTTAATAAATTTCCTGACGTATTCTTGAAGATTTCTTAAACTACCCCCAGAGCATGAAATCGAATTTTGTATTGACCGCAGTACAAATCCTATTTCTAAAACCCTCAAATATTTCATCAACTAAAAGGATCGGGTTTACGTTGATTATGAGGAGAGTCATAATAAAAGTGTTGGACTGATGAAAATCATGGGTATATGAAGTATTAGTAAGTGTTATGAAGAGTTATGTTGGTTATTATGAAAGTTTCTTAGAAATTACAAAGGGTTGAAAATCAGATTTTGGTGAAAAACGTAACATAAAATTCAATTGACCATATCTCCTATTATATTTTGAATTTTTGAGTGTGGTCAAGTCCTAGAGTTAGATCTATGAGTTACCTAACTAATCCAAGTGGAATCACTGAAAAAGGTGTTGTAGATTTTCGTGTGGACTGATTTTAGCAAAGGGTGCGAAAACTGCAAAATGTTCAAAAAGCTGCTGCCACATTTTTGTAAGGGCTATTTCGGCCACTTAATTAGTGAGAAAACTTCAGACCTTTTGGGAAATGAAAGTATATGGTATAAGGTAACTCCTGTCCAAAAATGAACTCATTCTGACTTAAAATGAGCAAGTTATGACCATTTCAATATTTAGGTTTTTCTGACGAAAAACGCTATAACTGGAGTTCTATAACTCCGATGACCATGAAATTTAAACTGGCAGCTCACATTAATATGTGTAAGATCCTTCCAAGATTTGGGAATTTTTGGAGTTTAACTTGAGGTATCTAATTTCTTAAGGAATTAATTGGAAATTAATTTTTGAAAAATAGTAAATGAATTTTAAAAATTCCGAGAAAAATATATTTTCATTATGGGACTATATTATGCTAAATCCCAGAAAAGAAATATTTTTAGAACTGATTTGGTATTTTTCATGAAATGATCTAGTTATGGGTAAATGAGTTAAATATGTTATGTGAAGTAACAAAATTGAAAAATAGGATTTTATGGCTAGAGAATCCTATATAGAGTATATGCATATTTTTTTTAATGAGGGATTTGATCATTGGTGATAATATCTTATGAGTATGGCAATTTTGAATGATTAAATGCATTATATGGTAAAGCGTAAACAATTGAAATAAATTGTTTATAAGTTTAAGAAGTGATTAAAATATTGTTATAATATTAATGATATTAGATTATGAGATTATTAAGTGATTGATAACATTGGGATATTCATGAACTCTGGATAAATTATATTATAAATGTTTAATATTTATCCTTTATCTCAATTGATTGATTCTTTATATCATTATACTCATGCTTATATTGTGTTGAAAGTCATCTGTGGCTTACGTGCATAGATGGACTTGGTATGATTATGACCAGGGATTGTTCGGTATAATCATGACCGTAATTGAAAACACGATTATCTTTGGCACGTAGTGCATGGATAATTCGTGGTCGTGATACTAAAGAATGTCCTTGGCCTGTAGTGCAGGGATGATTCGACGATGTGGATTAATTATTGAGCTAAGTCTCAGCAATGAAATATTAATTCATGGATGTGTTCAAAGTCATCTGTGGCTTACGTGCATAGATGGACTTGGTATGATTATGACCAGGAATTGTTCGGTATAATCATGACCGTAATTGAAAACACGATTATCTTTGGCACGTAGTGCGTGGATAATTCGTGGTCGTGATACTAAAGAATATCCTTGGCCTGTAGTGCAGGGATGATTCGACGATGTGGATTAATTATTGAGCTGAGTCTCAGCAATGAAATATTAATTCATGGATGTGTTCAAAGTCATCTGTGGCTTACGTGCATAGATGGACTTGGTATGATTATGACCAGGAATTGTTCGGTATAATCATGACCGTAATTGAAAACACGATTATCCTTGGTCGTAGTGCATGGATAATTCGTGGTTGTGATACTATTAAGCTGAGTCTCAGCATTATTGGTTTTACAGTTGTATATCTTTGGCCTGTAGTGCAAAGATGAATTGTTAATGAATGTCTTTGGCCAGATTGCAAAGATGAATTTTATGTTTTCAACGATAAAGGTATTCAAGGTATCCTCACCTCTTTATCATACCAGGTACGTACCCTAATTTCGAGGGCGAAATTCCATAAGGAGGGGAGATTGTGAGACCCCGGATTTTATGAAATAAAAGTTTTCAATTTTTCTATTTTAGTAAATGGTTAAATTGATAAAAGGTTAAAGTTAAGGGTGATGTGTGAAAATTTTTGAAGTAGACAAGTTGTCATAAAATACCTGGTTACTATTCACGAGTTACTATTTATGGGTTACTATTCACCGAAATTACTATTCACTCTAGTATTGTTCAGTCGAGTATTTGGGACACTTTTTGTGTCGGAGTTACTATTCACGAGTTACTATTCACCAAAATTACTATTCACTCTAGTATTGTTCACTCGAATATTTGGGATACTTTTTATGTCAGAGTTACTATTCACGAGTTACTATTCACCCGAACAAAATATTTTATTGAAAATAACGGCGGGAGTTTTACCGTTAAAACTGTTGAACTACTCGGTAGTAAAAGTACAGTAATACGCGTTGTTGCATAGTAGCATACGGTATTGATTATTGATATTTATGTGAGAAGTCACTCGGTTTGATTCAATTATTGTTGATTAATAATATGAATTATTACAGTGATAATGATGTTTTGTTTTATTTGTATTATTAAGAAACATCTTTTTATATAAAATAGAAAGTGATAATGACGTTTTGTTTTATTCGTATTATTAACGTAATAAAACGGAAACATCTTTTTATATAAAACAGAATACTTTATTAAAGTTATTCTATAAATAGAATATATTATATTTTATTATGCATAGTGTTTTGCATAGTGTTGCATAGTGTTTTGCATAGTATTTGTATAGTAAAATGTTTTTATATAAATAGAATATATTATATTTTATTTAAAAGATTTTTCTTTAAATATGGACCGTCAGATTAAAGTAAAACAATCTGGTCTGTTCATGGATTAGTTACTATGCATTCCATTTTCCTATAAATAGAAGTTCATTCCTTCATTATTTTCTGACGAATTCATTGAAACTCTAGAGAGAGAAATTATAGAGAGAAGCTATAGAGAGAAAATTATAGAGAGAAAGAAGAAGAGTATTCTGCTACTTCACTACTTCTATATCCAGTTCTTTTACGGTAAGGGGTGTTATTCTTTCTTCTTGAAGAGAACTTATGTTATTCCATTCTTTTTTATTCTGTTGGAATAACCTGTAAAAGTGGCATACCCTATACATAACCTGTATATGCGGAATACCCTTTACTTGGTGACATTCTTCTATTACTCTGTTGGAACATCCTGTCTGTGTGTTTTACACCAGACCTGGTTCCGTCTTTATTATTATTCCGTTGGAACATCCTGTCTGTGTGTTTTACACCAGACCTGGTTCCGTCTTTATTATTATTCCGTTGGAACATCCTGTCTGTGTGTTTTACACCGGACCTGGTTCCGTCTTTATTATTTTGTTGGAACATCCTGTCGGTGTGAATTTCACCTGACCTGGTTCCGTTATTATTATTCTGTTGGAATAACCTGTCTGTGCGGTCTCTATCGCATGCATGGTGATATCTTTTGTTATTCCATTCGGTATTATACTCAGTTGATTAAAATTTTGACTTCTATACTCCATGAAATTAGTGGAATGTTCTTGGTATTTGTGCTCCATCCAGTATTTTTCATGGAAATATTCTTCTAAGCATTCTTCAATTTTACTCTACAAAGCAGTATCATGTTGACAATTTGGACGTTATTGGTTCTTGGATAAATTAATTCTTGAACTTGTTTTATTGAATTATTATGTCATTGTCATCATCCTCATGTTATATTATGTTGAAAGTTATCTTTGGCTTACGTGCATAGATGAACTTAGTATGATTATGACCAGGGATCATTCGGTATAATCATGACATGTTATAAATGATGTGATAAAAGTCCTCAGTGGCCTGTAATGCATTGATGGATAGTTTTTGGTATGATTATGACCAGGGGTGTTTCGGTATAGTCATAACCATTGATGATTTAATAAAAATTTTTGACAGTGGTATAGGGATGATTAGATATTGTGGTTTATTCATTAAGCTGAGTCTCAACGATAAAAAAATGATGAAAATCTTTTAAATTATAAAAGATAGTAGACTTTATTCTCTACTTGACTCTTTTAATGGATTGCATATTCCGCTGCAGTTAAACTGGTTGTCTATTGTATTTTATCAGTTTAACATTGTTGAAGACTATTGATAATTTATTCTACATTATCTTAGTCATAATATTTCTTACTGGGCTAGTTGAGCTCACCCTTTCTTTCACTGTTCTCTTCAGGAAATGAGAACATAGCCGGGACTAGTCGGGGAATGGAGTGACGGTCCAGTTGATAGCAATAGCTAGTAGTCTTCACTATTATGTTAGATAGTGTGATAATAAATGTAATGAGAACTCAATTTGAGTTTGTATACTGTCTAGATGACAATATTCCTATTAGAACTCACAGCATATATTTTGTCGTATTATACATGACTGCTGTATTATTAGTTTGTGTTTGAATTTTGTACCATGTAAGTGGCGATCCAAGATGGGTGTTGTGTACCTAATTTTGGGGGCGTCACATACTGCGAGCCCCACATGTCAGGCAGGGGCCCACAATATACATATGTGTGTATGTGAGTATTAAATGATATTTTTTATATGATATTAACATTATTGTTGTCAAAAAAAAAGACAAAAAAGTGAGAGAGTATCTTTGTCAGAAATGTTTTGTGATAGATTAGTATGACTACCATACCATCGTTTTGTTTCATAACCATACCATGTAAAGGGTGGTAAAAATGTTAGATTTTCCATGTGTGTAAGAATATAATAAATTGATGATAATGCTAATAATTAATGGCATGCAGGTGATAATTATATCTAAAAATTAGTTTTATTATGACCTGTAAACGAACCAAATCGAACTGAACTTTATCGAACTCGAATACTTTTAGTCGAACTCGAACATGTTCGAGTAACTTGATCGAACCAACAACCATATACGAGTTCGGATCGTTTGATGTTCACAAACATGATTGAGTTCGCGAACTTTGAATTTGTTTTTATGATCCAAATCTTACGGGTATATATCACTTTCTCAATTAATAAAATAAAACTTTGCCTTTTTTAAAAAAGTAAATGTATATGCAACTCTATAAATGTAATTTCTTGAAAAAAATAATTAAATAAGATTTTTTTTCCCTGAATATAATAAGTTAAACTCTTTCTCTTAAGTTTTACACAGCGTTTGAATTTATAGCTAGTGCATGTGTATCAGTGTATGTGCTTTTTAGAAAATAAAATTTAAAATAATTGAAGGAAAAAATTAAATTGTCGGCTATTGAGAAGTTTTATTCAATTTAAAGGGTAAAGTGGTCAACCAATAAACTAAATATGTCCAAAGGAATCTACAAGATGAATAATAGACATAAGATATATAGATGTAGGTTCAATAAATAATGGGATAATAAACTTTTTAGTCACTGTATCAGGGTCTGATTTTTATTATAATTACTGAAATATTTTTTGTAACAATCGAATAACTGTACTCTCAAAAATTACAAAATAGTCGTTATGTTCGATTTCCATCCAAAAAATTGACGAAAGTGCTGATTGTGCATAAAACTCCAAATTTTTTTTGTTGATGTGGACGAAATGTTGCTCACGAGTGTCGAACTCCAAACCTTCCCAAACTAGAAACCTTATTTTCCAACAAAATCCACTAGACAAACTACCTATCATGCTAGAATTTATGTAACACTAATATTTATACCACTAATAATAATAATTATTATTATTTATAGGATAGTCCAAACGATATTTTTATGTGCATAAATTGTGCACAAAAAAATTTTGTTAACTTATTTTGCATACATACACAGACTGTATATATATATATATTGTTATATGTATTCAAATCACACTCAAAACACTGTATTATGGAAAAATTCAAGTTTCATAAAATATTAAACTTATTTTTAGTTATTTTAAAAAAAAGCAAAAATAAAATAAAATACGGTCCGTATTTTAATCAGGTCCGGGAGTCCGGACCTGATCCTTATTCTATCTCTCTCTCTCTCTCTCTCTCTATATATATATATATATATATATATATATATATATATATATATATATATATATATATATACGGGCTTTATCATTTATTTTCTGCTTATACGGAAAAGGAGAGAAAGAGAGAGAGAGAGACATTCATTTTACAACTTTCCAACATTTTCAGAAAAATAAATTTTGATCTTGAGGGAGGCCACGACCCCGGTAATGGTTGGAGAACTCTCCATAACAGAATGAGGTATATAAGTTAACTCTATTGTATTATTCATCCAATATATCTTAATATTTATACCAACTAATAATAATAATTTTTTTTTGCTGATGTGGACGAAATGTTGCTCACGAGTGTCGAACTCCAAATCTCGCCAAACTAGAAACTTTATTTTCCAACAAACTACCAATCATACTAGAATTTATGTAACACTAATATTTATACAACTAATAATAATAGTTTTGTAATAATAATAAATATTTTAATTATTATTATTATTTTAATAATAGTCCAAACGATATTTTTATGTGCACAAAAAAATCCTGTTAACTTATTTTGCATACATACACAAACTGTACATACATATATTGTTATATGTATCCAAAATACACCCAAAACACTGTATTATGGAATAATTTCTGTTTCATAAAATATTAAACTTTTTTTTAGTTATTTTTTTTAAAATAAGGAAAAATAAAATAAAATACGGTCCGTATTTTAATCAGGTCCGGAAGTTCGGACCTGATCCTTATTTTCTCTCTCTATATATATATACTTACAGGCTTTATCATTTATTTTCTGCTCATACGAAAAAGGAGAGAAAGAGAGAGAGATTCATTTTAAAACTTTCCAATATTTTCAGAAAAATGAATTTTGATCTTGAGGGAGGCCACGACCACGGTGATGGTTGGAGTCTGGAGAGCTCTCCATAACAGGAGGAGGTATATAAGTTAACTCTAATGTATTATTATCATCCTATATATCTTAATATTTATACCACTAATAATAATAATTTTTTTGCTAATGTGGACGAAATGTTGCTCACGAGTGTGGAACTCCAAACCTCCACAAACTAGAAAGTTTATTTTCTAACAAAATCCACTAGACAAACTACCTATCATGCTAGAATTTATGTAACACTAATATTTATACCACTAATAATAATAATTATTGTAATAATAATATATATTTTAATTATTCTTATTATTTTAATAATAGTCCAAACGATATTTTTATGTGCATAAATTGTGCACAAAAAAATTTTGTTAACTTATTTTGCATACATACACAGACTGTATATACATATTTTGTTATAAGTATCCAAATCACACCAAAAAAACTATATTATGGAAAAATTTCACTTTCATAAAATATTAAAAAAAATTAGTTATTTTAAAAAAAGCAAAAAATAAATAAAATACGGTCCGTATTTTAATCAGGTCCGGGAGTCCGGACCTGATCCTTATATTTTTTTTCTCTCTCTCTCTCTCATATATATATACGCATACAGACTTTATCATTTATTTTTTGCTCATACAGAAAAGGAGAGAAAAAGAGAGAGAGAGAGACATTCATTTTACAACTTTCTAACATTTTCAGAAAAATGAATTTTGATCTTGAGGGAGGCCACGACCCCGGTGATGGTTGGAGAGCTCTCCATAACTGGAGGAGGTATATAATTTAACTCTATTGTATTATTCATCCTATATATCTTAATATTTATACCACTAATAATAATTTTTTTTTGCTGATGTGGACGAAATGTTGCTCACCAGTGTCAAACTCCAAACCTCCTCAAACTAGAAACCTTATTTTCCAACAAAATCCACTAGACAAACTACCTATCATGCTAGAATTTATGTAACACTAATATTTATACCACTAATAATAATAATTATTGTAATAATAATAAATATTTTAATTATTATTATTATTTTAATAATATTCTAAACGATATTTTTATGTGCATAAATTGTGCACAAAAAAAATATGTTAACTTATTTTGCATACATACACAGACTGTACATACATATTTTGTTATATCTATCCAAATCACACCCAAAACACTGTATTATTAAAAAATTCCAGTTTTATAAAATATTAAACTTTTTTTAGTTATTTAAAAAAAAGCAAAAATAAAATAAAATACGATCCGTATTTTAATCAGGTCCGAGAGTCCGGACATGATCCTTATTCTCTCTCTCTCTCTCTCTCTCTCTCTCTATATATATATATATATATATATATATATATATATATATATATATATATATACGGGCTTTATCATTTATTTTATGCTCATACGGAAAAGGAGAGAAAAAGAGAGAGAGAGAGAGAGAGAGACACATTCATTTTACAACTTTCTAACATTTTCAGAAAAATGAATTTTGATCTTGAGGGAGAACACGACCCCAGTGATGGTTGGAGAGCTCTCCATAACAGGAGGAGGTATATAAGTTAACTCTTATTCATCCAATATATCTTAATATTTATACCACTAATAATAATAATTTTTTTTGCTGATGTGAGTAATAATAATTTTTTTTGCTGATGTGGACAAAATGTTGCTCACGAGTGTCGAACTCCAAACCTCCCCAAACTAGAAACCTTATTTTTCAACAAAATCCACTAGACAAACTATCTATCATGCTAGAATTTATGTAACACTAATATTTATACCACTAATAATAATAATTATTGTAATAATAATAAATATTTTAATTATTATTTGAATAATAGTCCAAACGATATTTTTATGTGCATAAATTATGCACAAAAAATTCTGTTAACTTATTTTGCATACATACACAGACTGTACATACATATATTGTTATTTATATTCAAATCACAACCAAAATACTGTATTATAGAAAAATTTCAGTTTCATAAAATATTAAACTTGTTTTTAGTTATTTTAAAAAATAAATAAATAAATAAAATACGGTCCGTATTTTAATCAGGTTTGGGAGACCGAACCTAATCCTTATTCTATATATATATATATATATATATATATATATATATATATATATATATATATATATACACACACATACGGGCTTTATCATTTATTTTCTGCTCATACGGAAAAGGAGAGAAAAAGAGAGAGACACACATTCAGTTTACAACTTTCCAACATTTTCAGAAAAATGAATTTTGATCTTGAGGGAGGCCACGATCCAGGTGATGGCTGGAGAGCTCTCCATAACAAGAGGAGGTATAGAAGTTAACTCTATTTTATTATTCATCCTATATATCTTAATATTTATACCACTAATAATAATAATTTTTTTTGCTGATGTGGACGAAATGTTGCTCACGAGTGTCGAACTCCAAACCTCCCCAAACTAGAAACCTTATTTTCTAACAAAATCTACTAGACAAACTACCTATCAATTCTAGAATTTATGTAACACTAATATTTATACCACTAATAATAATAATTATTGTAATAATAATAAATATTTTAATTATTATTATTATTTTAATAATAGTCCAAACAATATTTTTATGTGCATAAATTGTGCATAAAAAAATTCTGTTAACTTATTTTGCATACACACAGAGACTGTACATACATATTTTGTTATATGTATCTAAATCACACAAAAACACTGTATTATGGAAAAAATTTAGTTTCATAAAATATTAAACTTTTTTTAGTTATTTAAAAAAAAGCAAAAAATAAATTAAATACGGTCCGTATTTTAATCAGGTCCGAGAGTCCGGACCTGATCCTTATATTTTTTTTTCTCTCTCTCTTTCTATATATATATATATATATATATATATATATATATATATATATATATATATACAGGCTTTATCATTTATTTTCTGCTCATACGGAAAAGGAGAGAAAAAGAGAGAGAGATACATTCATTTTACAACTTTCCAACATTTTCAGAAAAATGAATTTTGATCTTGAGGGAGGCCACGACCCCAGTATTGGTTGGAGAGCTCTACATAACAGGAGGAGGTTGATGAGTGAGTTTTATACACATGAATTGGATATATTCGGGCTTAATTTATTGTTGTTCTCAAGTCTTTTAGGATTTTTTTATGTGTTTGTGTCTATTCAAGCATGTTTTATATTGTTTTGTAAGATTTGGGAGAAAAGTTGCATGGATCGACGTTCGGGGTGGCTAGATTCGCGTTTTCGGCTTGTCATTTACACACAAGTCACTTCAGAGCCAATATGACTATAGCTCTGGACATTATTTCGAAAACATTCAAGAATGAAAGTTGTAGATCTACTTCTCTTCTTTCCAGAACATCTTGAATCATCTAAATTAGAGTTCGGACGAAGAAGTTATGGCCATTTTCCCAAAGGACGTTGGAGCAGAAAATATAAAGTTTTTGGGCCAGAGCCGGGGCGCTATTTCAAGTGTATTTGGAAGCGCCGGGGCGCTGGGGGGCAGAATCCCAGCGTCGTGCCCAGCGCTGGGGCGCTGGGGAAGGGCCTGGTGATGGCCTGGATGCGTTTTGGGCGAATTTTGACACCTTTTTGACTCCAAATAGGATTGGGGTTGTTCCAAAACTAAAAATTGGACTTGTAATCTATAAATACATGATGTAAGGCATAAAATAAGAGGGGGATTACATAGCTTAGATTAGAGATACACTCCATTAGATTAGAACATAACCCTAGTTTTATTAGTTTTGGAGATTGAAACAACTTGGAGACCATTGAAGATCAAGAGCAAGAGCAAGAGCAAGAGGGGAGCATCAGATTTGCTGACAACAGATTCTATTCTCTTCTCTCATCTTACTTTTATCTTTTAATGTCTATTCAATTGTGGATTCTTGGTTTTAATTCATTAATTATGAACTAACTCTTTCCTTAAGATTTCAATTGAACCTTTTATGACTATAAATTAGTTATTCATTCATTCAAATTATTTATGTTGAAGTGAATTGTTTATCATGTTTTGACTTTTCTGCTTAATTATTTGGCCAATAATTACCTTGTTACTCTAGAAGGATTTGGAAAAGGAATTCTAGGGTTAGAACTGGACATGATAACATGTGACTTAGCTATTTGCATGGTGAATAATTAGGTTTGTGAATTGAATGGAAATATCTGTTCACCGCATGTAACATATGAGGAATTGGAATTGAAGGAGTTTAATTCAATTGTTTTGCATAGGAATATAGCAAGATTAATCTGGATTAAATAGAAGGCAATTGATCACTTGGAAAAGGACTTTTGGCATTTGAGAATTCCTGTTAACAATTTAGTAGGCATAATAATTGGGATAATTGGATAATTGATTTATAATTCATAATTGAGGATATTGAAGTCTTAGCCTTTATTTATTTGAATTAATTTATAAAGTAACATAGTTTTAATTGGTTAATTTAGTTTTCTTAATTAGAAAATACACAATTTGAGATTGTTTAAATAAAATTAATTTGGTTAAAAGTTAGTAATTGGTGATTTTTATTAAATAATTCTTCGTGGGAACGATACTCTACTTTCACTTTATTACTTGTTGACTGTGTATACTTGCACGTATTCATTGATTGCGAAATCGATCAACATGCTTTTGGCGCCGTTGCCGGGGAATTAATTTAATAATTATTGTCCAATATTAATTTCAATCAAATTAGTCTTAATTTAAACATTTTTATTTTTATTTTTAATTCTCTTTCTATAATTCTCTCTTTACAGGTACCATGGATGACTTTGTGTATCAATGGCCATACACGAACATGACTCAACCAAGGGGAGCGGAGATTGAAAGACTCGAGAAACTTTCTGCATTGTCTGCACAGATTGAGACATTTTCGAGGATGTTTGAAGCTTTTGAAGCTCAGCGTCGTCAAAGTATGGCGGTTACTTGTGATTATTGTGCTGGAAATCATATGAGTCATCAATGCACCATCAGTTTCAAGCCGGTACAGTATAGTGGTGATTACCCCAATAATTATGTCTATCCCAACAACTATCATCAGGATTGGGGGTATCACCCGGATTTTTCATGGTGTAACAATCAAGCTGCAGCTCAACCACCTAGAAAACAACACACCTCCGGATTTCAAAATCCGACTCAACAACCAGAGAGGATATCAAGTTTGGAAGAAGCCTTAGAAAAATTCATTAGAGCTTCTGACAAAAAGAACGAGGAACAAGATAAGAAATTGAGTCAAGTAGATCTTACTTTGCAAAGCCATGGGGCATCGTTAAAGAATCTGGAAAATCAATTGGAACAGATAGCACATGAGTTGAACAACCGTCCTCAATACACCTGGCCCTATGACACAGATTCCGAGACTGATGGTGAGCCCGACCCAAATCTACAACTGGATGAGCCACGAGATGAAAAAGAGGAGACAAGTGGGGATAATGACAATAAGGTCGGTGAAGAACTAATTGTGAGACCCAATGATGATGAGCCAATGTTGTTTATGCCTCAAGTGCCTTCTCCTCCACAGTTCAAGAGTCCGATTAGATTTGCAAAACCTTGTCCGATTGGTAGTCATGTCGTCGACAATACTCTCTGTGATGTAAAAGCAAGTACACCTTCGAAACCATGGTGCGATGAGCTGGAGAAGATAGAAGAAGAAATTGTTGTGTCTGACAAGCCTCAATGCCAGAATATATTCGTAGACACAATGGAGAAACCACCTAGATGTTGGACGTTCTTGAATGTGATCTTATCTAAAGAAAGCATGCTAGGTGACTTTAATACAATGGCTATTACAAATGGGAACCTACTAAAAGCTATATTATTTTCGATGGATGGAGGGTTTCTCAATTTTCGTAGGGGAATTGGATAGAGAATTGAAGAAGTCAGGCTGAGACTATAAAACAAGTGCTTATTGGGAGGCAACCCAAGTTTAATTTTTAATTTTTATTTTTAGTTTTTATTAAGTTTTATATTAGTAGTTTTGAATTTGCATTTATTTAGGATTTAATAAAATTGCTTCTATCATTGTTTTACAGGTTATTCAAGTCAAATTCTAGTGTGGTGCCCAATTTGTTCCATGTGCTTAGCCTATTCTCCAAACTTAGCGGACAAGGAGGAAGATTGCTATATTTTCAGGGAAGTCATCTGCTTTAATTTTTTCTATTTCAGTCATTGAGGACAATGTCTAGTTTAAGTTTGGGGGCATTTTAGTGTCGTATTGCATATAGTTAGTTATTTACATTGTAAGTCCGTTATGTTTTCGGGATATTTACATTTAGTTTTTGAATTCAGTTTTTTGTTTAAAAAAAAATTTAAAAATCGCAAAAATAGTAGTTAGTTTACTATGTTTGTTGCAGTTAGTTTATATTTGCATGATTCCAACTGTTAGATAGTAAAAGTCTATTTTGGCCAATGATGAGACTGGAGTTAAGTAGATAAGTATAGTATTGAATATTCAGGCTTTGATGTGATTTCTTGTTATGAATTGAATCTTTTCCTATTTGAAACTGGTATAATTAAGATTAGCACGTTAATAACAGCTAGGATGACTGATTAAGTTTAAATTGATACATAATGGATTTCTTAAGGATAATACTAGTGTGAAGGAATGAAAGACATGAATAGGCAGAGATGGCTAAATTTTGATAAAAACTTAAATTTGGGGGGAAATTTTGGGGTATATAAGCTTTAAAAAAAAACATGTTGAGTCTTGTGGTGGGTTGAGGAGAAACACTCCCCATAAACACAAGCGTGAGATGGAGCGTAAAACGCACTCACCAACCATCTATCAAAAAAAAGGAGAAAAAAAATTTACCGTGGCTAGTTTTGTTTCGAGACCTTTGTTACTTGAGTAAGTACGCCCGAAGGGGTATCTTAAAACCTAGTGCCCTAAGGTATTATATGGTCTGGGAGTCGTTGGTCGAAAGCTCGCTAAGGGGTGACACTGTTAGCCTAATTGAATGAGACATTGAACAGTCATGGTTAAAAAAAAAGTAAAAAAAATAATAAAACGGGAAAAGAGCAAAAAGCCCCCGTAATGAAAAGTAAAGCATAAGTATCCCATATTGGACTCTTGAACTTGGTGGATGTTTGACTTTAGTTGGATCTAGCTTGTTCGTGAATTTTGTGAGTTTGCACTGTATGATGCCTTCGAAGATATCTATTATTTCTTAAATTTGATTTTATATCAGTTAACATTGTTTTGGAGCAAACACGCACTATATCAGTGATAACAGTCTAAGATTTGATGATTGATTAGAAAATTACTGATTTGTTTTAATATGATGTATTATCATGTTTACTTGATTTCTCTAAGGCCGGTTGAATAGACTTGTTTCTGTCATTACTGTTGGATTCGTAGGCATATAGATTAGTTTCATTACATTGCATTGCATAACATTTTTGTGTTTTTGCTTGAGGACAAGCAAAGGTTTAAGTTTGGAGGTATTTGATGAGTGAGTTTTATACACATGAATTGGATACATTCGGGCTTAATTTATTGTTGTTCTCAAGTCTTTTAGGATGTTTTTATGTGTTTGTGTCTATTCAAGCATGTTTTATATTGTTTTGTAGGATTTGGGAGAAAAGTTGCATGGATCGACGTTCGGGGTGGCTAGATTCTCGTTTTCGGCTTGTCATTTACATAACAGTCACTTCAGAGCCAATATGACTATAGCTCTGGCATTATTTCGAAAACCTTCAAGAATGAAAGTTGTAGATCTACTTCTTCTCTTTCCAGAACATCTTGAATTATCTAAATCGGAGTTCGGACGAAGAAGTTATGGCCGTTTTCCCAAAGGACGTTGGAGTAGAAAATATAAAGTTTTTGGGCCAGCGCCGGGGCGCTATTTCTAGTGTATTTGGCAGCGCCGGGGCGCTGGGGGGCAGAATCCCAGCGTCGTGCCCAGCGCTGGGGCGCTGGGGAAGGGCCTGGTGATGGCCTGGATGCGTTTTGGGCGAATTTTGACACCTTTTTGACTCCAAATAGGATTGGGGTTGTTCCAAAACTAAAAATTGGACTTGTAATCTATAAATACATGATGTAAGGCATAAAATAAGAGGGGGATTACATAGCTTAGATTAGAGATACACTCCATTAGATTAGAACATAACCCTAGTTTTATTAGTTTTGGAGATTGAAACAACTTGGAGACCATTGAAGATCAAGAGCAAGAGCAAGAGCAAGAGGGGAGCATCAGATTTGCTGACAACAGATTCTATTCTCTTCTCTCATCTTACTTTTATCTTTTAATGTCTATTCAATTGTGGATTCTTGGTTTTAATTCATTAATTATGAACTAACTCTTTCCTTAAGATTTCAATTGAACCTTTTATGACTATAAATTAGTTATTCATTCATTCTAATTATTTATGTTGAAGTGAATTGTTTATCATGTTTTGACTTTTCTGCTTAATTATTTGGCCAATAATTACCTTGTTACTCTAGAAGGATTTGGAAAAGGAATTCTAGGGTTAGAACTGGACATGATAACATGTGACTTAGCTATTTGCATGGTGAATAATTAGGTTTGTGAATTGAATGAAAATATTTGTTCACCGCATGTAACATATGAGGAATTCGAATTGAAGGAGTTTAATTCAATTGTTTTGCATAGGAATATAGCAAGATTAATCTGGATTAAATAGAAGGCAATTGATCACTTGGAAAAGGACTTTTGGCATTTGAGAATTCCTGTTAACAATTTAGTAGGCATAATAATTGGGATAATTGGATAATTGATTTATAATTCATAATTGGGGATATTGAAGTCTTAGCCTTTATTTATTTGAATTAATTTATAAAGTAACATAGTTTTAATTGGTTAATTTAGTTTTCTTAATTAGAAAATACACAATTTGAGATTGTTTAAAGAAAATTGATTTGGTTAAAAGTTAGTAATTGGTGATTTTTATTAAATAATTCTTCGTAGGAACGATACTCTACTTTCACTTTATTACTTGTTGACCGTGTATACTTGCACGTATTCATTGATTGCGAAATCGATCAACAGAGGTATATAAGTTAACTCTATTGTATTATTCATCCTATATATCTTAATATTTATACTATTAATAATAATAATTTTTTTACTGATGTGGACGAAATGTTGCTCATGAGTGTCGAACTCCAAACCTCCCAAACTAGAAACCTTATTTTTCAACAAAATCCACTAGACAAACTACCTATAATGCTAGAATTTATGTGTGGGCCCAGGTGCAAAATTAGGGTTCACATGACCTAATTAAATTAAATGCACAATTAGGGTTCCATGACCTCCTTAAATGTGCAAATTAGGGTTCACATAACCTAATGGAATGAATATGAAAAAGTCAGAAACAAATGTACTAGACCTGGGAAAAGCCTCCACGTGTCCCGAGGCAGAAGACTCGTGGAGGCGGCTCGTTTTAGGAATTTATTGAGGGATTGCATTGGTGGCTAGAAGGACAGGGCAATATGAGCATTACTCTAATGACTAAAGGGTATTTCTGGAAATTCCTTGAAAACATGTGCCTAGCATGTGATTACTTAATTCCAGGAAACTCTATAAATACCCCTTCCATTCTAGGAAGGAGGAAGACTCTTTTGGTAGCTTATCTATTGGGAGAAACCTTCGTTACCTCCACTATTTTTAAATTTTGTTGAAAATCAACACTTTCACGTTATGTGTCGATCTTGTCTCTTTGAAAATACTTGCTTTTGATGCGATTTTAGGAATTGATTGGTTAACTACTCATCATGTTTTTCGTAAGGTTTGTAGCGTTCATATTCTTAACCAACCTGTTATACGAATTCAACCAACCAAACCACTAAAGTCAATCATTGTCATATCAAGCCATAAGTAAAGAGCCCCGGTACTTTCGTTGTTGACTTCCTTGAGTGGAATGCACCGAAGCCAGACTTTCTGTAGGCGACGTCGTGAATGACGATGACAAGTTGATAGATATCAATGTGATGTACTATCCAAGTCTTTGACGAGGGTAACAGCTTTGAATGATATTTCTATTGTTAATAAATTTCTTGACGTATTCTTGAAGTCTTCTTAGCCTACCCCTAGAGCGTGAAATCAAATTTTGTATTGACCCCAGTACAAAACCCATTTCTAAAACCCTCAAATATTTCGTCAACTAAAATGAACGTATAACGTGCCAAAGACGTTGACTCGAGCTGTTGAAAATTACGATTGTACCATTCAATACCATTGTGGGAAAGCGAATGTGGTAGCTGACGTCTTGAGTAGAAGATCGGGTGCGTTTACGAGTGCGATGTTGTTAACACAAAGACTCATTTCGTATAACTTATAAGTGATGAAGATAGAGTTAAAGACTCTAGGGACCCACGTGAAGATAACGAATATACGAGTAGAATTGACTTTAATCGATAAAGTTAAAGTCGCTCAAGCTACACACCCGGAGCTGATGAATGTGAAGAAGAAGGTTCAAGAGGGCGTTATTCTAGAAGCAAGAATCGACAAAGAGAGGAAATCTCAACCCTCGATTTAATTGTCCCATTTGAAATCCTCGATGAAGTAGGAATTGTGGCCTATAGACTCATTTTACCACTAAGTATGTTGCGTGTTCATAACATTTTTAACGTATCAATGTTACGTAAATATGTGGACGACCCGAACCACATTATTAAATTAGAACTGAATGATATAGCAGAATATTTAACGTATGAGGAGATACATGTTAAAATCTTGGATAAGAAGGATCGTATTCAACACTCAAAGGTTATACCTCAAGAATTAGAATCTGAAATCAAGTCAAGGGATCCTCACCTCTTCGGCATACCAGGTACGTACGTAAATTTCGAAGGCAAAATTTCATAAGGAGGGGAAATTGTGAGACCCCAGATTTTATGAATAAATATTAAATTTTCTCGAAATAATTTTTTTGAATATTATGGTGTGGATTTGATATAATGTTATAGTTGTGGGTAATATTTATAAATTTTGCAAAGTATGCAAGTTGTTATATAATATTCGATTGGTCGGGGAATATTCGTTCAACGACACAATCATTGGTGGACCCCACAACGAAATTATCGTCGGATTAAGAAAACGACAAAAATACTTTATGAAAATAACGGCGGAAGTTTTACCGTTAACTATTGAAACACTCGGTGTTAAAAGTACAGTAATATGCGTGGTTGCATAGTAACACACGGTATTGATTATTGATGCTTACGTGATAAGTCACTCAATTTTGTTTTATTGGTATTATTAATGTAATAAAACAGAATATTTTTATAAAGTTATTCTATAAATAGAATATATTATATTCTATTATGCATAGTGTTGCATAGTGTCTGCATAGTTTTTGCATAGTAAAATCTTTTTATATAAAACAGAATACTTTTATAAAGTTATCTGTTTTATTAGACAATAATTAGAATATATTATATTTTATTATGCATAGTGTTTGCATAGTAAAATATTTTATAAAGTTATTTATTTTATTAGATTATAAATAGAATATATTATATTTTATTTAAAAGATTTTGCTTTAAATATGGACCGTCAGATTAAAGTAAATCAATCTGGACCGTTCATGAGTTAGTTACTATGCAGTCCATTTTTCTATAAATAGAAGCTCATTCCTTCGTTATTTTCTTACGAATTCATTGAAACTATAGAGAGAAAGAAGAAAGTATTCTGCTACTTCACTACTTATATATCCAGTACTCTTCTTCTTAAGGTAGGAAATATTATTTGGTGTACTCGTAAGGGGTGTTATTCTTTTGTATTCATGAAAAGAACTTATATTATTCCGTCTTTATTATTCTATGGGAATAACCTGTATACGCGGGCTACTCTATACTTGGTGACATTCTTCTATTATTCCGTCTTTATTATTCTGTTGGAATATCATGTCTGTGCGTTTTACGTCGGACTTGATTCCGTCTTTATTATTCTGTTGGAATATCATGTCTGTGCGTTTTACGCCGGACCTGGTTCCGTCTTTATTATTATTCTGTTGGAATATCCTGTCTGTACGAATTTCGCCGGACCTAATTCTGTCCTTATTAGTATTCTATTGGAATAACCTGTCTATGTGAAGTACCGCATACATTGTGATTTCTATTATTATTCCATTCTTTATTATTCTGTTAGAGCATCCTGTCGGTGCGAATTTCACCTGACCTGGTTCCGTTATTTAGTATTCTGTTGAAATAACTTGTCTATGTGAAGTACCGCATGCATGGTGATTTCTTTTGTTATTCCATTCTTTATTATACTCAGTTGGTTAAAACTTTGACTTCCATACTCCATGAAATTAGTGGAATATCCTTGATATTTGTGCTTCATCCAGTATTTTTTTCATGAAAATATTCTTCTGAGCATTCTTGAATTTTACTCCACAAAGCAGTATCATGTTGACAATTTGGACGTTATTGAGTTCAGGATGAATTAACTTATAAATCTTTAAAATTTATTCTTGAACTTGTTTTATTGAATTGTCATCATTCTCATGTTTATAATATGTTGAAAGTCATCTGTGGCCTGTAGCGCATAGATGGACTTGGTATGATTATGACCAGGGATTATTCGGTATAATCATAACCGTAATGTTACAAATGATATGGTAAAAATCCTCATTGGTCGTAGTACAATGATGGACAGTTCTTGGCATGATCATGACCATTAATTAATACACGAATATCCTTGGTCCTGTAGTGCATGGATAATTTATGGTCGTGATACTAAAGAATATCCTTGGCCAGTAGTGCAGGGGTGATTCAATGATGTGGATTGTTTATTAAGCTGAGTCTCAGCGATAAAAGTGATGAAAAACCTTTTAAATCATAAAAGATAGTAGATTTTATTTTCTACTTGACTCTTTTAATGAATTGCTTGTTCTGCTGCAGTTAAACTTGATGTTTGTTATATTGTATCAGTTTAACACTGTTTAAGGCTAATGATAATTTATTCTGCATTATCTTAGTCATAATATTTCTTACTGGGCTAGTTGAGCTCACCCTTTCTTTCACTGTTCTCTTCAGGAAATGAGAATATAGCTGGGACGAGTTAGGGGAACGGAGTGATGGTCCTAGATGGTGCATTAGTAGTCCTCACTATTCTGTGAAATAGTGTGATAATAATTGTAATGAGGACTCTTTTTGAGTTTGTATACTCTCTAGTAAACAATATTTGTATTCAAACTCACAGTTTATGTTTTGTCGTATTGTACACGACAGTTGTATTATTAAGTTGTATTTGAATTCTGTACCATATATCTGGCGACTCAAGATGGGTGATGTATACCTAATTTTGGGGGCTTCACAATGTGATTTTTTTTTTGCAAAGTAAGCAAGTTGATATAAAATATTCGTTGTGTCGGGGAATATTCGATTAGTCGGGGAATATCCGTACAATGGTACAATCATTGGTGGACCCCACAACGGAATTATTGTCGGATTGAGAAAACGACAAAAATATTTTTATGAAAATAACGACGGAAGTTTTACCGTTAACTGTTGAAACACCGATGTTAAAAGTAAAGTAATACGCGTGGTTGCATAGCAGCACACGGTATTGATTATTGATGCTTATGTGATAAGTCACTCAGTTTTGTTTTATTGGTATTATTAATGTAATAAAACAGAAAAGCTTTTTATATAAAATAGAAAAGCTTTTTATATAAAATAGAATACTTTTATAAAGTTATTCGTTTTATTAGGCTAATAGTAAAATCTTTTTATATAAAACAGAATACTTTTATAAAGTTATCTGTTTTATTAGACAATAATTAGAATATATTTTATTTTATTATGCATAGTATTTGCATAGTAAAATCTTTTATAAAGTTATTCGTTTTATTAGATTATAAATAGAATATATTATATTTTATTTAAAAATTTTGCTTTAAATATGGACCGTCAGATTAAAGTAAATCAATCTGGACCGTTCATGAGTTAGTTACTATACAGTCCATTTTTCTATAAATAGAAGCTCATTCCTTCATTATTTCTTACGAATTCACTGAAACTCTAGAGAGATAAATTATAAAGAGAAAGAAGAAAAGTATTTTGTTACTTCACTACTCATATATTCAGTATTCTTCTTCTTAAGGTAGGGGATATTATTTATTGTACTCATAAAGGGTATTATTTCTTTTGTATTCATGAAGAGAACTTCTGTTATTCCATTATTTATTATTCTGTTGGAATAACCTGTATACGCGGGCTACCTTATACTTGGTGAAATTCTTCTGTTATTCTATTCTTTATTATTCTATCGGAATATCCTGTCGGTGCGTACTACGCCTGACCTGGTTCTATTATTTATTATTCTGTTGGAATAACCTGTCTGTGCGGTCTATCGCATGCATGATGATTTTTATTCTTATTCCATTCTTTATTATTCTGTTGGAATACCTTGTCGGTGCGAATTTCGCCTGACCTGGTTCCGTCTTTACTATTCTGTCGGAATATCCTGTCTGTGCGTTTTACGCCGGACCTTGTTCCATCTTTATTATTTTGTTGGGAATAACTTGTATGTGCGGTCTCTATCACATGCATGGTGAATCCTTCTGTTATTCCATTCTTTATTATTCTGTTGGAATAACCTGTCTATGTAGATTACCACATGCATGGTGAATGATCCTTTATATTTTATTCCTTGTTAAATTGTAGAAAGGATCTGTTTACGTAGATTATGATGAAAGTCATAATAAAAGCATTGGAATAATGAAAATCATGGGTATATGTGGTATTAGTAAGTGTTATGATAAGTTATGTTGGTTATTATGTGAAAATATGAAAGTTTCTTAGAAATCACAAAGGGTTGAAAATCAGATTTTGGTAAAAATGGAACATAAAATTCAATTGACCATATCTCCTATTATATTTCTAATTTTGGAGTGTGGTCAAGTTCTAGAGTTAGATCTATGAGTTTCCTAAATTATCCAAGTGGAATCACTGTAAAAGGTGTTGTAAATTTTTGTGTGGACTGATTTTAGCAAAGGAGTCAAAAGCTGTAAAAACCAAAAATAGCTACTGTCTAGATTTTAAAAGGGTTGTTTCCGCCACTTAATTTGTGAGAAAAATTCCAGCCTTTTGGGACATAAAATTATATGGTATAAAGTACCTCCTGTCCAAAAATGAGCTCATTCCGACTTAAAATGAGCAAGTTATGACCATTTTAATATTAGATTTTTTCGACGAAAAACGCTATAACCGGAGTTCTATAACTCCGATGACCATGAAATTTAAATTAGAAGCTCACGTTAACATGTGTAAGATCCTGCCTAAGATTTGGGAATTTCTGGAGTTAACCTTGAGGTAGCTAATTTCTTAAGGAATTAATTAGAAATTTTTTTTGAGAAAAATATATGTTCAATATGGGAATATATTATGCTAAATTTCAGAAAAGAATAATTTTTGGGACATATTTGGTATTTTTCATGGAAACAGTTTAGTTACGAACATATGAATTAAATATGTTATGTGAAGTTGAAAAATTGGTAAATAGGATTTTATGGCTTGAAATTCCTATATAAGGTATATGTAGATTTTTGAGGAGTGATTTTATCATTGGTGATGAAATCTTATGAGTATGACATTTGTGAATGATTAAATGTATTATTTGTTAAAGTATAAACAATTGAAATAAATTGTTTATAAGTTTAAGAAGTAATTAAAATATTGTTATCATATTAACAATATTAGATCATGAGTTTATTAAATGATGGATAATATTTGGATAAATTTAAAGTCTTTAATATTTATCCTTGATTTCGTTTGATTAATGCTTATAATATTGTCATCATCCTCATGTTTATATTATGTTGAAAATCATCTGTGGCCTATAGTGCATAGATGGACTTGTTATGATTATGACCCGGGGTTATTCGGTATAATCATGACCGTAATGTTATAAATGATGTGGTAAAAGTCATCTTTGGCCGTAATGCATAGATGGACTTGGCGTGATTATGACCAGGGATTATTCGGTATAATCATGACCGTAATATGACGAATGATGTGGTAAAAATCCTCATTTGTCATAGTGCATTGATGGACAATTTTTGGTATGATTATGGCTATGGATTCTCTTCGACCAAGGTTAGAAAGATGAATTGTTTTATGGCATGATCATGACCGTTTATGAAAACACGATTATCTTTAGCCCGTAGTGCATGCATAATTCGTGGTCGTGATATTAACGAATATCCTTAGCCGTAGTGCATGGATAATTCAGTGATATGGATTGATTATCGAGCTGAGTCTCAGTGATGAAATATAAATTCATGGATATGATATTAACGAATATCCTTGGCCGTAGTGCAGGGGTGATTCGATGATGTGGATTATTTATTAAGCTGAGTCTCAGCGATAAAATATTTATTATACACTTTTAATTCGAAGAAGATAGTAGATATCATGCTCTACTTGACTATTCTAAAATACAGTTGTATGTCTTTGGCATGTAATGCAAAGATGAATATTAATGAATGTCTTTGTCCATAGTGCAAAGACGAATTTATTAGTATGATTATGAGCTGGAATTCTGATTTGGTATAACCATGATTTTTGATTTTTCAGGTGAAGATAGGTGATGAAAATTATCTTCGTCCTAGTTGCGAAGAGGAATTTAGAACCACAATTATGATTATGAGTTATTCATATGATTGTGGACAGGAAATATTAATTTATTTTACATGGATAAAACATTATTGGTGGACTTTTAACATAGAGAAGATAATAGACCTTATGGTCTATTTGACTCTTCTAATGGATTGCTCGTTCCGCTGTAACTATGGTTAAAAAGTTTTATCATCTACCATACGTTCTAAATCTCTGATTTATTATTGATGAAAGTTATTGATAATTTAATTATCTTTAGTCATGATATTCTTTACTGGGCTAGTTGTGTTCACCCTTTCTACTTCACAATTCCTTTCAGGTAATAAAAGTGTTGTCGTAAGAGTGTTTCCGGGTTGAGCGGGGATAACAGGGGAATAGAACGGTGGTCTCTAGATGTGGAGGTTCTCCCTAAACAGTATAAAAAAGTGTGTTATATTTTATATATCGTTTAGTAGTTATATTTGGTGAATCAAATAGGGTGAGGTGAACCCAACTTTGGAAGGGTGTTTTGCCACTATCATACAAGATGTCTAATGACATACAACCTCGTATTCTCATAAGACATGGTTGTGCACATCCACTTACTGAATATATCTACGAGCACTACCTATATGATCTTGGGGTTTATGTGAAATATAATTTTCACTTGGAGACAACGGAGATATTTATATGTCAAGAGAAGACTCACCATTGGAAAGAAGATGATAGTAATCTTCTTATTTTTCTTTGGGGACTTTTGGGTCAACCAAGGATAATTATGTGGACATATGATATCTATCATAACCTAGACACATGGCCTCCCATGTACGAAGGTTTCCTTGAGCACTTCCCAAAGATTTTAATTTCTAAAACAGTTTTTGACTATACTTTTAAGTAAAATATCATTGTAAGGTTTTGGTAGAGGTACCATGAGAGTTACATACATTTGTATTAAAACTCATAGTTAACTGTGGTCGTATTCTATATGACAACTCAACAGTTGTATAAATGAAATTGTATTTGAATTTTTTACCATGTATCTGGCGACTCAGAATGGGTGATGTATACCTAATTTTGGGGGAGTCACATTTACCCACCATTTATCACTATTTTTGTCACCTCATTTGCTAGGTTGGTCAAAGGCACCATAGTCTCTGGTTTCGTTGCAGATGAAGCATCCACCAGGAAAATATGACTAAAGTGTCCGACTTTTATCCCTTCATTATGCAGCTAAAAGGCACTCATGAAAGTAGACAAAATCACTTTGAATTTCTTAAGTTGTGAAAGCGAAAGTGATAACCAGGTGGCAGCTTATATTCAGATGGAGACAGATTATCGAGAAAAGAATAAGAAATAATGTGCGATTTTGGGTCAGTTTTTCTGCTTGCATCTGGTTTTTTAGTCCTATCCTGAAAAGTACTAGCACTGTTCCGAGTTTCAGTGATTGAATCAGTACCATAACTGTAAGACTCCAACTTTTATGAATAAAGATGAATTTCTATAAATATCATTTTTGAATATTAATGTGTGAATTTGTTATAATGTTATAGTTGTGGATAATATTTATAAATTTTACAAAGTACGCAAGTTGTTATATAATATTCGATTGATCGAGGAATATTCGTTTTAACAGAGAATATTCGTACAACGGTACAATCATTGGTGGACTCCACAACGGAATTATTGTCGGATTGAGAAAACGACAAAAAAACTTTATGAAAATAACGGCGGAAGTTTTACCGTTAACAGTTGAAACACCCGGTGTTAAAAGTACAGTAATACGCGTGGTTACATAGTAGCACACTGTATTGATGCTTACGTGAAAAGTCACTCAGTTTTGTTCAATTATTGCTACAGTAATTGTTGCATATTATCTCACGTTATTTGATTCAATTATTGTCGATATTTTATATATTATTAAATCAATAATTGAGATGACAGAGTTATTAATATTATTATTTACAATATTGACAATGTCTAGAAGTTCTGTTAAGGAGAGGTTTGGTCACCTAATTGCGCGCCAATAGGGAGAAATCCTTATTGGAAAACCCCCTCTTTCCTAGGAATGACCTAGTTGTTAAATATTGAGAATTATAATAATGATGATAAGTGTTGTTAAAAATATTGAGAGGATTTTTTTATGAAGCAGTTGTTGTAAATTTTACTTGTTATTTGGACCCCCCATTTACTTATTTTTCAAAACTGTAGGTAAAAGTTATCTCAGTTTTGTTTATATATATATATATATATATATATATATTTATATATATAGATTCCGGATCAGGTCCGGACTCCCGGATTTTATAAAATCCGGACCTTTTTTTTTTTTTTTTTTTTTGCTTTTTTTTTTTTTGAAACAACTAAAAAAAAAAAAAAAATTTATGGAACTGAAATTTTTCCATAATACAGTGTTTTGGGCGTGATTTGGATGCCTATAACGAAATATGTCTGTACAGTCTGGGCAGACTGTACATACATTGGTTGGGGTAGGTGTTAAAAACACGCCCAAAACACTTTATTATGGAAAATTTTCAGTTCCATAAATTTTTTTTTTTTTTTAGTTGTTTCAAAAAAAAAAAGCAAAAAAAAAAAAAAAAATTTGGGTCCGTATTTTAGGACCAGTCCGGGCGTCCGGACTGGATCCTCATTCTATATATATATATATATATATATATATATATATATATATATATATATATATATATATATATATATATATAATGGTGATGGAAGTTGAATAATAGGGGTAGGGGTAGGGGTGGGGGTGGGGGTGGGGGTGGGGGGGAAGAATTCACGAGAAGGTGTACTAGTATATTATATATATATATATATATATATATATATATATATATATATATATGCAGGTTTGATTTATTGGCAGGGAGGTGCTCACGAGAATGCATCCCGTGAATTTAATATGAGCATGCGTATATAAATATATAATATATTTTATTTTATTTTAAGGTTTTTATTTTATTAGAATATTTTATTGCATAGTATCCTTTCCATTCTCCTATAAATAGAAGCTTATTCCTTCATTATTTATTACGAATTAACTGAAACTCTAGAGAGAGAAACTATAGAGAGAAAGAAGAAAAGTGTTCTGCTACTTCACTACTTCTATATCCAGCACTCTTCTTTCTAAGGTAGAGGATATTATTTGTTGTACTCGTAAGGGGTATTATTTCTTTCTTATTCATGAAGAGAACTTATGTTATTCCATTTTTAATATTCTGTTGGAATAACTTGTATACGCGGGCTACCCTATACTCGGTGAAATTCTTCTATTATTCCATTCTTTATTATTCTGTTGGAATAACCTGTCTGTGCGTTTACGCATGACCTGGTTTCATTGTTTATTATTCTGTTGGAACATCATGTCTGTGCGTGTACGCATAACCTGGTTCCGTTGTTTATTATTCTATTGGAATATCTTGTTTGTGCGTTTACGCATGACCTGGTTCTGTTATTTATTATTCTATTGGAATAACCTGTCTGTGCGGTCAATCGCATGTTTGGTGATTTCTTTTGTTATTCCATTCTTTATTATACTCAGTTGGTTAAAGTTTTAACTTCTATACTCTATGAAATTAGTGGAATATCCTTGATATTTGCGCTTCATCCAGTATCTTTTTATGGAAATATTCTTCTGAGCATTCTTGAATTTTACTCCACAAAGAAGTATCATGTTGACAATTTGGACGTTAATAGTTCCTGGATAAATTAATTCTTGAACTTGTTTTTATTGAATTCTTATATCATTGTCATCATCCTCATGTTTATATTATGTTGAAAGTCATCTGTGGCTTGTAGTGCATAGATGGACTTGGTATGATTATGACCAGAGATTATTCGGTGTAATCATGACCATAATGTTACAAATGATGTGGAAAAGAGTCCTCATTGGCCCGTAGTGCATTGATGGACAGTTATTGGTACGATCATGACCATTGATGAATACACGAATATCCTTGGCCCGTAGTGCATGGATAATTTGTGGTTGTGATACTAATGAATATCCTTGGTCGTAATACAGGGATGGTGTGGATTATTTATTAAGCTGAGTCTCATCGATAAAAGTAATGAAAAACTTTTTAAATCATAGAAGATAGTAGATTGTATTCTCTACTTGACTCTTCTAATGGATTGCTTATTCCGCCGCAGTTAAACTTGATGTTTGTTATATTTTATCAGTTTAACACTGTTGAAGGCTAATGATAATTTATTCTGCATTATCTTAGTCATAATATTTCTTACTGGGCTAGTTGTGCTCACCCTTTTGCTTTCGTTGTTCTCTTCAGGAAATGAGAACGTAGCAGAGACTAGTCGGGGAACGGAGTGACGGTCCAGATGATAGCATTAGTAGTCCTCACTATTCTATGAAATAGTGTGATAATAAATATAATGAGGACCCCATTGAGTTTGTATATTGTCTAGAAGACAAGATTTGTATTAAAACTCACAGCTCATGTTGTATAATTAAATTTTTATTTGTATTGTGTACCATGTATTTGGCGACTCAGAATAGGTGATGTATACCTATTTTGGGGACGTCACAGTTGGTATCAAAGCTTAGGGATATGATCCCTGGCTAAGATGTGAGACTACAACTAGGAGGGGAGAGACGGGAAATTCCTTCGCTAGTATGACCTACATAAGTTTATTTGGTATTTAATTGGTTCGATCAGAGTATAGTGATAATACGTTACATGTTCAATTAACCCTTGTTTTGTGGCAGTATCTGAAAATGACATCCAAGAATGTTGAGAATAATAATGGAGCACAAGAGACTGTTGAGTCACCACAAATCAACACCCAGGATAATGTGCATCAGGAAGGCAATAATCCTCAGGTGAACAACAACACCGACCAAATGGCGAACAACGAAATGTTTAGGAGCTTTCTGTAATTCATACAACATCAGGCAAGAGAGACTCCTATCCAAAATACAGGTGGAAACACTGGCAACTCTCAGACGGTCACCATTAAACAGTTCAAGGAGCTGGGACCACCGGAGTTTATTGGAGAACCAAAACCACTTAAGGCGGAGACGTGGATAAAGCAGATCACCAAGATATTTGATTTCTTGGGATGCTCCGAGGAGCAAAAGGTTCCTTTTGCCACCTTTATGTTGCGAGGAGAGGCAGATTACTGGTGGGAATCGGTAAAGCTGTACTCAACCTACCGCACTGAAGATGTCTTAGGAGAAGTTCCAAGAACTATTCAACGACAAGTACTTTTCCAAAAGTATTCATCACATGAAAGAGGTAGAGTTCATCAAGTTGGAGCAGAACAATATGACCGTGTCGCAGTACGAAGCTAAGTTTGCCTGAGTTGTCCCGGTTTGCGTCTTACTTGGTTGACAATGAGGAGAGAATGACGCGGATATTTCTAAGAGGTTTGAAACTCGAGATAAGTCAATATCTAATTTCTCATAAACTGTGTTTATATTTATATATTATAAATATGGCTCAGTTATTGGAGCGCGATAACGAGTCAACGCAACCAAGAGAAAGCAGCCGGCAAAATGATAATACCAATGAAGCAGTCATCGAAGCGGTGACAACAAGCGTGGAGGGAATCAACATGCCAGAAATGGTAACCACTTCGGTGGTAATCAGGGCCAAAATAATAAGAATAGACATTTCAAGAAGAGGAGATTCAACAATGATAGAAAGACGTCAGCACCAGCACCCGTTGTTAAGGAAGGAGAAAGACCACCTATCATATGCTTCAAATGCGGAGCGGAGGTCCAAAGCATGTTATAATTATGGAAGAGAAGGTCACCTAGCCCAATTTTGTCGTTCACCGAAGACAAGTTCAGCTAGGATGGAGGCACCAAAGGCCGTCCCAGAAAAGTCAAAATCGGTAGTGCAAGGGAGAGCGTTTGTAGTGACCTCCCAGAAAGTAAGGAACCCGAACGAGGTCATCACGGGTAAGCTTATCATAAACTCTAGTGAAGTCTATACCTTATTTGATACCGGTTCAACCCATTCTTTTATTTCTCCTACTTGCGCTCAACGATTCTTTTAACTCCAGAAAAATTAGACTTTGACTTATCTGTGGAGACTCCGTTGGGAGAAACCTTCATTACATCCACTGTTTATAAGTCTTGTTTGGTTCAAATCAGTACCCTCACATTACATGTCGATCTTATTTCATTAAAAATACTTGCATTTAATGTGATTCTAGGGATTGATTGGTTAACTACTCATCATGCAAAAATTGATTATTTTTGTAAGGTTGTTAGCTTTCATATTCCTACCCAACCTATTATGCGAATTCAAGCAATCAAACCATTAAAATCAATCACTGTCATCTCAAGCCATAAAGCTATTCGTTTATTAAAAAACGGATGTCAAGCTTTCTTAGCTCATGTCACGGATCTAAATAAAAATACGTTAGTTTTGAATAATATTTCTATTGTTAATAAATTTCCTGGCGTATTCCCTGAAGAACTTCCTGACCTACCCCCAGAGCGTGAAATTGAATTTTGTATCGACCTTGAACCCGGTACAAAACCCATTTCCAAAGCCCCATATTGAATGGCTCCTATTGAACTTCAAGAGTTGAAGACCCAACTGCAGGAATTGTTAGACATTGGCTTTATTCATCCTAGTACTTCTCCTTGGGGTGCTCCTGTTATATTCGTGAAGAAGAAAGATGGGAGTATGTAACTTTGTATTGATTATCGGGAGTTGAATCATGTCACCATCAAAAATAGGTACCCATTGCCACGTATTGATGACATGTTTGACCAGTTGCAGGGAGCCAAATTCTTTTCAAAGATTGATCTTCGTTCTGGATATCACCAATTAAAGATTAGAACCGATGACATTCCAAAGACGGCTTTCAAAACTCGGTACGGGCATTATGAATTCCTAGTCATGTCCTTTGGATTGACTAATGCTCCTGCTGCCATCATGGATATGATGAACCGAGTAATCAAGGAATATTTGGATCACTTTGTAGTCGTCTTTATTGATGACATCCTTATTTATTCCAAAAACCGTGAAGATCATAAGGAACACTTGAGGCTGATACTCCAAAAGCTTCGTGAATACAAGCTTTATGCCAAGTTGAAGAAATGCAAGTTCTGGATTGAGGAAGTAGCATTCCTTGGGCACGTAGTATCAAGTAATGGAATATAAGTTGACCCAGTAAAGATTGAAGCTATTCAAAGCTGGGAGCAACCCAAATCAGTGACAAAATGTATCTTGATCTTTGACATACATTTTGGTGGGGCAATATGAAGAGAGAGATAGCGATGTTTATCTCAAGGTGTCTAACGTGTCAACGAGTCAAGGCGGATCATCAAGTACCAAAAGGTCCATTGCAACCACTTGAAATTCCAGAATGGAAGTGGGAGCACATTACAATGGATTTCGTTACTGGTCTTCCCAAGGTTTCTCAAGGCATAGATGCAATTTGGGTCGTTGTTGATATATTGACCAAGTCTGCTTATTTCTTACCAATAAGAAAAACTTATACACTTGAACGTCTTGCTCGTATGTACATAAACGGGATTGTAAGACTGCATGGTATGCCAGTATCCATAGTTTCTGATCGAGATCCAAGATTCACTTCACGATTTTGGGTTAGTTTGTAAAAAGCTATGGGCACAGATTTACGATTTAGTTCGGCATATCATCCTCAAACGGACGGACAATCAGAGAGGACTATTCAAACTCTGGAAGATTTATTAAGACTCTGTGTCCTTGACTTCAAAGGAAGTTAGGATAAGTTCTTACCATTGGTGGAGTTTTCCTACAACAACAGTTATCAAGCAAGTATTGGCATGGCTCCATTCGAGGCGTTGTATGGAAGAAAATGTCGTTCTCCGGTATGCTGGGATGAGGTGGGTGAAGCAACGTTGTTGGGACTGGAGTTGGTACGTATGACTATGGAAAAGATTCAAACGATCCGACAACGTATAAAAACCTCACAAGATCGATAAAAGAGTTATGTTGATCTTCATCGAAAGGACGTAGAATTCGATATTGGAGATCATGTATTGTTACGTGTTGCTCCATGGAAAGGAGTTACGAGATTTGGAAATAGAGGAAAGCTCAATCCTCGATTCATTGACCCATTTTTAATCCTCGATCGAGTAGGAACTGTGGTCTATAGACTGGCTTTACCGCCAAATATGTCTTGTGTTCATAACATTTTTCACATATCCATGTTACGCAAATATGTGAAAAACCCGAACCACATTATTGAGTTAGAACCGGACGAAATAGCGGAAGATTTAACGTATGAAGAGGTTCCTGTTAAAATCTTGGATAAGAAGGAACATGTTCTACGCTCCAAGGTGATACCTCAAGTTAAAATTTTGTGGAGGAACCACGATGTTGAGGAAATGATCTGGGAGTTAGACTCTGAAATAAAATCAAGGTATCCTTACCTCTTCGACATACCAGGTACGTACCCTAATTTAGAGGGCAAAATTTCATAAGAAGGGGAGGTTATAAGACCCCAACTTTTATAAATAAAGATGAATTTTCTATAAATATTATTTTTGAATATTAATGTGTGAATTTGTTATAATGTTATAGTTGTGGATAATATTTATAAATTTTGCAATGTACGCAAGTTGTTATATAATATTCGATTGGTCGGGGAATATTCGTTTTAACAGAGAATATTTGTGAGACCCCAGATTTTATGAATAAATATTTAATTTTCTCGAAATAATTTTTTGAATATTATGGTGTGGATATGATATAATGTTATAGTTGTGGGTAGTATTTATAAATTTTGAAAAGTATGGAAGTTGTTGTATAATATTCGATTGGTCGGAGAATATTCTTTTTATCGGGAAATATCCGTACGACGGCACAATCATTGGTGGATCCCACAATATAATTATTTTCGGATTGAGAAAATGACAAAAATATTTTATTGAAAATAACAGCGGAAGTTTTACCATTAATACTGTTGAACTACTCGGTAGTAAAAGTACAGTAATACGCGTGGTTACATAGTAGCACACGGTATTGATTATTAATGCTTATGTGATAAGTCACTCAGTTTTGTTTTATTGGTATTATTAATGTAATAAAACAGAAAAGCTTTTTATATAAAACAAAATACTTTTATAAAATTATTCATTTTATTAGGCTAATAGTAAAATCTTTTTATATAAAACAGAATACTTTTATAAAGTTATCTGTTTTATTAGACAATAATTAGAATATATTATATTTTATTATACATAGTATTTGCATAGTGCATGCATAGTATTTGCATAGTAAAATCTTTTATAAAGTTATTCGTTTTATTAGATTATAAATAGAATATATTATATTTTATTTAAAAGATTTTGCTTTAAATATGGACTGTCAGATTAAAGTAAATCAATCTGGACCGTTCATGAGTTAGTTACTATTCAGTCCATTCTCCTATAAATAGAAGTTCATTCCTTCATTATTTCTTACGAATTCACTGAAACTCTAGAGAGAGAAACTATAGAGAGAAAGAAGAAAAGTATTCTACTACTTCACTACTTCAGTATTCAGTTTTTCTAAGGTAGGGGATATTATTTGTTGTACTCGTAAGGGGTATTCTTTCTTTCTTATTCGTGAAGAGAACTTATGTTATTTCATTCTTTATTATTCTATTGGAATAACCTGTATACGCGGGATACCCTATACTTGGTGAAATTCTTCTGTTATTCCATTCTTATTATTCTGTTGGAATAACTTGTTTATGCGAAGAACCGTATACATGGTGAAATTCTTCTAATATTCCGTTCTTTATTATTCTGTTTGAATATCTTGTCTGTGCGTTTACGCCGGACCTGGTCCCATTATTTATTATTCTGTCAGAATATCTTGTCTGTGCATTTACGCCGGACCTGGTTCCATTATTTATTATTCTGTCGAAATATCCTGTCTGTGCGTTTACGCCGGACCTGGTTCCATTATTTATTATTCTGTTGGGAATAACCTGTCGGTGCAGTCTATCACACGCATGGTGAATCCTTCTGTTATTCCATTCTTTATTATTCTGTTGGAATAACCTGTCTATGTGGATTACCACATGCATGGTGAATAATCCTGTGTATTCATTTCTTATTAAATTGTGAAATGATCTGTATACATGGATTACCGCATGACGAGTGAAAATCCATTTGCAATTTCATATATTATATTATACTCAGTTGATTAAAACTTTAGCTTCTATACTCCATGAAATTAGTGGAATATCCTTGATATTTGCGCTTCATCCAGTATCTTTTCATGTAAATATTCTTCTGAGTATTCTTGAATTTTACTGCACAAAGCAGTATCATGTTGACAATTTGGACGTTATTGAGTTCAGGATAAATTACCTTATAAATCTTTAAAATTTATTCTTGAACTTGTTTTATTAAATTGTCATCATCCTCATGCTTATATTATGTTGAAAGTCATCTTTGGCTTACGTGCATAGATGGACTTGGTATGATTATGGCCAAAGATTATTCGGTATAATCATGACCGTAATGTGACGAATGATGTGGTAAAAGTTCTCATTAGCCTGTAGTTCATTAGTGGACAGTTGTTGATATGATTATGACTAGGGATTATTCGGTATAGTCATGACCATTGATGATTACATGAATATCCTTGGTCCGTGGAGCAGGGATGATTCGATTTTATTTATTAAGTTGAGTCTCAGCGATAAAAGTGATGAAAAACCTTTTAAATCATAGAAGATAGTAGATTTATTCTCTACTTGACTCTTCTAATGGATTGTTTGTTCCACTACAGTTAAACTTAATGTTTATTATATTTTATCAGTTTAAAACCGTTGAAGGCTAATGATGATTTATTCTGCATTATCTTAGTCATAATATTTATTACTGGGCTAGTTGAGCTCACCATTTCTTTCATTGTTCTCTTCAGGAAATGAGAACGTAGCTGGGACTAGTCGGGGAATAGAGTGATGATCGTAGATGGTGCATTAGTAGTCCTCATTATTCTGTGAAATAGTGTGATAATAAATATAATGAGGGGACTCTATTGAGTGTGGATATTGTCTAGATGACAATATTTGTATTAAAACTCACAACTTATGTTTTGTCATATTTTACACGACTGTTGTATAATAAGTTGTATTTGTATTCAGTACCTTGTATCTGGCAACTCAAGATGGGTGATGTATACATGTTTTGGGGACGTCACAATATTCGTACAATGGCACAATCATTGGTGGACCCCACAACGAATTATTATCTGATTGAGAAAATGACAAAAATACTATATGAAAATAAAGGCGAAAATTTTACTGTTAACTGTTGAAACACCCGATGTTAAAAGTACAGTAATACGCGTGGTTACATAGTAGCATATGATATTGATGCTTACGTGAGAAGTCACTCAGTTTTGTTCAATTATTGCTACAGTAATTGTTGCATAGTATCTCACGTTATTTGATTCAATTATTGTCGATATTTTATATATTATTAAATCAATAATTGAGATGAAAGAGTTATTAATATTATTATTTACAATATTGACAATGTCTAGAAGTTCTGTCAAGGAGAGGTTTGGTCACCTAATTGCGCGCCAATATGGAGAAATCCTTATTGGAAAGCCCCCTCTTTCCTGGGAACGACCTGGTTATTAAATATTACAAATTATAATAATGATGATAAATGTTGTTAAAAATATTGAGAGGATTTTTTTATGAAGCAGTTGTTGTAAATTTTACTTGTCATTTGGACCCCCCATTTACTTATTTTTCAAAACTGTAGGTAGAAGTTATCTCAGTTTTGTTTATATATATATATATATAAGTTATAATTATTATATATATATATATAAGTGCATGTGTGTGCTAGTATGAATATATATATATATATATGATGGTGATGGAAGTTGAATAATGGGGGTGGGGGTGGGGGTGGGGGGGAAGAATTCACGGGAAGGTGTACTAGTATATATATATATATATGTGTGTGTGTGTGTGTGTGTGTGTGTGTGTGTGTGTGTGTGTGACGACTCCAAAATAGGTCCATTCCATCCAACCCATTCTGAGTTGCCAAATACATGGTACAAAAAACAACTATAACTTTATTACAACAATTGTCGTGCAAAATACAAAAACACATATGCTGTGAGTTTGGATACAAATATATACCAACTGTAATTCTGGACACCAAATTTAGATAGCACGTCACAATGACACCTTACATAAAGGTATAGTCAAAAACTGTTTTAGAAATTAGAATCTTTGGGAAGTGCTTAAGAAAACCTTCGTACATGGGAGGCCGTGCTTCTAAGTTATGGTAGATATCATATGGCCACAGAATTATCCTTGGTTGACCCAATAGACCCCAAAGAAAAACGAGAAGATTACTATCATATTCTTCCCAATGGTGAGTCTACTCTTGACATATCATTATCTCCATTGTCTCTAATTGGGTATTATACACCAAATAAACACCAAGATTATATAGGTAGTGCTGGTAAATATACTCAGCAAGTGGATGAGTACAACCATGTCTTATGATGACATGAGGTTGTATGTCATTAGACATCTTGTATGATAGTGGCAAAACACCCTTCCAAGTTAAATTCACCTCACCCTCAACATCTATAGACGATCATTCTATTCCCTCGCTATCCCCCGCTCGACCCAGCTACACTTTTATTACCTAAAAGGAATTGTGAAGCAAAAGGGTGAGCACAACTAGCTCAGTAAAGAATATCATGACTAAAAATAATTAAATTATCAATAGTCCTTCATCAATAATAAATCAGAGATTTAGAACATATGGTAGATGATAAAATTTCAACCATAGTTGTAGCGGAATGAGCAATCCATTAGAAGAGTCAAATAGACCATAAAATCTATTATCTTCTACATGTTAAAAGTCCACCAACAATGTTTTATCCCTGTAACATTAATTAACAATTTCTGTCCACAATCACGTGTATAACTCATAATCGTAATTGTAGTTCTAAATTCCTTTCCTCATCCAGGACTAAAGTTAATTTTCATCACCTGAAACATCAAAGATCATGATTATACCAAATCACAGTTCCTGTTCATAATCATACTAATAAATTCATCTTTGCACTACGGGCCAAAGATATTCATCAATAGTTCATCTTTGCACTACTGGCCAAAGATATTCAACATGTCATCTTTGCACTGCAGGCCAAAGATATTCATCAGTTGGTCATGTTCATCTAAACACCTGTTCATCTTCGTACTACTGGCCAATGATATTCATCAGAAATCATTCATCTTTGCACTATAGGCCAAAGATATTCAGTTATATCATCATTTAGGAGTAAACCAACCAATATGGTATTGAATCACACGCTCACACAAAAGTGTGGATTTTGTTTTTTGCGAAGGATAAAAATGAAATCATAAAGCCAATAATTGAATGATCAGAAGCCATGTAATAAATATATTATAATATAATGTGTATTTTTAATGCGTAGATAAAATAATATTGTCAGAACTTGAAATTTTTGTATAATATGTTTTCTGAAAGTTGTTATCATAAGTAGTTGATTATTATTTATAATATATGCACTAAAAAATATAATAAATAATTTAACTGTGTAGCAAAATTTTAATCTTAAATCTAATAATCTTTCAATTTTATATATTAGAAGTATACAAAAGTCTATCATAGTCTTGATAAAAAGTTTATAAAAATATGTTGCTTATTTCATGGAGTCTATAAAAGTCATTTTTAAAGTCTTTAAAATCTTTAAAAGTCATTAAAATTCATAAATTCTACAAGAGTTTGTCATTTAAAAATTTTTTTTAAAAATCTTACTTGAATACACCCCCCTAAGTTTTAATCAATATTTTAATTAGAATAGTTTTAATTATAGTAGTAGATTTTAATTAGGAGATTGTTTCCTTTTTGAATAAGATTTTTACTTAGCCCCCATTTAAGCATTGTAATACATCATTATTTATTGAATGAATTGATTGAGATTAAAGCTCTGCGAAGATAGGTTCTCTTATTCCTTCTTTCTATCCCCGTCCTACATCATAATGGCCAAAATTCCTAAAAATTTTTGATTTCATCCAATTCCTTCATATCCTATTTTGATACTCCAAAGTTTCAAAAAATTTCAATTCAAGCTCCTTAAGTTTCTAAAATTTTCAATTCAGGCCCAAAGTTTCTAAAACTTTCAATTCAACCCCTAAAATTTTGAAATATTCAATTTAAACCCCAAATTTTAAAAACATTCAATTTAACACCCAAAGTTTTGAAATTTCAATTCAACCCCTCTACATATATACAATGTCTTCTAGGTTTAACAATTCAAACTTTGGTCTATTACGAACAACTTAAAAGGTCTTGTATCCCGTATAGTGTCAAGTATTGAAAATTATGCGATGAAGCTTGCATTTTTTGAAAATGCAAATTTAAAGATACATTACGAGTACATAACCACATGTTATATTCATCCATATTTTGTTCAAGCGCAAAAAAATATTCATCATAATCGTGTTTATTCAACTAAAACGATGCGTTCATAAGAGGAGATTCGCAAAGTAAATTCTTACAAGACAATTGATGAATGTTTCGTAATACTTAAAACGTATCAATAACCAATATGAAATTGGTGAGGATAAAGAAGAATAAGTACTCTCACATATTGATGTTTGTGAGAAACATGAAGCGGAAGTCAAGTGTTGAACAACTTGCATATTCAGAGATGGTTTGCTGTGAAGAAATTGAAGTTTATGACCTCATATGCAAAAACATCGAGGAAGATAAAAGTGTAGTCGGAGACCAATCTCTACAAAAATTAATCACAGAGAACCTCTGAAAGTCCTCATAAAAGAAGTCAAAAGACAAGCACGAAAAATAATCCTATCACTCAACAACTTAAAAGATGAGCAACTTCCTCTAAACACTCTAGCATTACATTCGTTCCAAATTCCTCATAAAATAGAAGAAGAAAAAATAGGAACATTTCCATAAAAATTTACATCCCTCTTATTTCCAAATCCTTGAAAACGAAATTAAGCAACATATATTTCACTGACGCAAGACACGCCCACTTCTCTCATAACACTCCAAAGAGAGCTACACAAGTCCCAAGTAACAGGACAATGCAGAAATAAATTAGCACAAGTCTCATTACTCTGCCTGCACATAAAACAAATGTCCGAAGATGAAACTTTGTAATGCCTGCAATTTTGATATAGATCATTAGATTCAATCTTCATAACCAAAGACTACGTCAAAGCCTCGACTTTGAAAGAGACCTGAGCTTTTCAAATATACAAAGCCAATGAAAATGGATTAGATACAATAGACCTGAGTCAAAAAAAAAGTAACTCTTACAAAAAAAGGAACCAATTGGATATGCACTTATTAGAGGAGGAGGATAAATGAACCGAATCAAGCAAGATAAGCAGATATTTCATTTCAATAGTCTCCTAATAAGTGAGATTCTTAAAGAAATGAAAATTCCAAGAAAAGAAAAATAATTCACGCTTTATGAAATTATAAATGAGAGTATCATGCAATAAAGAAATACGATACAGACGATTAAAAGTAAAAGAAAAGTGATTATCTTCCAACCAATAATCCTTCCAAAATCAAATTCGATGACCATCCCCAATCATGTATATCAATCATGGTTGTCACGGTGCCGAGGTGAGGCGCTGCGACAATTGACTGCCAAGACACTTAGGGCTATAAGACACTCGTCATAGTGTCTGTATGACAAGTCATTAACAATATACAATTTATACATTATTTATTTTTTTTCAAAAGTATATTGCACAATAAATTTTATATACACTAAAACTCAAACCATAATAACTAACATTATAAAAAAGTCTTCTCTCTATTATGTTTCTAGTCATACTTCAAGTAAAGTCATCAACTACGACATCATTTCCATCTCCCTCACGAACATTACTCTCATTCAAAGTAGTAAGATCATGGGTTAGGTTAAGATCATGAGTTGAGTTACTTGAGTAATTGGAAAAGTTCATGAGTTATGATTTATGATGAGTCATGGTAAAAAATAACTTAAATCACTTAAATTAGTCCCGCTACCAATGTGAGCGTCTTGGCGGCTCAGTGTCTAAGGCGTTTCCTTGCCATTCTCCAATGCCAGGACGCCTAGTCGTCGCCATGATATGGTGTTTTTTTTTCCTCGAAACAAATCAAATTGTTTGATGAAGAAGTTGTGAAAGATGTGATCACTTGATAAAGATGGGAGTAGTTGCGAGAGAAGAAAGAGGATAAACCGAAACATATTAGTAAAATTGTGGGCTATGAATTAGGAGACTGTTGTATCTCAAATTTTTTTTATTCTTCTCCACCCAAATTCAAAGCTGCAGTATTAAGAAAAATGTGTTGATCACAAGTTCACAACTTCAAAAGGCATCACATCAGTGTATTGGCCAAACCTCACTCTCAATTAACATTAAGTTTTCATCAAATTAAGTATGGCTGATAATATAAAGTAGCTATTAGGACAAATCCATTGACAATTATAAGTCAAGTCAAATCCATGATATAGGTATGCATCTTTTGAACAGTTTTATTACTTGAATACAATATAATCTTTCAAACTGAACGTATTAAAGCTAATCTTTCAAACTGAACCTCACTAAATTTAAATTGCTACCTTTCCAAACAGTAAACACAGAATACTAACTAATCCAACTTGATAAAACTAACAAAACTGAGGTAAAACTTATAATTTTTCAAAATATTACTACTCGACTTAAAATTAAGAGTTTTATTTCTTTTGTGTAAGCTCATGAATTCATTTAATCAATCAATTTTCTTTAACATCCAACAAATCATACGTCTCATGTTAATGAATCTCATCCACATACAAGTAGAAGTATATAAACTGTAATATTTTTTATGTTAATTACTAGCAAAAATGCAATAATTGAATCGAATTTGAATTGAACTCCTAATGTTCAATTCATCTTCTTCCTCTAAGATGGCTGAAAACTTCATCTTCTCTTCAGCCATCTTCAAATTCATCATCTTCCCAATCAAAAAGAGCTTCTCTAGTTGAGGAATTTACTTGATGGCATAGAAAGGCAATGTTGGACAGAATCAAGCACTGCCGTTAAAGCCAGATAAAGCTAATGCGATGATACAAGTCTAAAAGTTGTGCACAAGTATTAAGGAAATAATTATATAACATTAAATATAATATCAATTGACTATATCTCCCTTGTATTAGAAAAAGAGTGTTATTTATTGGGCAAAAAATAATGAGAGAAACCAAAGTTATATTTAATACTCGAGTAATATTGGACACTAAACAATCAATGCTTATTTGAAATTCTCAAACGACAAATATTAAGAGACAAAAACACTTCTTAAAATGACTTTAGACTTGTATTAAGGGACGGAGGTAGTACATACTAGAATATGTTGTGACTTCCGCCTTGCACAATTGGCTGCAGAGTTTACCCATGATGTTTACTGCTGCGGAGGCAATTAATAGACCGACTGTCAAGAATCTGCAAAGTATTTTCCTGAAATAAACTTCACATAAATAGTTTCTGCAGAAGTACAAGATGGTACATTGCAAAAATAATCTCAAAGGTGAAAAGTCATATCCGCTGATATTAGCCCATTCATAACTCCTACATCCTTCCCACGGAAAAAAAACTGGAAGTCATTACTTTAAATAGCCATCAATACTCTTTACTTATATTACAAATTCCATCAACTTTCCTATATAGTACTCCATCCGTCCCATAATAAAAGTCCTTATTACTATTTTGAGTAGTCCCACGTTAAATGCCCATTTTCCTTTAATAACCAAACTTTTACACATATTTTCCTATTATACCCGTAACATTAAATACCTCATATTTTTCTTATTCTAATTCTCAATGACATTATAATGGGTAATTTTATCATTTTATTCATCTTCTTAATATGGGTGAAAATTCCACCAGGACTTTTATCCTAGGACGGAGGGAGTATAAAACAAGGGCACATAAAAGAGTGAACAAAGAAGAAACATCCTCATAGGCCAGTATCCAACTCTCGTCTCTAGTGTAGATGACCTGCTAGAACCAATATTCCAGGAAAAATAAATCCAGTTAGATAGTCTCTATGAAGATCAGTAGAATCTCATATGAAAATGAATATATATATATATATATATATATATAAAGTCCTGGAGATGATAGAGTGAAAAGGTTGTAAGCCGAGCAAAACTAATGTACTTGAAGGAATTCTCATAGTATACCTATCTGGGGGCTGGGGGTTGGGGGCTGGGGGATCCAGAGTCCTTTCTCACATATTTAGAGCCGCTGAGAGAAACACAACCCGAAACAAGCAAAATTATGCCTACACCCCAATATGTTCACAATTGCAAGCTCCTTTGCTCTCGCATTCAAGTTGATAGCATCATTCCAGAAACATTAATAATTCAGAGTGGCGGCAGGATCAGTTCGCAAATAGCCAAATACATTTCAAAATTCAGGCTACCAACAAAATGATGCTTGCAGTTATTCTAGTACCCCAGAAGACCCTCAGTTGCTACAAACAAATTTCTGTTACGAATCTCTTTGTTGATATATTTGCTAGCTAATAAAATGGCAACAATCTATTTTCAAAAAAATCGGTAAGACCACAATCAGTTAAGGTATTCACGCATAAGATTAATAAGCTGGTGCTAACTATTATGACTAGGATGTCTCCAATTTTCTGATAGTTATTGTATTACTCTATCAGTGTACTCGAGTCTTTTTTACTATTGTCAGTTCATTCAGCATGGACACAAAGGGAAGCAGTAGCAAATAGTTCAAGGCTTCAGGCAGGGCTAAATTAAAGATGTTGGTGGCACAATTAGGCAAATGCTACAAACATAGAGTTGAATGGGTCGGTTACTCACTATTTTTCATAGTCAAGAGCCTACCTGCCATCTAAAAAGCAGCTACCTCTATGATTTAACTTGAACATAGTATCTGTGACACTAAGTCACCTGTTCTACATATGCAACTCTGCCAACTGTAAAGACAGCCAAGATCAAGAAATAATCATAGAATTAAATGCATACCAAACAACATATCTATCAAATCAACTGCAGAAACAAAATGGAGTTGCAACAGTGTTTGTATCAAATACGAAGATTGCCTATAAAATTTAACCTGAAGCAACAAACAAATTTTTTCGAACATAGGCTGCCTTTAAGGCATGCAGTTGATGGTAAATAAAAATGAAGTAAAAGCATAACTACATTAGAGTGTTAATTTATAAGGAGAACCTAAAAGTACAACTGTGGAACTGCTGGTTCAATTATTCATGACAGATGAGAGGAAGTTACCCACATAGATCAGAAAGGAACAGTGGAAAAGTACCTCCAAATGACTGTAATTGTCAAGTTTCTGTCAAGCAATATAATTTAAAATTCAGAAATCATAAGAAAGTATGGGTTTTGGTAATAAATTTTGAATAGCAACGCCAAACTCTGTAAAAATTAGTATTTTCAGGGACCAATGATAGTGCAAGAAATTATCGAATTGAACAAACAATTTTTTTTAAAGTAAGAAGTGGCTAGTTTGGGGATTAATTCTTTTCTCTGATTATATCCAACATAAACCTAAGCTGGTATACCATGTGTCACATGATGAAAGAGCATATTGGTACAGAGAAATTTTCTTCAAGATAAGCGCATCGAGAACGTAAAATGGACTAAATCATTTGACAATATGCCGTGTGACGAATCACTTGGAAATGAAGGGTCCAGCCTCCCGAACAAAAATAGACCAAGTCTTCACACAAGGGATGAAGGTTACAAGTGACCTACGCAATTTGAAGGAATAAAATACTTGGAGAAACTTAGACCAAGTAAGAGCACACTCAGGATAGAATAGAGATAAAGGATTCATATTAGGGGTTGCAGAATAACTGAATAAGTGTTGCATGACTAGTACCTAACTTGAAGAAATTCATGGAAAATAAACACCCCAACGGGCAATGTCCTGGCACCTTTTTCTCATCCATGGCAGTTACCATGCTTCATGTTCGCTCTGGGATTTCTCAAGGCTTGGTCTGATGGCTGGAGCCAAGGCGTAATGGACATATGAAGGCCTTACAATGTCTAAGAGAAAGCGCTCTCCTCATGGCTACACCACATGGGAGATGTTGAACATCAAGTATAATCAGCAAATAAGTAGAAAGCACAACAGCAGATTGTACAGGTGAAATCAGTATACACCTTAGCAATTTAGCAGGATTCCTTTCACGTGCAACTAAGGTGCATAACTTACTGTTAACTATATAAATAACAAGGGAAAACAATTTTAATGGCATAGAGGAAAGAAATTTTTTTAGTTGTACACTTGTACTCGATGAAAGTACATGCAACTACTTACCAAAAAAAGTACATGCAAGTCTCAACTCCCATGTGACTGTTTTCTTTACAAAACCCTTCTTCTGTTCTCTCTTTCTCTTCCTCCAAATGCTTACCTTGTGCCCCCTGCCTGAACATCAGATCCTCGAGCAGTTCTGTTACTTGAGTGTGCTATGCTTCCTTACCCTTAGGAATCTAAACTAGAAATACCATCAACAAACATGGATCAAAAGATACAAGGATAGTTAAAATTTCACCTTAGCTACAGAGAGCACGCACCAGTTGATGGACCTTGGACAATCCCAATAAGTCATGTATGGGAATATACTTTCAGAACATATATAGACAGCCAACAGTTAACAATTTTACCTACAATACTCGCAAAAACAAAAATAGAGTGAAAAAAGTTCAATATGTTCCATAAGCTCAATTCCAGAAGCAAAAGGCAGTTCCATCAATGAGCTTGGCCACCTAAAAGAAACTGTATTACAGAAACAAGTATAGGTAACAAAAACACTATGGTCAACCGGCTTAAGATATGAAAGAAAACTGAACCCTGTAAAATGCACTTCTGCTAAGCTCCAAGTTTTTCAAGAAACAAAGCAAACACTAAACTCTAAATGATTATATGTTCAATAAAACTTCAGTTTCAGGCAAAGATGCTATTTTTAAGCTCTTAGCTAATAAAACGAAGTGTAGTCGTGTAAGTTATCACAATAAGAGGAATGTGAACATATAAAAGATATTTTATCCCACAAATGCACTACATAACTGGAAATGGACAGAGAAAGAGAATACTTTATACTCCCTCTGTTGTGATGCAAGTCCACTTTCTCTTTTTTAGTACGTCTTTGTAGGAGAACCCAAATCAATGTATTAAAATTTTAATACATTGATAACATTTAAAAAGACACAACGTCAAAGTAAGATCTTTCTGAAAACTTTGGTTTTGAAAGTGGAATCCCATTTTGGGACCAAGTATATAACTAATAAACACTAAAGTGTGCAAGTAGAGTTGTGGATGATTGTTGCTTAAATGAAGCTGATTTTATTGAAAACAAAAAACGTATGTACAAAAGGCATTGTGCCCTAATCTGTAAATGCTACAACAAGAGTACAGTGTTTGCTAAGATATAATGACTAGGGCGTACTAATTTGGACGTAAACAAAATATTTTTACAGCCTAAGTCACCAACTTAAGCAGGAGCAAAACCCAAAAGATCCGAAAGGTTCACTCGAAAATTAACTTATGCAGGGGGTTCCGAAAGAATATATAGCCTAATTATGGATTGGGCAGTTACATGTTCATCCTGTAACTTGTCACTTCTTACAACAGTGATTCTGTTTCCTCTGTAAAACTGTATAACGAACTGGTCTATACAACAAAAGCAACTTCAAACCATCATATTTAAATCTGACAGATCATCCATTGGAATTTCAAGGCCCATAAAATCATGATCTTGCAATCCATCATCGTCAATACTCAACCATGAACCAATATCCTCCCCTTGATTACCCAGATCATCAGGAACATCTAGGGCATCAATGTGCAGGTTGGATAAATCAATGGCCTCAGAATTTTCCAGAACATCCAAGTTAAAGTTGTCCTCCTTTCCATTACCACTAGAAGTAATCTCACTCGGCTTTGGCATTGAAGACAATCCTGTCTTTGGTATCTCAGACATCTTTGCAACAAGGCCATTGACAGCAGATAATTGAGTGGTTTTCTGCTTAGGCTTTGACTTGGACTTCCTTTCTCCCTTAACATTGCCAGATGCTGTCCGACCAATTTTAGTGGTTCCATTTCTGGATAACACCTCTCTACTGTTCCCCTTCCCTTCTCTGTCCCTCTCACTCCTCTTTCCTTTTGCAGTACTTGAAAGGGAAGTTCCAATGCCGGAAGCGACAACTGACGATGCGCCAACAACACCCCCAATAACATCATCAAGCAACAATTCCCTCTTTTTCACCCTGTTTGACCATGTATCTTCTTTTCCAATAATTTTCTCAGATGAGTTGTTCACAGATAAGAGTGCACCAGAAGAATAAATATCATGGTTGCTTACTGAAGGGCTTTGCTGTATACCTACAGAAGCTACAGAGATACGTAATCACAATCTAAAACAGAAATATATCATATGCCAGCAGAAAATATTAATAATCAAAAAAAGCGTCCAAAAATTCACAATGAGCTTTTAACCAGTTTAGAGATGTTACGCTGTTAAAGGATGCAAAAAAATTCCAGTAGATGGTATGATTAATGAGTTTTTGGCAACAGTACAATACCTGAAACTCTACCTTCAATGGAACATCCAGATGCGTTGATATAAAGTTTTCCAGATTCACCATCTGTACTAGCATCTATTTGTTGAGCATCACTGAACTGGGACAACCTAGAGAGGAACATTTCCCTAAACAAGGGCTCACTGAAACAGCTCTTGCCTGTAAGTTTAAATTGCTGGCATCGTTCTAATGTTCGTTTAACAAAAGCTAGAGCAGCTTGCTTGGCAATTTTGCTACTGGCACTCTTCCCTCCGGGCGCATTAGGACCCCAACAACTCTGCCAAATAAAGAGAATCAATTTGATGTCTGTCGTATATATGAATCTCAAAATGGGAAAGGTTTTAGCCAAGTTTGTTGGTGTGTATAAGCTCCTTAAATTAAACGAAAAGTAGATGCAATGACTTATTTTTTCATAACAACAATGTTAGTCGATAGTTGAGGTCCAAGATAATGAAAACTACCACGAAAGGATAAAGGCTAATCAATTCCAAGATATGTAAGGGGAGAGAGCATTCCAAAACTATCGTTTCACAGTCTCCAACATTTATATGGGGTTGAGATCATAACCAAGTAGTCCCACAATCTGCAACTCCCCATATAATGTGCATGATCAATTTGAAGGTCTTACATGGAGCATATGTTCTCATAGTAAATATTGCAAGCTGATTTCCTAAACTAACTGACCAAGAAAGTCCTGCAGATGTAAACTAATGACAGAACATTTCTAGAACTTTTCAACACAAGCTGACTGATTCTAATAATAAAAAACATATACACACATTAATATATGTGCGCGCGCGCGCGTGTATATATATATATCGCACAGACATTCAGACAGATAGAAATACATACATAAATGTAGCTGCCTGATTCTCAAACCAAGATATCTGATCATTTTAGATAAATAAGAAGGTATCAATCTTGAAGACAAAACCATTACAGTAATAAGATTCTTATCAAAACCAAGAGTCTTAGGCTCTAAGCTCAGCTCAGTGCAAATGGTTTCCACGTTGAAATAGAGATAACTATTAATAATAGCAATACAACCATAATTAGTATCCTAACCTGAAGTTAAACAATTTCATTTCTAATAGTGGGACTTCTTTCTGCTTGAAAATCCTTAATCCATACTACAAACAAATGGTACTTTCTCTAACATATAATGTTTTTGCTTCTGATTTAAAAGAAAATTTCGTTAGCAGCGGACTAGCACCCTCAAAACAAAGAAAAGTAGAATCCAATATGAACAGATATTAAGTGCACAAGTATGAAGTAACCTATCTTGTATAAGAAACATTAGATACAATTGCATGTGGAATATGAACAGATATTAAGTGCACAAGTATGAAGTAACCTATCTTGTATAAGAAACATTAGATACAATTGCATGTGGTGGTATCTGTGGCGCCTGTCACATCATTCCCAAGAATATAATAGATCATCACTTTGTTAAAAGGCATAGATTTGTAGCAGAAAACAAGAATCAGGTTCCAGCACTGTATATGAAGCTTTTGTAGTATATTTCCTTTGAACTATTATATATACATATGGCTCATGGAAGAGGAAAAAAATGTTAGTATGTGTTACATATTAACATGTTTTCCTTTCCCTGCCCTGTTTTTCTTCATATAATTAGGCTATCATTTTGTATAAATGTAGCTACTAGCAATCTGGAAATATATAGAAAATACATATTGTACATGGTATCAAAGTTGATCCTTTATCAGAAGCTTTTTTTCTCTCGTTTTTTCTGCCATTTTCTCACTGCCGTTCATAGTTTCTAGAAAACTAGTTGAACAATTGCATATAGAGGAATTGAGATCATAATTGGAGTGCATGTTTCCGGACGATCAGACCGGAGGTTTCAATTTTCCGATCCACTGCCACACGCGTTGCCCTACTAGCCTGCCGCCGACGCCACGCTCCATCATTGGCCGGCGCGTGAGCCTTTCTCTTACAACCTTTTCCGCATCTTCCAGGGTTGTCGATTCCCTCTCCTCTTGCTATCTACAGTGAACTAAAGGTGTTTGTTTGAGTTTTTCACAACCCTTTGTTAACAGTGTTAGTTTTTCGCGACTGTAGATTGTTTAACAGTGATATTTTTTTTACTTTGCCTGCCTATTCTGTGTTTTTGGATTGTTATACAATCTCTTGATATCATTTGGAAAGTTTATTCTCCTTAGGTATAGATTGTATCTCCCTGTTAATACTATTTTATGACGGAACAAAGTTGTGCTAGCAGTGAGGTTCATATCAGTAACACGGGACAACATCATGCTGTTAGGAGTCATGCTCTTAACTCAGTGCCTGAACAACAGGGTATGACCCAAGAAGAATGGAAATTTGATAACTCCATATGGAACCGAGTATGTGGAGTAGTTACATATTTTTAAACACTGCCTATGAGCTTTGGGAGACTATCTCCCAATCTTTCTCTGTTTCTGATGATATGTCTAAGGCTTATGACATTCGTAAGAGAATCCATGAACTAAGTAGAGGAGAGAAGAATGTGGCACAATATTTTGCGGAGATTAATGCCCTTTGGCAGGAGCTTGATCATTACCGCATTTTTTCATTCAAATGTACGGAAGATACTGCAGCTTATCAAAAGTTTGTTAGCGAAGATCAAGTTGTTGATTTTTTGGCTGGTTTGAACATAGAGTATGATCAAGTCCGAGCACAGCTAATTGGTCAGACACCTTTTCCATCACTGCGAGAGGCTCGTGCTAGAGTCCAGGAAGTGGAAAGTAGACATACCCGATGGTTCTAAACTTAAACCTTGTTGACCGATCAGCCATGGTTGTTTCATATCCTAAGCCTGGCTTTGTTGAGAAAGAGTCCCGCGAATGTGATTATTGCGGGGGAAAGAATCATACCAGGGATCGCTGCATTAAACTTCATGGGCGTCCTAAAGGGCGTGGAGGTCGGTCTGGTCATGTCTACTCCACCACTTCCTGTTGATGCACCCAGTACTTTAGAAACTACTACTTCACTCACTCCTGTTCATTCTTGTGTTTTTCATGTTTTATCAACTTTTACTAGTTGGATTATAGACACAGGTGCCTCTGAGCATATGACTGGGTCTTCAACCCTCTTTATTTCATACACGTCTTGCTCTGAAAAAGACAAGGTTCGAGTAGTTGATGGTTCCCAGTCTTCTATCTTCGGGCGTGTTTATGTAGTTTGTACTCCTTCATTAACTTTATTGTCTGTTCTTCATATTCTTTCGTTTACTGCAAATTTATTATTTGTCCAACATTTTTCTGAATCTCTACACTGTTCAATAACCTTTTTTCCAAATCATTGTATTTTAGGACTTGGTGACGAGACAGACGATTGGCAGTGGTAGTGCAGTTGATGGTCTTTATTATCTAAATGCTCCCTTGTCTAACATGTAATCAACTTTGGCTCTTCACTCTACTTTTGACTCCAGCCTGACCTCTCTCCATCAATGGCATCGACGCTTGGGACATCTTTCTTTTTCAGTATTGGAGTCTTTATTTCCATCTTTAGTTAAGCAATGTAACAAAACTCAGTTTTTGTGTGAACCATGTGAATTCGATAAACTCAAACGTTCGACTTACTCTGCTATTAACAGTCGACATTCTGAGCCTTTTCTAATTATCCATACTGACGTGTGGGGGCCCTCTCGGGTTGTTTCTCGTTCTGGTTTTAGATGATTTGTCAGCTTTATTGATTGTCATTCTCGTGTCACTTGGATTTATCTTTTGCGTTCCAAATCTGAGGTATTTGATTGTTTTCAGGACTTTCATAAAATGATTCAAACCCAATTTAACGCAAAAGTCAAAATTCTCCATAGTGATAATGGTTCAGAATATAGTAATAACCATGTTTTTGAATCTTACCTCTCATCATGGCATCATTCTTCAAACCTCCTGTCTCAAAACTGCTGAACAAAATGGAGCGGCGGAAAGAAAAAAATCGACACTTCCTAGAGGTTGCCCACGCTCTTATGTTCACAATGACGACCCCTAAATTTCTATAGAGAGATGCAGTTCTTACTGTTGCATTTCTTATTAACCGCCTTCCTTCTAGAATACTTGGGAATAAAAGTCCTATCTCTTTTCTCCAACACACAACCAGTCATTCTCTTTCACCTTGAGTTTTTGGTTATGTGTGATATGTACATGATAAATCTCCAACTTGGGGCAAATTAGATCCCAAGGCTCTTCGGTGCATTTTCATTGGTTATTCTCTAACCCAAAAAGGTTATAAATGATATCATCCTCCTTCTAACAAAGTCTTTGTCACTCGGGATGTAACTTTTTGGAAAATAAAACCTTTTTATTCTTCTTCATCTTCTCCTCAGGGGGAGGATGTTATGGATGAGGAGAAGTTTCTCTCTGAGGCTGGTTTTACAAGTTCTACTTTCCATGTTCCTGTTGTTTCTGATAATTATACACAGGGGGAGTTACATGAGTCTGAGTCTGAGTCTGAGTCTGAGCCTGAGCCTATATGTTCGAAGAGGCAAGAATAAGGTCACCGTTTCTGTACCACTACACCAACCTTGCCCCTAACCTGGTCTTGATAATACTAATGGTGAAAATCCTAACCCTACGTGTTCTTTTGATGATACTGACATTCCTATTACTCTCAAAAAAAGGGTTCAATCTTGTACTCAACACCTTATCTCTAATTTCTTAACTTATAATAAATTATCTACATCCTACCACTTCTTTGTTTCTTCCTTGTCTTTAATCTGTTCCTCAAGGATGGAGAGAAGCAATCAATGATGAGAATTAGAAACAGGCTATGATTGAGGAAATGAATGCCCTGAAAAAGAATGATACATGAGAACTAGTTACTCTTCCTTATGGAAAAAACCAATTCGTTGCAAATGAGTATATACAGTTAAACAGAAGCCAGATGGGACAGTTGAGAGACTCAAAACAAGGCTAGTTGCAAAAGGGTATACTCAAACTCATTGGATTGATTATCAGGAGATATTTGCTCCTGTGGCGAAAATGAACTTTGTTTGTACCATAATCTCATGTGTAGCGAACTTCAGCTGAGATATTCAACAATTGAATGTGAAAAATGCAGTCCTTCATGGTGACTTGGAAGAAGAAGTATACATGGAAATACCCTCTGGTTTTACTTCATCTGACACTAAGGGTAAGGTTTGTAAACTGTGAAAGCCTTTATATGGTTTGAAACAATCTCCCAGAGTCTGGTTCGATAAATTTTACAAAGCAATGATAAGATTTGGATACAAGCAGAGTCGAGCAGATCAAACTCTATTTGTTAAACAGATAAATAAATGGTAAAACTATCATTCTTATTGTTTATGTTCATAACATTGTGGTGACAGGGGATAATAGAGAAGAGATGGTTAATCTCAAAGCGAGTTTGTCCAAAGAGTTTGAGATCAAAGATCTTGGTCCTTTGAAATATTTTCTTGGTATTAAAGTTGCAAGATCTTCCAGTGGGATTTTTTATATCAACGAAATATGTCATTGATCTTTTAACAGAAATTGGCATGTTAAGATGTAAACCTGCTGATTCTCCAATTGAAGTTAATCATCATCTAAAAGGAGGCACAGGACCTACAGTTGATAGAGAAAGATATCAACGTTTGGTGGGACGGCTGATATACCTCTCTCATACTAGACTCGGCATATCTTATATTGTGTGTATAGTGAGTCCGTTTATGCATGATCCTCGACATTGTCACATGGAAACTGTTTACAAAATTCTGAGGTATATCAAGTCTGCTCCTGGAAAAGGTTGATTGTTTACACCAAATGATTATATAAAAGTCAAAGTTTTTTCCGACGATTGGCTCTATAGAGGATCATCGGTCTACATCAGGCTACTGTTCATTTGTTGGAGGTAATCTTGTTACTCGGCAGAGTAAAAAATAGTCTGTGGTGGCAAGATCTAGCGTTGAGGCTGAATATCGTGTTATCGCCTTGGGTATATGTTAACTAATGTGGCTTCGAACCTTGCTAGAAGATTTGAGTGTTACAACTAAAGAGCCTATGCAGTTATTTTGTGATAATAAGGCAACCATTACTATTGCAAACGACCCAGTACAACACGATAGAACGAAGCACATTGAGATTGACATGCACTTCATCAAAGAAAAGTTAAATGGTCTTATTTGTTTACCTTTTGCAAAAAAAGAATATCAGCTAGCCGATATTCTGACTAAGGGTCTTAGTGGTAAGATGCTTCATCCATTGTGTTTCAAGTTGGGTATACGAGATATCTATACACCAACTTGAGCAGGAGTGTTAACATGTGTTACATATTAACATGTTTTCCTTTCCCTGCCACTCTCTCCCTGTTTTTCTTTCTATAATTAGGCTATCATTTTGTGTATAAATGTAGCTACTAGCAATATGGAAATATATAGAAAATACATATTCTACAAAAAATATAGGAGCTAGCAGCATCATCATATTGTTATATTAATGAAAAATAAATAACAAACAAAAACATCCACCACTGTTTTCTTTTTTGATTGGAAAGCATGTTAAGTTGGGAATGCATGATGATAGAATTGCCTGACCGAGTACAGAGCTCAAGAAGGAATCCTGCCAACCCCAAGTTGTTGTATTAAAACTTCAGCTTTTAAGTATGTGAAATTGTCCAAAAGAACAAGTAAATTTCCAATTCCTATGATGTACATAGTCAGTTTAGATACACATGAACCTCCTTTCCAAAAATAATACTAGAAAGGTGTCAAACAAATGTTTACTACAACCCTATAGAGAATATGACCGATAAGAAAAACAGGAGGAAAGAATTAATTGACAAAAGACACCAAATAAAATATAAATCGATCATGCTACAGGGGAAAGTGGTGGTTCACTTCAGTTTCGATTATTCTCTTATAAAGATAAAACTATTTACTTATTTGCTTGTCATGGACGGTATCCACTTTCCCTTTGACCCTAATATCCACAAGAGATAAAACCAGAACTCATACGCAACAAAAGGTATGCATTCAACCTTCAAGATTATAAAATAGACAGAAAATAAATGGTTGTGAAAATCAGAATTACCATGTACTTCTGATAAGCCATTCCGACGAGTTTGTCAAGAGCACTCTGTTCAAACTCCCTATACAACATTAAAGTGTTTTAGCTTAGCATCGTGATGCGAAAAGAATTAAGAAAATGTTAAAACGCAGGTGTATAATCTAAACAGAAAAGAGATGATTATTACTTCTCTTGCAGCTCTCTTGCTGCCGAGGTAGACTTCAACAGTCTGTCAAGCAAATCTTTCTTCCTGCAAACCTGTATAAACTAAACAATGAGATGATGCTCCTGAGGAAATAAATATATTCTAAGAAATATCATAAGTTCTTTGTATTCTGTAATTGTCTTTTCCTTTGATATTTGGTAGAAGGGACTGCTGTGTTTCTCGGACTCGGGTGCGAGTGTCGGATTCGGGTACGAATCTAAGTGTCGGACACGTGAAGTCAAAAAATAGAGGATACGCGGATATGAATCCAAATTTAGACACGGATGCGGGGATACGGTATTGTTATGATTTTTTATGATGTCCAAATTCATATAGACATGCATTTATCATGATACTTTAAGGGTTGAAGTACAAAAATATAAAAAAACAGGGACAGAACTGAAACTTCAGGGGGGTTAAAATGAAAGAAAACAAAACTACAGGGGCTGATAAGTAATTTTTCAGGGGCTATTTTAAACTTTTAGAAAACTTTGGGGACTAAATTAAAAAACTATAAAAACTATGGGGTACCTAACTGTAATTTTCCAGGGATATTTATTTTTCAATACTCAAAAGCTCGACAATCGAGAAGAAAGAAAAAAAGCGACAATCGATTCTTCTTCTTTTTCGATTCTTCTTCTTTCTCTTTCAGTCGATTCTTCTTCTTCTTGTCGATTCTCCATAATCGCCATGCTAGCTGATTGTTATTAATTATTATGTATCCGGATTGAAAGTGCCGCACCTGACACAAATCTCGCACCCGCACCCAGTGTCGACACAGGGTACTCCATTAAAAGTAGGCGAGTCCGAGTAACACAGGAAGGGAGATGTTGGTTATTCCAATCAAAATGTACATCAATGTTGAAAGGTGGCCACATAAAATTGGACGGAAGGGGTATAAGCTATTCTATTTTCTTTGAAGGCTCCTAATTGTATCGAACCTAAGCTAATATATAACTACACAGAACCACCAAAAAAATCTGACACCTTTATCAACTTTAAATTTCACTTATATGTATATTTAACCTGTATTGTCTACTAGTGGCATTCAATGGAACTTGCTAGAGATTAACAATGCAGCGAAAAACTATAGCAAAGACAAATCGAAAGAAAAACAATCAAACAATGCACTAAATTTACATGGTTCACCCTTAAGCTAGTTCACGGTCAGCGGCAGATTAGTTTTACTATCTTTAGAATTTCGTACGTCATACAATGTAGGACCCCCTCCTTATATAACACGATATAAGAACCAACCCCTTTTATGAATGTTGCTTAATTTGGTTACAGTGCTTTAAACAATGATATCAGGTAAAGCAATCAATACATAAAAAATGATTATAGACTACAGATGCGTTCAAGAATCAAGTTCATTGCTTTCCCAGTTCGACCAGCCGAAAAAGGTTAGAGAACTATGGTTTTATAGTGTTATTTAGACATAAAGCTTTTCACTTTAAAACCAAATTTACCTGCTCGTGGTACTTGTCTTCTAGTCTACTGATATCTCGACTGATTTCTTCATCCCCTGTTTGCGCTAAATCAGGCTGACCAAAAATGGAAGCAAATCAAAAAATTGATGTCATGTAAAACCATCATCTTGCAAAAAAAAATATTTTAAAAAAAGTAGAAAATCAGGCTGAACAAAAAGGAGGCAAATCAAATATCCTACTTAAACGGATATTGATACCACTTAACCCCCCCCCCCCCCCCCCCTTCCCCCTTCTTTCTGATTTTCAAAGGCCAAAAGAAGAATAAGAAGAAAATCAGGCTGAACAAAAAGGAGGCAAATCAAAAATCCTACTTAAAAGGAACCTGATGCCATTTAAAATCCCTCCCCCCCCCCAACCCCCCCAAAAAAAACTTCTCTCTTTTGAGGGAAAAAGGAAGAAGAAAAAGAATAAAATACCACTGGTTCTGGGGAAAGTCCAATACTTTGGATCTCCAGGAGTGCCCTTTCATTTAAGGACATTTTGTTATACTGAAAATCAGAGCACGAAAAGATAGGTATCACCACTTGATCTGGAAGAAAGCCATTTTGGGAATTATCAAAGCCAGATGTAATCCACGTGTCTGGCCTGGACAATATGTCCTTTTCTGATAGAGTGCGCTCCAGCTCATTATGGGATCTCCCACTAGCACTTATCCTATATCCATTAAAAGCAGTAGGTCCAACAAGCTCAAAGCTTTGTACAGACCGGTGATTGAAACCATCGGATTCTATGTCTTCAACTAGCTCACGTTCAGATCCATACGTATTAAATTCTAGTTCTTCATTTCCACTGCACCAAGGTTCTTCATTTACATCTTCTGAAATTAGAGCAGCAAGAAGAATCTGGCAAAGAGGAATATCATTAGACACCCCTGCTCCTGGGGCTATATGTTCAGGACTAAGTTCAGCATACTTTGTTTCAGACATGTCTCCCACCGGTTCAATCATCCCAATTCCATCACATAACATGCTATCTAAAGTTGCTGGGTTTGGTGTTGCTGCGGTTGATCCCAGATTTCCCTACAAGAGGAAGAAAATAAAGATAATCAATATAATTCATGCAAAAATTATTAATTGAAAACAATGCATTCTTATTCAAAATTTTGAAGGATGGTAAATCAAAGGAAAGGCTGGACTATCATAGGAAGGGGAGGAAATATATTTGTTCAACGCAAGGAGAAGAAATTTTCCCTCCATGTGTTTGCTCAAGTATGACAAAAACAAGAAACGAATTCTTTTTTTACAATTAGAAAGAAGAAAATGGGTCTTAATGGATTTTAATATAAATATCTCAAGACATACGAGGGTAAAAAAATAAAACACAACCAGAAAAACTAGAAAATTACAAGCACTATTAGTCTACGAAGAATTTTTCTTTTTTGATATGTAATCTTGGAGGAACTATAGAGAGCCTGGAGGGTAAAAGCATCACTCCTGGTAATTTAACATGGTGTAAGAGCTCTAATTTGCAAGGTCTTGGGCTTTTATGTCAGTACAGTTGCATAGCTTTCACCTTGTTCTCTGTAATACATCTTTATATGCCACTTCAAGTGAAAGCGGCAGTTTTAAGGTGATGGTGAGTGTAGCAGGATCTACAGTGTAAGAATTTCTCTTCAACATAACCTTTTTAAAAATGGTAACTAACCAAAAGATATTGACAATGTCAATTAAAAAGAGTGAAAAGATACATTAGGAACATCACACAACACATGTTTGACACTAGTAACAAAATAACAGCAAAAATAAGGACAACTACAGAAAACAATCTTAACTGTAGATACAAGACATAGAAACACAATTAAGAGCCCAAAACATCAATAAGGAAGAAGACTATATATGATCAAAGTAAAATTATTGAACCAAGTAAAAAAACTCATTCCTTTATGCCTTCCAATTTTTGGAAGAATATGAAACTGTCAGCATGTCAAATACCCAATATATTATCGTGGAAACCAACTTCAAAGCAACCTAGGGCAGATCATTTTCGTGTACGCTTCCCAGAATTTGCTCTTATAGATTATTCATACCAACAATATTTAATGGTGTTGAATAGATCAAAATAACTGCAGAAAACTTGCAAAATAGAGTAATCTATTTCTATGTTGTGCGAAAAGAAATTATTTTTTGCAACAGAACTAGAAAAATATAGAACATCACCTGCTGCTTTAAATAGGCCATGTCAACATCAGAAATAAAACCAAATAACAGCTCTATATGCCTCCAAAATGAGCTTGAAAAGGCATACACTGCAATGATAATTATATAAATCAATGTACATATAAGAATATCTTCAAAAGTAAATGCATATAATTCTCAGGGAGAACAGTACAAGGATTAGTGACCGCGTTTGCAGCAGCCAACAGCTCTTCATGCCCATCATCTGAACCAACTAGAAAAATTAACAAATGAAATCAAATGTCAAGGGGGAAAAAAATAATCACATAAATAATAGTAGTATTCGACTGCAAGTACCAAGAAAATCTGCTGCAGTATTTACTGTAGTATGCTTCTGACGTGTATAAGCCTTGCGGTCCGAGAGTTTCCTAGTTGGTGGTCTACCTGCTTTACTGTGAATTTTCCATAAAATTATAAGATCTTAATCAGAGTAACAAATTTCATGAGAACAGAATAAGACACAGGTTATCCAAAGATCCAAAGATTGGAAAAAGGAACAGAATATTACACCTTTCTGTTCTATCAAAACCAAGTTTAGCACTTCTGAGCTGCTTTGCAGTTCCCATATTACCATGCTTTTCAACAGTCATTGGCATGAGAGACCGTGTGGAAGTGAAACCACGTCCAGTTCTCCCTTGCCTTCGAATGCCATCACCAAGGTCTTCCCTACTTCCAACCTTATTCTTCCTTAGTGGCAGGACAAGAGTTGATACTTTTTGAACATTCTGCCCAGATTTATCATCTAGTTCATCAGACGTCTTGCCCTTATCTCTAGATTTAACTTCAGCAGCCCCAGATTCCTCACTTTCAGACAATGCAGCTGATGGGAAATGGTCCCCTTTTAGTTTAACTTGCTGAGAATTACCAGACAGGCTCCTCGGAAAGCCTATTCCATTTTCATTACCCACAACATCGGATGTGATATCCAAGGAAGGGGCATCATCATTACTAGAAACAATCGGGACAAAATTTGTTCTTCTTGCTGAACGAGACATCTTCTGGGGCCTATGGCTAGCCCATTGAGCAACAGGCGGCGATGAAGAGCGTGTGGAAGGAGTGCGTTTGCGATTGCTAACCCCAACAGTAGCTGGATTCTTGCTTGTACAATGAAAAAGGTCCCGATCATTAGCAGCAGTTGCCCTCTGAATCACTGGCGACAACTTATGAACAATGCCTGAACCTGATCGTGGAGCACGAGAAGCAGCACTTATTTTTGCGCTTGAAGTAGGACTAGCTGAACTGAATTCTTCCCAGGTATTTGTCCTGGTGGTGCAGGAAAAAAAATAGAACATAAAATACAGACTGATGTGACTATATAAAAATGAAAAAAAAAAAAAATATATATATATATATATGGGAACGGGGGGAAAGTGAAGGGATCGGGAAAGCTAAAGCACCCTAAAAGCTTATAAGAGTGAAGTATTCAAAAGCAATTAGCAAAGTGTATGGTTCTAATATGGACAATAAAAGTAACAAGCATTTACAATGAGGATGATTTACATACTTGTTAACAGCTCTGGTGTTCGCCCTTTCCTTGTCTGGATTAGTAGTGCGGTCTCTTCTCTCTTGGAGAACAGGACTACTGTCCTGGTCTGACTTAGGGATGGAAGAACGCATACCCAAGCTAGTCTGCTGTGAGGTGCCATCAGCCTTTACAACAACAATTCCATTAGCGCCTCCTGGCCTACATCAGGATACATATCAGGTTCATTGCACAAATAGTGGGTCATATCACATACATAATTGAATGGATTGAAACTCAAAGCCCAAATAGTAATCCGCCTATACATGTGCTCAACTTTTAATCTTCTGAGGAAAATCATTTGACTACTATGAGGATGACTTCTGTGTTTTCAACAGTTAATCTTACACTAGTCCAAATTCAAATATAGTAAAATAGATAGGGGCTTCACATCATTTTTAGGCATTCAGCAAAACACTGAACAATGTGAAGTAGGACAATTGTGAGTCAAACCTGTTGATTCGTATTTGGAACATATCGCTATTGACATTTTGACAACCCATTATTCATCTACAACTAGAACTATCTAGGTACCATATAGCTGATACAGAAGAAAAATTATATAAGCACCAACAGTATTTCTACCTCACTTCACTGGGTGCCATCAATTCTTCTAAAATTGGAAGTGTAAAAGGCTTCCAGGTGGAGAGATCACTAACTTTCTACATCATATAATTATATACCTCTCTTTTGATGACAACAGCTCACATGGGCAATTCTAGCATCATGAAGGATCAAATTTGGGCACACTCGCAAATTGGTGTTTATATGGGATGTGCCCAAAAAGAAAGTTGTTGTGAGGAAGTTCTTCCTTTCCCCTTCTTCCTCAGAAAAAGTAAAAAAGCATACTACTTTCCCCGCAAAAAAATAGATAAATAAAGATTGGAAGGTGAAACTATTATGAGATAATAGTATATATTGGCAAACAAGTGCAACTGGCATCATATTTAATCCTAATCTCAAACAACCTCCACCCATCTCAATGTTCTAACAGCCACACCAGAGGCGTTCTGAACCCAGCTGGCCAGCTCTCATTCAACACCCCCAACCCAACCCCCAAATAAAATCCAGGCCTTCTCATTTTTCAAGATATTCATTTCTTTCAGATATATTTTCTGAGAGGCACAAGAACTTTTAGATTAAAGTTTCAAAAGATCATCAACCTTTTTTGGATAAGTAAAAAGATTTTAAATATCTAATCATAACAAATGAAAAAATCAGAGACCTGGAAGCAGAAAGTCACCTCAGCCAGAGATTACCAGTATAAGACTTATTAACATATATTATTCTTCAAAGCAATGCATGATTGTGACATTCAACTGATAGTATTAAACTAATAATTAGATAATTTAACAAATATATTAACGCAAGCACTTGAAATAGTACCTGAAACCATAGGAATCTCTCAACCTAGAACGGGAATCAGAAAGAAGTCTTGGCTGCATTCCTTGTTTCAGTTCCCTGTACACATCAATAGGTTTTGTTGCAACTGAGCTTGGTGCAATATCTGCCTTTATCCCAGAACGTTTCTTCTTCATTTTTGACTTTTCCCAACCATCAACACCAATAGGTAATGTTCGATCCTCACCCTGAGCTGCACTGTTATTTGGAAGTCTTAACCCTTCTTTATCCCTATCGACATTCCCAGATGTTCTTGCAGGAGTATTTGGTCGTACATCCGCCTAAATCAATCAAAACCGAACGTCAGTCCGGTCTAAAGAAATAAATACTGGTTTTCATGATAATTGAATTAAAGCAAAAAGAAAGCACTTGATCATGTGGAAGATGAGGTCCTTAAGAGCCAGCTCAAAAGAAAATGAAGAAGGTATTTCATTCAGAGACACATAGGAAGACAACAGTAGGAACCCTAAACCCTGACCTTATTTCCACCAAAAAAAATCTGAATCTAAGATTATGCGAGAAAAGGAGGTTCAATCTGAGGGGCATCATCATCCCCTTTGCAATATTACCATTACAAAGAAAGAAAGGGGGGGATCTGAAAGTGGAAGCTTGCATATGAACTAAAGTTTGAGGCGTAGCGAGCCATGATAATAGGACTATCAGTTAGGATAAAGTTTTATGACCTCACTTATCAAGAAAGAAAAATGAAAGAAAGATGATGACCTAGAGTTTGTCCACAGTAGTTAAAAAAACTTGAACATGGAGAAAGGTGACAACTGATTAATAACATCTTTGAAATAAAAAATCTAAAGAAGGAGATGGTAAATCAACTGACTTGCAACCACTGAAACTTATAAGAACAAAAAAATGATACAAATAAATCATGAAGACAAAAAGTACAATATACAAACCCTAGGATCCACCATTGACGTTCGAGTGCGTTTGTTTGGGATACCATTCTTGGTCCTTTCATCTGGCTTCTGTTGCTCAAGTTCAAAACCATTTGCAATAGTATGGCTCTGGGCACCGATTTTACCTACACCTGCCCCCAGAACTGAACGATCACTTGATAATAAGACATTGGATCGCTCGCTAGACAAAACATCTGATCGAGATCGTTTCCTTGATGGTATGCATGGGAAGCACTTGTTGATTACTAATAACCCTTCGTGGAAGATCTTCACACGCTCCCTGATATTTAATATAATGCAGCTTTATAAACTAAAATCACCTCTCATACAAAGCAAAGAAAATCACAAATTACCTGGCCTTAATAGTGCTTTCACGCAAACCAAGTCTTAACCGTTTAAGTTCCTCAGGTGACAATGAAGACAGCTTGCCTTTTGAAGAATTAGATGGAGAGTCATCTAATGGTACGCCAAGAGCAAGACCACCAGCAAGCCGCTTAAAATCCCCTTGTCGATTAAATTTATAATCAGCAATGATTGCTTTTGGATCAAACCGCAAGCACTGTAAGAAGCTCATCACATCTCCTTGTGTTATGGCCGAAGTGCTTCTTGACATGCTTGGAAGAGCTGATAAAATAGGATTCTCCATGTTCTCACGAAAGCTACTTGATCTGTCCAACGAAGCAGCAGTGTAGGATCCACGCTGCCCAGAGGCATATAAGGGCCTATCCGGGCTACCAGAAGAGAGATCAAATTTACTAGATGCTGCCATCGCATCAGTTTCCAAACCCTCTCTGTGTTACAAACCAAGTGAAAGCAGTCGTGCATGACAATATAGTAGTACTGCAGGACATGAAAGCTATGTTCAAACCCTTGCCGACAGCAACCAAAGAATGCACCTATAAAGGATAAAAAGTTCGAGAGTGGGAACCTAAATTTTCCTTAATAAAATAAAATCCGCACTAAAAGATCAACCAGATTGAGAAGTCATAAATTTACACAAATTTGAACGTTTCTTCAGTTTTATAGCATAGATATGAAGTTAAATACCAATCTGACTAGCATTAATTAGTTCAAGCTATGACCAGAGCCAGACCACCAGTTATTGAATAGCAAGGCCAATACAAGTTCATAAAAATCTTCAACACTACGGCAAAAATTACCAATCAAAAATCACAAATATCTACAAAGGTTATGCAACTATATATGTATTGCATAACTAAGATTTCAAAGATGGAGAACTTCATAAAAAGATAAATTTACAAATAGTCCTCTCAGGTAGACATGTCAGCTAATGATGCACTCCATCAGAGCCAAATGTATTCATCAGACCCAACAGATTTATAATTCTATATAAACATATCCATGTATATATTAAAAATATTAACTGGACTAAGCACTTAGATTAAATTATGGTATACAAAAATATATGGTTTATCGGATATTCATAAACAATAACTTCTGTAACACAATTAACATACAAGGTTTATCCGATACTCTTAAGCCTTCTTACTATAAAAACTATATTGGATTTTAGAAGTGAGACTCCCAAATGTGCCAATAGTTGATGTATTAAGTTCTTTATGGTTCAACTATATAGCCTCCTTTCAAATTTCAATTATCAAAAAAGAACAGAGGAACAAGAAATATATATATACACACACATATATATATACACACTCTGTTTCAAAACATAAGAGAATTTTACCAAGAAATACAATATTTAAGAGAGTTTTTAACCGTAAATCACTAGAATTCACTATATGTTAATTATCTACAAGGGTTTAGATTCATTTTTATGCTTAAACAATTCAAACAACATTTAGAATTTAATGACAATTTCTCTTTGCATTTTTCAAAATTACTCGCCAAAATTTATAAAAATAATTTGTATATCTAATATAAGAAATTAATTTACAAAATTTGTATATCTAATGATTTTTTTCCAACAATCAAGCACTTGCTCTTTCCGAATATTTTTTCTCATTTACTTTGGAACAAAATCAAAACTCATTTTAGTCTTATATTTTGGAACGAAGGGAGGATCTTTTTAATAAGTAAAAGCGTTATATATATATATATATAGAGAGAGAGAGAGAGCCTCCTTTGCTATGCATGCCTTTCACCTGTGATTTGGTGAGAATGAGTGCATATTTTTGGACAAGTTAATAATATCTTCTCTCTTATTTGATGGATAAGTTAAACAATTCCTTCTCCTTTTTTTAGTAAAAATAATCCATATACTACGCCTGATCCGCTCCTCCGTGTTTTTTAACCAGCTAGCCCATAAGCTCTAAACTTATACATCGCAATTCTCATTGCAGACACTGGATGAAGGTATATATAATGGAGTATAAAAGAATTGATCAGATTTGCTTAACAACCAATCCAAGGTGGCGCAGAAAACAGGATGATAACTTAATCATGAATCATGACGTGGGTACACTCATCATTATGCAAACAGACTGGAAACTATTTTGATGACATCCAACAAAAACGCAGCATGCTCACCACTGCCCGTCGCCCGCGGGGAGGGGGCAGCTTTGCTTGGCATGCAGACTCTAGGTGCTACATAGATTATGCCGCTGCTTAGAGTTGACGTTGAATAGTGCGAACAAAGCAAGGCATAGTATAATCTCAAATTTAAACCACCAACCTCCAATAACACATCATCATTCATTATTATTTATTTAACTTCTAGTTTCATGATTATCTTAATAGAAAGTACAATTAATGGAAAGGAAGCCAAAAGTGTGGGACGAAAACCAACTGCAACTTTGAGAAAAGAGTATTGCTATGACAAATCAGAATATGCCAAGTGATGCAGATCTACATGAATGAAAACTGTGACATGATGAAATATCACTACATTCAGCGCACACCATAAAAGATAAGATATCTAGCATGCACAGAACCCCGGCAGAGCGTAGTTTGTGAGAAAGCAATAACTGAAAGAAACAAGTAACACTACAGTTAAGAAAGAACTACTTCCGAGTAATTGCAATCCAATTTGTCTTACCGAAATTGGGAAAAAAAGAATACAATTACTCACACCACAATTAATTTCACATAATTTATTAATTGGTCATAATTTGGTCTTTTTGAAACCATGTATACTTCACGCATTTATGGTTCCACCAGGAAGCATTATCACGGTTGTCAAAGTCACAAAATGACATATTGATCTGTACTATAAAGATGTAATGCAGCCAATGTTTACATTCCACGTTTAATCCCAAATAGATTCAGGAACCATGCTATAAAGTAACTACATCAAATATCATTACAAGATACTCCGAGAAAACAGCAATACATGTAACTGGTCATCCAAAAAAGCAGCATTTAAAGTTGATCACAATCAAATTGTCTCTAATATAAAGAGAGATTCTTTGTTTTCTCTCCTGTTCGTCTCTATTTCAGTTTTAGCTAAAAAGACAACCTGATCTCTATAATTTCAGTTAATGACACTACAAATCAACAGTTTTCACAATTTTCTACAAGTCCATCCATTTCCAATCGATCAAAATGACTACTCCAGAGAATGTTAAAACTAGTCGGTGTAGCCCATTCAGAGTAAAATACATAGTATTGATTTCAATTTCAGTTCAACCAAAAGAAATTCAATACAAGCAATCAATTACATAAGAACAAAAAAAATTGTATCTTTTTTTTTGTGAAATACAAACCCTAAAAGTTCAATCGGCAATAACAACAAACAGAGTAAAGCGAAAATTCACCTTAAACTATAACTCAAACTATAATACAAAATTAAAACCCTAGAAAGTTGAATCAACAAAAATTTAAAGACGATACAGAGATACGTATATATATATATACCTACACAGATAATGCGAGAAAATTCGACCGGTGAATTCAAGCTAAATTGGTAAAGTAAAATTGAGGAATCGAATGTTAATTTTGAAATTTGGAAGATTCTGAGAGATTTATTTTCGAGCTCGAAATCGAAGAAAGTCCGTCCAAAGCCATGGGAGACGAGGCGCCCAGTGTTAATGATCGGAGATGTGTTGGTTTTTATCTGAAATTATCATTTTACCCATAGTTTCTGCTAGCCAGTGATTTAGAATTAACGTAATGGAAGAGGGATATCATTGGAAGAAAATGATTGGAGTCGGCTTTAACGGCTCAATTTATTTATTTTCTTTCATTTTCATAATTCTCTCCTTTTATCACATATGCCAAGTCCATTTATATGTACTCCCTCCATCCAAATATAAAAGTGTTTATTTTTCACGCATATTAAAAAATAAATAAAATAATAAAATTATTCATAATAATTTGTTATTAATTATTTTTAATATAGGTGAGAGAGTGACTTTCTAGCTATTCAATTCAAAATATTCTCTATCCCATACTTATTAAATATGGAGATATAATTAAAATAAGAAAAGTATGATATATTTAATGATACAGGACATAATAGAAAAAAATGTATAAAAGTTTGGTTATTAAATGAAAGCTGACATTTAACATGGAACTATCCAAAATAGTAATAATGACTTTTATCACAGGACGGAGGGAAGAGTAATAATTTGGGGCATTGTTAAAAAAAACCATTATGTTAGAAATTATTTTTTAAAGTGCATATTGTTTGAGTTTTTATAATACATTTGTTTGTTTCAATTAGGATGAAGTAAGTTTTAGTAGAAAAATAATATATATTATAAATGTTTACGTCGACTTTTTGATTGTCTGATTGTCAGATTGTCAATTATGTTAATGAATATCAGTAATTATTTATTTAAAGAGACGTGTAATAAGTAAGATTATTCTATAATTTTTATCAATCTTATATGGTAAATTTCGTAATTGTAATTCGGTATAAATTTATCGCAAAAATCTTACTCTTTTCAGTTAACTTTTTTTTAACTATTACTCTATTCTAACTGTGAAACATTTGCTTTCAATTTTGGAGTTCATAATACTATTAAATCTGATCATGGAGAATTGAAGATCTCTATATATTCAAATCAATTTTGAGAGTTCATACTAAATCTCAAAAAATGAGAATTTTATTAAAAACTTTATTTTGATTGTTGTTAGTCAAAAACATTTAACAGGAAATTAAAATAAAAATAATGAGTTGAAGATCATGTTGACCCACACAACCAAAATTAGCTATTGTACTAAATTAGCTGCTTGATTGTAGACTTCTAGTAAAAACAGAAGTTCAACCACAAGTAGTAAGCCAAAGATAAAAAGGATAAAATTCCTTTTTACTTGATTGAGACGTGGACATATGTATTTTAGATAAAAAGGATAAAATTCCTTTTTATTTTCTTATTTTACCTTAACACAAGTCTTTATTCACTTTTATGATTTATCTCTCCCACTTCTCATCTTTTAGCATCATATTATCTCCCTTTAAACACACACTAATAACTAAATAATCTTAATACTCGGTTTCTATTGAAGTAAATGTTTAGTCTTCTTATTTGCTGATTTCTTTTCTTTTTTTCAAGTCATTTTTGTACTAAATTTGCACTCCACAAAATTTTTATATAAAGTAATTTAAATTGAATTTTCATGAAATGATTTGATATATTTTACAAATCGTACTTATTTATTTTTGTGTTATTGATTGAATGACTATATTAAAACTTAAATATGAGAATAATGCTAGGGATTTCAAATTGGTCTCAAAAACAAAGCATTGAATATTTTAATATATTCAATCAAGTAAGATCTATTCAACTAATGTAATGATAACATACAACTAATATTATCCTAAATACAAAAAATATTATAAGAAATATGGAAGTTTTCCTTGCTTTGTTAGAAGCAAAATAGTATAATCTCACATGTATTGAAATTTTAAATATAACCAAAGTAAAAAAAAAAAAAAAACCCTTTATTTTGCCATCAATACAAGAAGGATGTGTCCACTAAACATACCAAATACCCTCATGTTAGCATTACATAGAAAGATCATATTAATCTAGAGCATTGCCTTAATGGTTATCTCCATCCCTTGTTTATCAAGAGGGTGGAAGTTTAAATCTTTACAGTGGCAAAGTAATGTGTGTGAGTTTAAATTCTATCTTAAATTAGCAAAAAAAATAAAATTTCCAGAGAAAAAAAATAATGATATAGCTTCTGTTGGATCAAAAACCCCAATGACATTACATACAATTACTAACATTAATACAGTTGGCTCATTCTGCTCCCTGCACAAACTGATTGGGAAAAAGATAAACAAGAATTGGAGGGGAAAAATTGCCAGAAACCACCACAAGGGAAGGAATATATAACTTTGCCAACCTGGGTACTAGGCTGAATTTCTCCACTAGGTACAACTGCCACCGGACACATAAAAGGGCTTTCAAGAATTTCCTCCAATATCGGTATTACGGTCAGAATGTTGAGCAAATTATGTCAGTTAGTGATTTCACTTGGGATGCATTTTGGGGCACAATCTAACTGAAAATAAGCAGGCTTGTCCACAATCTTGATAAGGGGCCTTGTTCATCTTTTACAGAGGTAATATACATGAGAAAGTTTGGGTTTTTCATCACTTTTAGAAGTTATGAGCTGAGGAAGAGCTATGAGCATCAGTACTTTATCAGTCCTCCATTTGGCAGTGTACTCCAATCTAGAATCACCTACAGAGGTATATAACAATCAGGTCCAAACCTCTAATGGCGATTCAAAATGAAATCTAAAGATATTAGTATTAAAGCATATTCTATTACTTAGATAGAATCAGTAGATAAACGTTCTGCTGATGAGCTCCTATTTGCATCTGCAACAATATATAGAATTTATGAATATCTTTGGCGGACATCAAATATAAAGATATAAACTAGCAGACATAATCAAAATTGTTAACTATTTTGATCAACAGGGAAGAGTGATGAACTCAAATGTCATTGTTTTTTTACTGCATTTCAAATCATTTATTACTAGATAACTTATTAAAAAGGAATCATCTGAATCCAAAAAAACAAACCAGCTGTATTTTGAAAAATGGAATTTGTGAGAAGATCATGATCCTTTCTAGATGTTAGGTCACAGTGCGACTCATGATGGGGCAAGGAAGGGTTTGTAAGATCAAAACTTCTTAGTAAAGTTTTTCAGATGAGGTTGAAAATGATGTATCCTTGTACGGGGAATAAGAAACAGATTTTGACATACCTCAACCCAGTTACAATATTTTAAACATCATTACTTAAAAGTTTGAAGCTTGTACCTCCTATATAGCAGCGGAGCTAAGAACCTGAAGCTACTCATGAGCAGGAATGTGTAAAGAGAACATAGCATATAGGCAATATCATCATATTTGCTAAGTAAAAGTTAAGTGACATACCAAAAGATCGACGTAACCCTTTGACAGCCTCGAAATTCTTGTATGTATAACCAACAAAATTCAAATCTTCGGGAGTTAATAACATCTGCCAACAGATTATCAGAGCATAATAAGGACACTTAGTATCATAAAAAGTATACAGAGTGGTGATATGATATACCGGAGGAACATATTCCAAACGAGTGACCAGATTATACAATTTGCAGATGAGTGGTCCGGCCGTCATGACGGTAATGAAGATGGGTTAAATTTAACTAGAATGACATGAAAGCTGAACAGGAGTTCAAAATTTATAATGTGTCAACCAAAATAGAAAACATGAAGTAGCCAATGATAAACACAGTGTGTTAATAGTTAATAACAAGTGGATTACATTACATGCCAACCAAAATAGTGAAAAACAAACGAGCTTTGGTAAAATTCTAGGATCAAACACTTTTATGGATCTATGTTTTCCTTTATAATTATAATTTTTATTTTTAAATTGGAGTTTCATTTATCAAAAAGTTCCGGTCGTTTTGGAAAATACTCCATGTTGGGAAAGTTTGGTCATGTTTAGCAGTTCTGAATCCAAAATGTTTCTGCAGTTTCAACATAACTAGGATCAAACACTTTTATGGATCTATGTTTCCTTTATAATTAGAATTTTTATTTTTAAATTGGAGTTTCATTTAAAAAAAAGTTCTGGTCGTTTTGGAAAATGCTCCATGTTGGGAAAGTTTTGGTCTTGTTTAGCAGTTCTGAAACCAAAATGTTTCCACAGTTTCAACATAAATGAGAATCCAACAGGGGAAGTAATCACAATTAAGGCTCCGTACAGTTACAAGGTAAAGTATAATTCTAAAACAACAAATTAGCTGTTTTGAGTATTATTAAATATGTCCTGATGGTACCATAAATTTCAAAATATGTTTTGTTGTCATTGAATTATAGTAATTGGTAAGAACTTGTAAATCCTTTACTTTTTATCTTGTTATTAATAAGTTAGTTATTGGGAGTGAATTCCCTCAATATATTGTGAATTTCCATTTACATACATATCAAAGATGATTAATTTCCATAACCCCAATCCAGACATAAGCATCAATTCCTGTAAGGCAAAAGATTTTAAAACACTAAATTAAATTGAGTTCATAATTCTTGGGGGCTATAAACTATAAATTTTACTTCATGTGCTCGTGGTTTTTTTTTTTTACTTTTAAATGCATAGCCAAGCCAAACTTATACATGTGTTTCTCTTGTTCTTACTACAGTTCTTATTATTTTGATATTTTATTGTTTGGAAAACTATAATTCACTGCAATTAAATGCGTTCTCATTAAGGGAAAAAAAAGTATGGGGTTCATTATCATAAATTTTTAATTCATGTTTTTCTCCATTTTTATTATTTATCTGATATTTTTGATCCAGATATTTAAAAAGCAAAGACTTCATACAGCGCAGTATGTGGTTACTACCTAGAAGTCTACTGACTGACCGCCATAAATGAAACCTCCTAGATCTTTACTGTATTTGGTCTTTATGTTTCAATAATCACATGTGATGTACATAAAAAGAAGAAAGGACTAGAAATAAGGAATTCCATTTCCTTTGTACTTAAATAAGAACTCACCTTCCTCAAGGATCCGGAACTAGTTCTCGATGGCCGTGTGTCCACAATCTGCATAATTTAAACATTTATCAGAATTGAGCAGCTTACTGAAAATAAGCTATTGTACAATCCGCAAAACTTAAGGGGGGAAAAACAACCAGCCAGAGATTGCAGCATAGTGATCTACAAAGAGAAGGAAGAGAACTGATGCATCTCATACACAAACTACGACATTCCATTATGATGGGATCCTAAGGAATTGAAGCACCATGGCAAAAGATTTGGATTTATGATAAACACATAAGCAAGGTTAGGCCAATGGTTAATTGGGCTTTATTTAAGTTAATTAGAATTTTTTAATCATTTAAGTAATTTCATAATTTAGGACTACAATATCTTGGTCGCCAAGATATATAGTCATTTTATCTTAGGTTTGGTAGCCTGAATAAAGGATTATCACGTACTAGATCGATTAGCTTTTGATGACTGATTATTCATATTACTTCTCTCTAAATTCTCTGTACACAGCTAATTCTTCTACTTTCTTCCTCTCCTCTTCTCCTATTCTATAATTTCTTTATTTTCTCCTTCTTCAATATATAAGAGCTAACTCTGGTTATAATCTTCCTTAATTCCAGTAGTCTGTTCATCATATTTCACTGCTCAATGCTCATTGCGCTACTTCCCATCATCACACGGTTTACATATCCATGTAGATGTGGACATAATGTTTCACATTGAATTTTAAGGCAATTGATTTCTGTCTAACAGTATCAAGAGTACTTATGAAGGTAAAGCAAGAAACAAATATCAGAAATACTATTTCCCCAAGCAGAATATGTCCTCAAAACACAAAATACACGTACTCTAACACTAGAATATTACATGAGTATGTGGCATGAGTTTTAATATGTTTTAAGTACATTTAAATACTACTTTAAAAATATAAAGTTTGAATATGTTAAAATATATAAATATATACATAGTTTCTAAATATGATTTTGAAATGTCTTAAAATCCGTGTTGCACACTCAAAATAAAGAGTTGCAAATAATTTGGTACGGAAGAAAAAATCCAAGCATTTTATTATATACGGATGGAAGGATATATCCCACATAATTTATCCCCCTCCCCCTCTATAAAAAGACCCACTCCGACATAACTTTCAGAAGGCCCAAGGGTGGTAAAGAGAGCCATCTAAAGTAAAAGCAACAAAGAAGCCCTATGCTTTACAAATTTGATATTGCTTCCTATGTGACTGGAAATCAAGAGTAAAAGGTAGTTCTCTCACATGGAGTGCTTTACTCATCAAATGGGTTCCACCCTCATGCTAGAGAAGTCAGTGTACTAGAATCACCTTGATTGGAAATGATAATGTCTTTGGGTATCAAAGAATAATGATACTGATATAAGCCACTACATTTGATGTGATTACTGATAAACTGCTAGGCACCATATGAAGGATTTGAGTTTTGAGAACAAAGATTCCATACACAATCATTTTACTCACAATGAGTACATACATAAAATGTATATTACTAAATTTGACAATAGTATACGAATTACAACTCCTCCCATTTTTTTCCTTGTTATTTAATACCTTAGCGAAACCCTACACAGTATATTGCAACTGCTAATAACAGCAGAGATCTTATGGACATATGTGTAACCCCTTAGTATGGCTTATTTATTTGCAAGAATTCTACATTTAGTTATCAAAGAAAACTATATAGGCTTTTCACAAGTTGTTTCAATTATTGGTTGAGGAATGTGGCGCACGTTTTAAAAACTACCAGCACTTAGTATACCAGAATTAACTTAGACATGCAATTTTTTTTGGACACTTACTTAGGAGGTTTGAGGAATTTTCAGCCAACAAGGATCCATGCACTTGTTGAGTAAAGATTCCAAGTACAAGAGAAAACACAAAAAATATACTCCCTCCATTCCACAAAATGAGTTCCGTGTGCAAAATTTGCAAATATTAAGGATGCATTATTGTTACGTTTAACTCTAAAAGTTTAAGTTAAACTTAATGGTGATGGCATGATAATGAGATTATGATCACAAACTTGAGGACATTGTGTCATTTTATAATACTAGCAATAAAAAGAGGAATCCTTTTGTGGAACAGAAAAACAAATGGGACTCTTTTTGTCCAACAAAGGGAGTATATAAGGAAGCATACTACATATGAAAAAACAGATTGGGTAAGAAAAGGAACACAGACCCAAAGTATTAAGGAACTTTGTCAAGAGATACCTAATTTTATGTGAATATACTTCTTAATTTCACCATTTATTTTTATTTGTTTGCTGTTTTCCTTTTGTTCCCTTCTTTATCTAAGATAATTATACTCTCAGGCAGCAAAAGAGTATAGAAGTTCGGCATTCATAATACTTTACCTCGTCATATTTGATGAAATTCTGGGTATCAAGTTCCCCATTCACCTCTGGTTTAAAAGCTGCATCCATTTCATAGAGTTTGTCCCATGCAGTATCTTTAAACCAAGGATGAGCCTGATTCAATTCAAGACATGACAAATATGAGCAAAATAAAGTAGGGAGTGATGCAGTATTGCATTAATACTACTTCTGCCTCGAAAGAATGTCCAAATACATTTTTCAATTAAATTAAGGATTAGTTAGACATTAATACAATACTTTCTCTCTAAATGTGGATCCCTGAAAGAAAAGTGTATAGAACAAATTTCAACTATACCTAGTTGTTTTCATGCAATTGCGTACTTTTATGTAGGGTTGACAACCTTGTATCTTGGACTTGTAAAAATTGGTCAACCAATTAGGATAAAATAAAAATGTATTCAAGAAGGCATTCTTTGGAGGACAGTGAGAATAAAAATTAAAAATGAAAAAAAAAATACTTTTATTTGGTCTGCTCCTTTTGTCCCTAACCGATGTTCAACATCACAAAGCAGCCTGCAGATCAGGTCCTTCGCTTCAGGAGTCAACCTTGCTTGCTCTGGAAAGTTCAAACTAGTTTTCCAGTGCACAATCTGACAAATGTAAATGAACATATCATGCACAACATAAAACATCAATTCATCTCAGGAAATAGCATCACATGGTTTCTTTGGAGATTTTAAGTAAGCAACTATGAATATGTTTCTCAATGAAAATTCACTAGACTTGAGAAGAACATATACAAACAAAGAGAATCGGAAAGTGTACGCAAATTGTTAATCCTATTTCTATCTTTCTTACGATAATTCATCTTATAGTTTGATTGAAGCATACTATCAAAATTAGAATTTCGATAAAAAAAATGCCAAAGGTGGTGACAAGGGAATAGCTAAAAAATTCCCTCTCACCTACTGCACAATGTAAAGAGAGTTACAGTGCCAATACAAGCTGAGGACAACCTTCTTATATAGTTGAAATGCAAGTTTTATATTACTTGCAGAGATGCAAAGTAGAATTAACATGCTGGGTTGCGACAATTCATCACTACAGGGCTCAATTCTTTGGTCTATGGTCCCAAAACATGAGTGTAACCACCCCATTAAGGTTACCAAACTCAACTTTTTGTTGAAGAAGAAAAGCATAGAGTGAGAAGAGCAAACTAAGAAATGCTTAGAGATCGATAAGCGATTCTAAAATCTATGCTCTGATAACATGTAAATTGACAGAGGAAAACACCTAGAGGAGATACAGAGAGTGGAGAGAGCAAAAGATGTATGTTATGTCTGTTATACTAGAATTTTGGTTGCTTTGAATTTTTTTTGACAAACAATTTTAAAATGAGAATTGCAGAACTTCTGAAACAAAAAATCAGAATGCATGTTGACCTTTCTGCATGTTGTCATAGGATCATCGGCATAGAATGGGGGATAACCAACGAGCATCTCATACATTATAGCACCAAGTGACCACCTGCAAGCATGTAAATAAGAATATACGAAACAGAAAATATAAGTCTTTTCATATTTCATAGTAATTTGCAAACCATCCACCATATCAGTGGGCTTCTAAAAGGAATGTTGTCACATATTCATGTTCTTATGGAAAAAATGCTAGTATCCAAATAATAATTGTTAAAATTGCAAGTAAAGGGAACCTTTAAAACAGAGAGCCCTTAAACTATCCTCTTTCTTGTGGATACTATAGAAGAGTTTGTTTGTCCATTACAAACAGGGGCAAATGGAGGTAGAGGACAGCATAGGGACTTGCCTATGCTCACTTTTTTCTTTTTTTTTTACAGGTAAATTCAAGTGGCGGAATTTATAAGTTAGTAAATTCAAGGGGACAAATTAATAAAAAAGTTAAACTTGGTGGGGCAAAAGAAAAAATTCCATTATAATCTAATTCTTATGTTTACAGCTTACAGAAAGTTAGAGAGGGGGGATAGCTCATAGACTTGAAATTTTTTAGTTAAAATCCCCCCCTTACTGAAAAAAATTTCTAGATCCGCCCCTGATTACAAAGATGCGTACCCAAAAGGAGATGTTCCATATAAGGTACATGAAAACTAAATATATGAGTGGACGCATGAAGTATGAAAGGTAATCCTGAAGGTACTCATGTACAAAAATAGGTTATTGTATCTAGTTGCATGTAAATAGTGATAAACTTCTTCCTTTCTGGGACCTTAATCTAGTTTATAACCCTCCCATCTTCCTGTGTAAGCAAGACCAACATTGGGTACTGGAGGGGAAAAAAGGTTTTCAAACACTCTTTGAAGAGGTATGTTGATTTCCAAATACCCCTTTGAATTGGTTCACCCTTTAATTTGGCATCTCATCATTGGCATCCCAATTTAATGTTGTTTCGTTGGCATCCTAACTCTGCAATACCGTGCATGACTTGAACCCAAGTCTTTAACATTACAACTTTTTCTCTTATCCAACTAAACCAATTCATTTGTTGGCTATATACACAACATATAATATATTTATTATATACTTTTTAGATTTGAAAATATTCAACAATCCTCCCCTATTTTCATAATCTTGCAATCCTTTTCCTTTGACCTTCTTCTTTCTCTTAATAGATATATCATATTATGTAAGTAAGAGATGTCTTTTGATTTGAACATTTACGTGGTCTATATCACAAAATATCCGAATTCTTAGTATTACCTTTGAACTAAGAAATCTTATAGTGATATTTTGCTCAATAGACATATACTATATCCCTTATAGTTAAGGAAACCCAACACATTTATGGCATTGTGTTTACCTTTTGAGTTTCGTAAGTGATTTAGAGACAAGCGTTAAGTCTCGCAGAAGCGGCCACACTTCCTTCACTTACATAGGTAAATCTAATTAAATGCACTTATATGACCTGCATCCTCCAAACCGGACATAGATTCAGTAAAGATTTACCCTACCTCTATACAAGCATACACTAACTTTGAGAAGGTTTCGATGAATTTATTCTTTATACTTGTCTAGTGTATAATTGGTTATTACTATAAGTATTTTTCCATTGAACTAATATACTAGATGTTACTTTAGTATTTAGTTGGGTTCCACTAGGTTACCTCTCATTCAAAAGCTTTAAACCCATCCCCTGGAAGTCTTACATATTACATCTGCCTAGGCCTTTTATAAAAGGATCCGCCAAATTTCCCTTTGACTTAACATAGTTAAAGGTAACAACCCTTTTATTGATTTGCTCCCTTACATAACTATGTCTTAAACTTATATGTTTAGACTTCCCCTTATAAACCTTATTATAAGACTGTGATAATGTTGCCTCATTACCACAATATATTGAGATAGTTGTGATTGGCTTGGGCCAAAGTGGTATATCAAATAATAAATCTTTAAGCCATTCGACTTATTTTACGGCAGTTGATAATGCAACAAACTCGGATTCCATAATCGAATGTGTTATTAAGGTTTGTTTCTTGGAACCCCAAGAAATTGGCCCTCCTCCTAAAGTGAATATCAATCCACTTGTAGACTTTATTTAATTCGAATATGTTATCCAGTTTGCATCCGTGTATCCTTCTACCACAGTTGAGTATCCTGTATGGCATAATGCAAAGTTCATTGTGTCTTTAAGATATTAAAGTATCCTTCATACTGCATCCCAATGATGAGTAAACCAACTCAAAACTCTAACCGCAAATGCTATATTAGGTGTAGTATCCTGCATTGCATACATTAGACTACCGATTACACTAGCATACTCTAACCGAGATATGTTATTCAATTTATTTGAAAATAACTTAAAAGAATGATCATATGGGGTAGAGGCTATCTTACAATTTTCGTGATTAAACTTCTTTAACAACTTCTCAGTATAATGAGACTGAGTTAAAGAAATTGTATCTTGAGACCGCACAATTTTAATACCTAAAATTACATTAGCCTCCCTCATATCTTTCATATCAAAGGTAGCAGACAAGAATACTTTAGTTTATAATACTACATTTTCACTAGTACCAAAAATAAGCATATCATCAACATATAAATAAATTATAACACCAAAACCTTTACAAAACTTAAAATAAACACATTTATCCTATTTGTATATTTTAAACCGATTGGAAACAATCATTTGGTCAAATTTTTCATGCCACTACTTAGGTGCTTGTTTTAGGCCATATAAAGATTCAACTTAGTGAAATTTAATAAGTTCTTGCATAATCATTACATCTTCCTTTTGTTTCAATTCCTTTCGACAATCTTTTCCATGAAAATGGTAACTTTGAAATGATTGTCGACACTTGAAACCCTTCGTCAAGGCTATGGCCTTCCGACACAATTTGATTCATAATAATTTGAAGTTCATGTACTTGCACCATAACAGATTTGTTATATATTATTTGATAATCAAATAATGAACTTACTAGAAATTTTTTATTTCCGGCGTCCTCAATTTTGTACTTGTTGTCGAGATCCTTCCATAATTCTCTTGTCAACTTTTCCATGAACCTAGCTTCATATACATCGTTCAATGAATTGGATAACACATTTAGAATGTACCCTTTACACATGAATCCATCTTGTTCCAATTTTATTCGACTTTTCAGTTTCTACCGGTGTCTCATTTTCTTTTTCTTCCATTTTCTCTTCATTCAGCACATGAGCAAGTTTTAATGTCGTTAACCAAAAATACATTTTGCTCTTCCAATGTTTGAAAAATAATCCATCAAATTTTTTGAGTTTGTTAATTTGATTCAAGCTATTTTTGCATTGTTGTCCTCCATTGTTAATATAATCTTAAGATTGTTGGAACCCGCTTTGTAGTTTGATATAAAACAACAATATTACCGCATGAATCAAATGGTTGACCACTCTTTCCTTAAGACTATATTTGCCCCTAACTTTTGCTAGTTATTGCGAATTAGTCTCCCAAGATAAGAAGCTTTTACTCTATACTAAAACTTGTTGTGTAGGAACAAATCTAGTGCAAAATTATAAATGAGATAAGAAGAAAATTATAACAAAAAAATATTTAGAATGATAATTTTTCTAAGAACTTGAAAAGGATTTTTTTGAAGTTATGATTTTGGGTAGATTGACAACTTATTTATAGGTTTCCAAACACCCCTTTGAAGAGGTGTGTTGATTTCCAAACACCCCTTTGAATTGGTTCACCCCTTAATTTGACATCTCTCCTTTGGCATCCCAATTTAATGTCATTCTGTTGGCATCCCAACTCTGCAATACCGTTGGCCTAATCCCTTTACTTTTTCTACACAGGGTTACTGCAAATCAGTCTTCCAAGATAAGATAGACCCAAATTTTACTCTGTACTAAAATTTGTTGTGTATAAACAAATCTAGTACAAAACTATAAATGAGAAAGAAGAAAATTATAACAAGAAAAAATATTTAGAATGATAATTTTTGTAAGAACTTGAAAATGATAATTTGAATTATTTTTTTGAAGTTATGATTTTGGGTAGATTGACAACCTATTTATAGATTTTCAAACACTTATTTGTGGAGGCATGTTGATTTCCAAACACCCCTTTGAATTGGTTCACCCCTTAATTTGGTATCCCAATTTAATGTCGTCCATCTCAACTCTGCAATACCGTTGACCTAATTAATTAACATCTTTAAAAATATGTTGTCCATCCCAACTCTACAATATTGTTGACCTAATTAATTAACATCTTTAAAAATAAATTGTAAGAATGTTATTGTCATGACTTGAACCAAGTCCTTAGCGTTACAACTTTTTTCTCTTATCCAACTGAACCAATTCATTTGTTGGCTATATATACAACATATAATATATTTATTATATACTTTTTAGATTTGAAAATATCCAACAATATATGTGTCTATGTGAGAGCGAAGGTGGCAAGCAAAGTCTAGCTACTACTAGACGACGATTCTTAGTGTTTGGTGTGTGTGCGTGTGCCAACATTCTTATAAAATTAAAATATTGTATACATATGTTTAGATAGAGAAAGGACATCCTCCTATCTGAAAATTCTACTCCTTAAATTATTTCCCAAGAATAAAGAAAGCTCTATTTATCAAGAGAATATGTGGGCATTCGATAAAACAACTGGCATTTCTGTTTTCCTAGGTCCATTCCTCTTCACAGACAAACAGGGGTAAAAAAACCCATTAATGAGTCCTCTTCAGTGTCAAAGAGCTTAATCAAACCCGAAAACTGTAACTACAATAATATTAATAATAACAATAGTAGTAACAGTATTGGTAATAGTCATAGTAACAATAATAAAAAATATATAATTAACAAAAATGACAGCAACAAAATAAACTATATATAATAATAATAATAATAATAACAACAACTTTGCAAAAATAACACAACTTTGAAAAATTAATAGTAAGCATTTGTGTAAAACCACATAACCTGTCCAGATGCGACACGAAAAATGGGTGGATATATGTATAAATTACTATACAGAACCTCATTAATTAGAAATAAACTAACCAGTCACACTCAAATCCGTAGCCTTTCTTCAATAAAACTTCTGGAGCTATATAATCAGGTGTGCCCACAGTTGAAAATGCCTGTCATGGATAGAGCTGAACCTTAACATTATAATTCATCAACAAAAACAGAATTGTCTGAAATCTGAAACACAGCTTAAGCTTAACAAAGGAAGGTAGTTACTAGTTAAGAATCAAAAGCAATTGAATTTGTAGATGTCAATAGCCTACGCATATAGGATCAAATAATAGCATCAAGGTTCTAAGTGTCATATAGTATCAGTTAAATTACCTTTCAGGTACATAAACTTCCACTTAGTTTGGTCATATTGTCTTGCTATAAGAATCAATCCAATAATGGAAAAAAGTGTTAAAAATAATATTAGAGATAATATTAGGAAATAGGAATTGAACTGAATTGCAACATGGCAACTCATTGAGGCCAGCCAAGCACAATCAACTAAGATGACTACCAAGTAATTAACACTTACGAGAACATATAGTGAAAATTCATTTTCAATGCTTTGTTTCTAGATACTGTTTCCAGATAGAAAGATTCTAGGGACTTTGCGCCCAAGCATCTATAAATGTGAGCTTAGGAGTTAACTGAAGAAGCCGTTCTTAACATACTTAATTAACAGCAATTGAACTTTAATTCTCTGATATCTAAGTATACCTACCAAATGGGAAAAAATCAAATATCTAAGTAATAATTACTCATATAAGCTCATGATCGCAAAGAACTATATGACTAACCAAGCCCCTCATGGCTCAATGGTAAAAAAACTACTCATAAAGCTTGGGGTGCATGAACTCTTGGGATCCATTCTTGCCAATGGCAAGAATGATAAATTTCAGTCGAATATAGCAAAAAAAAACTATACGACACAAACGCATAAATTTTGAATGGTCAGGTTTATTTCTATTAGAGTTTACAATATAGCTCTCTCTATTTTATTTTTTATAAGCAATTATATACAAAAGAAGAGCATCCAAAGAAGATGCTGTCCCAGTACACGCGGATATAGCTCTATATTATAGCAAGTAATACTCTGAGTCTCTGACTGTGAACTGTATAACATTTTCATGGTATATAAATAGTGTTAAATTTAATCTCTAATTGTCACCTCGAGTAAACTTATAGTTGCAAACAAATTTTCTATTAGTATCCTTGAGTAAACACAATTTTGCAACTTTCTTTCAGATGATCAATAAGTGAAGAACTAACAATCAACTAAGATGACTACCAAGCAATTAACACTAACGAGAACATATAGTGAAAATTCCTTTTCAATGCTGTTTCTAGAAACTGTTTCCAGATATAAAGATTCTAGGGACTTTGCACCCAAGCATCTATAACTGTGAGCTTAGGAGTTAACTGAAGAAGCCGTTCTTAAAATACTTAATTGACAGCAATCGAACTTTTATTCTCTGATATCTAAGTATACCTACCAAATGGGAAAAAAATCTAATATCTAAGTAATAATTACTCATATAAGCTCATGATCGCAAATAACTATATGACTAACCAAGCCTCTCATGGTTCAATGGTAAAAAAACTACTCATAAGGTTGGGGTGCATGAGGTCTTGGGATCCATTCCTGCCAAAGGCAAGAATGTTAAATTTCAATCGAATATAGAAAAAAAAAACTATATGACACAAAAGCATAAATTTTGAATTGTCAGGTTTACAATATAGCTCTCTCTATTTTATTTTTTATAAGCAATTATATACAAAAGAAGAGCATCCAAAGGGGATGCTGTCCCAATACACGCGGATATAGCTCTATATTATAGCAAGTAATACTCTGACTGTGAACTGTATAACATTTTCATGGTATATAAATAGTGTTAAATTTAATCTCTAATTGTCACCTCAAGTAAACTTATAGTTGCAAACAAATTTTCTATTAGTCTCTTTGAGTAAACACAATTTTGCAACTTTCTTTCAGATGATCGATAAGTGAAGAACTAACACTAACACATGGATATTTGAAGCAACCCAGAACCTTTAAGGTTAAAACTTTAAGCAAAAAAGCTTTTGACAAGTCATGCGTCGTTAAATTATCAATATAATGATGACAATGTTTTCCATGTGGTAGAGAGAACTTCACATTCACTCACCGCACAGATTAGGTCTTAATATTAGATCCAAACCTTTCCAAAATACATTGCTTCATTCATGCAAACCAAGTTAGTATAAATTATTTATGTCAATATTGTTTATGCTTATTCATGCATGTTGATGGTCATCAAACATCAGACATGAAGGCCCTACTAATCTAACATTCTATTTAATCATATACTATAAGAAAAGGCAAAGACCGCGATAGCCTGGGAGGGTCAATAGGGAGTAGACCTATTCTTGGAATTATTTTCTCAGTATGACTGCCTTCCTCAAACAACCAAACTCACTGGTTATCTATGAGCTTTTACTGCACCAGCCAGTGGCCCATATACCAAATATTTTATCATTCTTTAATATATTCCAACATGCATAACTACACTAGGAACTTGGAAAAATTCTGCCTACACTGAATCCATCTGATAAAGTGAGGAGCAAAATCGAAGCTTACCAACGTCCTCCTGTTCATTTGCCAGTGTTGAAGTTGTTCAAGGGGACTGTTCCAGAAGATTCCATTTCCATTATCTGGGATGTTTCCATTATCATTCAGTTCATACTCATTTATAGGAGCAAAATTTGAACAGTCAAGAGGCTTGCAGAGACCAAAATCAGAGAGCTTCATGTGACCATCTTTGTCCAATAAAAGGTTATCAGGTTTGATATCTCTGCAAAAGATATGATGGTTATTGAAAAAGTGCATCTTAATAAAGTCCAGTTGCAGGACATGGAAATCATCAACCTGTGTATATAATTATGTTTATGAATAGACTCTATTGCCAGAACACTTTGGGCAATGTAAAATCTAGCCACAGTTTCAGTTAAAGTCTCTTCTCTCATCAGATAAGTCATCAAGTCACCACCAGGCAGGTATTCCATTATTAGATACAAGTATTCAGGCGTCTTGAAATGAATAATAGAGTTTTACGATGAAGTGGCTAGCAACTTCGGCAAGCAAATTCCTTTCAGCTCTAACATGTTCAACCTATAATGCACATAGAATCTGTGAGTACAAGGGCATTCCTATAAGCAGTATAGAGTACTTGCAACAAAATAAAGGACAAATATGCAAATAATGGAAAATATACCCAAAAAAGAAGAGGTAAACAAGAATAAAGTGACCATAGTTAGTATAACATGCTGCTGTCGTGCTGTGTCATAGTTAAGAGTTATAGAAAACTGCTTCAGCAAGTTTCATGCATTGAAAACTGTAATCGTCACTTCTACAATAACTTTGGGTAGGTAATCAGAGAAGCTACCACAGGAAATAGTCAGGAATATAAATTCATTAAAATAATATAATCAGGGACAGGATTTTAGGCAATGGCGGGCACTCTTATAAGTAAATAAAAAAATAAAAAAAATATTAAAATTAATTTTAATTAAAAACTCATAAAAGTCGGTACAAAATCATTCTTCAATACTTTATTTCTTGGATTGAAACATAATTAATTGACGCTTGCATATGTTCATCAGAAGAAAATTCTAATTGATAACGTTTAATAGTACTAGATCTTAAAAAATATTTATTCATATATCTATTCATTTTGATTCAAAATATCAAAAACAAATACACAACATAATAGAAAAACTAATAATAAATTAATAATATGAACAAATAAAACACCCACTAGTATAGTCTTAAAACAAAATTATATATTCGCAATTTATGTCTTTATTAATTTAAATACAACATCAAAGACGCACATTCCAAAAACTTAAATATATATTGTAAAATTAAAGAGCATGTATGGATGTACTAATTAACATGAATGAAAAAAAAAAGAATCAAAACTAAATAATTAACTACTCATAGATAATTAATAAAAAAAAAGAGAAAAATGTAATAATTTTAACCTTAACCCTAAAAAGTTGTGAAAAAACAAATGGACTCATGAAAACAAAAATTGATATTTAAATTTGAAAGATGATATTAGAAATATCTAATTGTTGATAAGTGCCAATTTTTTATTTTTTTTAAGGGGAGCACCACTTTACCATATTAACCCTATACCTATAAAAAATTCCAAAAAACAAGGGTGGGCACTTGCCCCCACTTCCCCTTCTTGGATCCGCCCCTGAATATAATGATCCATGGTTGTACATTTTCCATTTAGTATCAGGAAACATATGCTGTTCATAGACATATAGAGAAAGCTGCAGCTATTAACACCCTGACATAAAATCCATAATAAATATTTACATGTGCATTCATACGCTTCAGGCTAGCCAACAAGCAACTAAAAAGTACATTAGAGTGTCCCATAAGTACGTTGCAAAAGATATCACAGAAACCATATTACTAAGTGAGAGAATTCAACATTATCATAGGATAACAAGATAAAGAAAGCTTTTATTTCAAGTAATTCAGAAATGAAAGCCCTTACATTAGAGTGTCCCATAAAGATAAAACACAGTTTCAAAAAGAAAGAGTATATAAGAAAACATCACAAATGTTTCATCTTGTAAAGCTGGAATTCATATAAATTGCTAAAGATGTTTGAATGCACCTGTCCCCTGCTAAGCATTTCTGCCTTCTTCAGCTTTTTCATTGCATATATATTGCCAGATTTCTTCTCTCGACACAGTCTCACCTGTGACATTATTTTTTATATAAGCATCCTGATAAGCTCTTATTTGCAACGTAAACAAGCATCATGACCTAAAGACGGGAGAGTATAGATGCACAAACCAATTTAAGTAAAAAGAATTAACAAGAATTTTCCACTCAAAAAATTACAAGGCAATTTGCCTTGCATTTGAGATAAATGCAACACCTTATATACCACTAAACATTTTCATGAAAGTTAAGATGACAAATTTGGAGTTATTGCAAAATTTAACAAAGAAAGAAATGTCAACTTATTTTTAAATTAAGGTATGAAAACGAAAAAGAGAAAATAGGCCTATGTGATAAAATTATGTACACTCTTTGCTGATATAATTAAATCAGAAAGGACCAGAATGAGAAAAGCCATACAGAGAGGCATGAAAAATGAAAAACAAAATACAATTACTGATCTTACACCTCTCCAAAGGCTCCTCTCCCAATGATGGCTAAAAGCTCAAAATCATCAATGCAAAATTTGTGCCGCTTAAGCCGCATATACTCTGTCTCTGTACGCTCCAAATCCTTCAAAAGATTCATTTGCTCCTCCTCTGAGACATCCGAGCACTTTAGCTTCTTTTCAAGCAATGAACGCCTATAGTTCAATTTAAGAAAACATATGATGAAGTGGCGCAGAATTAAAAGGTGAAGGCTCCATAATACTAACACAAATGCTCTTGGGAAGCTTTACTTTTTACTGAAGAATTTTACTAGTACAAGGAATGCATGAAGAATTACAACCTAATACACATCTGCAAAACAAACTACCCACCGCGGATATTCGTTTGGAAACTCTAGAAATGTCATAAAGCACAGTACCAAGTGTGCACAGTACATAAATTACACCGATGCATGTCTATTTGTTTACAAGTAAGCTGTAATATTCACATCAACACCAAAGAAGGGCTGTCAACCCAGTCATCGGATACGAAAAAGCAAGTGAAAGCTGTATACCACTTACATCTGGGGCTCTATACAACCATGAACATACAAATGATCTACCATAAGTCACACGAGATCTTATCCCATTTCTTTCGTCCTAACACCCTTACAAACATGAAAGAACACCAGCATAATCTTTGTCATAACTCAAGACAAGTCAAACATAGAAATACAATCCCCCAACCACTATTTGAAAATGTTCGAAGATTTTATTCTCTTTTGCTAATCAACAACTGGAGTTGTGATTTCAATATTTTATTAAGAATTGCATGTGATATTTTGGTGAAAGTCTATCTAATTCTTACTATTTGGGGTCTTAGTGGGGCGAATATCATAAAGTAGTACGAGTATCAGGTCTATCAAATTAACCCCCTCTACACGGAAAAGTACCACTGGGTCAGCAGCTGTCCTTTTAATTGTACAAGTTCATTACCATGAAAATGATGGTCTTTCTTTAGCATATACACCCACCCCAGCACATTAAAAGAATCAGCAATGCAATTACTGTCGATAGAGACTATCATATCTCTACATAAATTGCAAACCTAAACCAAATGCATTCAAAATGTGAGATGCAAAACCACTACTAATGCAGTCACTCACTAAACATTGGTACCAACCTATAAAACGTTGAACAATCAGAAACACATTACCCCAAACAAATAAAAATTAGAAATTACAGTAAGAGGGGCATATAAAAAACCCCAATAAGCAATAGAATTCGTGTTCAATTAGAAGAAAAAACTACATTAGTCACTTATATATCTTGTGCATATCAACTTCAGTATATTATCCCTATAGATATAGTCCACAAATTTAACATTTTATTTCATCATATAAACCTATACTAATAATGTAATAAAATTAACAAAATAATCAAAAGAAAAGCAATGTAGCCAGAAGAAATATACCGAAAAACTGATTGGAGAACTACGATCATACATTTATAAATATATATATATATATATATATATATAATTATTGAAGGGGGGACAAAAATATAAGAAGAATACCTCTCTTTGCGGTCTTCAATATGTTTCATTTGGGCTTTGTAGTGGCCCTCGATGAATTTCTTAGCGGCGGCGACCCTCTCCAGAGTCAAGCTGGAGCCTAGCTGTTCCTCCAGTTCTTCCACCTCCGCCTCTTCATCCCGTTTTTCTTCTGGATTCTCCATTAATGTCCTCCTCCCTTTGCTTCCCTTTCTAGAATCTAGAATTTATGTATGCCTTGTTCTATAATTTTCTCTCTCTAAAATGTGTGCATATATACAATCTGGAATGGGAATTTGGGGGTGATTGAAACAGAGAGACGGAAGGGGATCAATTGAACGTCGAGGAGGACGAAGGGAACCTCCAAAAAAATACATGTTTCTCTCTCCTGTAACGTCCTTTATGAACACGTGGCGCTCTATGAATGCTTGGTCCACATGGTGTGGGACCGTTATTGTATTTGAAACTTTCAAGTACTTGGAGTCAACGCCAGGTAGGATTGGTGGACAATATCTGGCAACACCTGTCGCGATGACTGTGGTGTTGCCGGATATTCAATATTACGTAGGAAATCAAGGGCATAACAATCCTTTTTAACAGTCCAAATGCTTTTCTTTTAATTCTATTTTAGTTTTTGTATGCGTTGTATTTCATAGTAATTATTTACAATATTATCCCTATCAGACTGATCCGGCTACGGTGGAGTTGAAAATCAACTTCACCAGAGTGAGTTTTTATAATTTTACTGTAATGTGTTATTAATACAATTAAAATTGTATTACAAAATTATATAACTCACTGTAATAAAGTTGATTTTTAACTTCACCATAGCCGGACCCCTATCCAACCCGATAATGACATGACTTTTTAAAAAATATATAAATAATACCAACACAATTTTGAGTTGCTAATAATAGTTAAGAAAAATTCTAGGGAAACCCCAACTTTTATGAATAAAGATGAATTTTCTATAAATATCATTTTTGAATATTATGGAATGAATTTGATATAATATTATAGTTGTGGGTAATATTTATAAATTTCGCAAAGTATGCAAGTTGTTATATAATATTCGATTGGTCGGGGAATATTCGTTTTAACAGGGAATATTCGTACAACGGCACAATCATCGGTGGACCCCACAACAGAAATATTGTCGAATTGAGAAAACGACAAAAATACTTTATGAAACAGAAAACTTTTTATATAAAACAGAATATTTTTATAAAGTTATTTGTTTTATTAGATTTTAAATAGAATATATGATATTTTATTATGCATTGTGTTTGCATAGTGCATGTATAGTGTTTTTATAGTAAAATCTTTTTATATAAAACAGAATACTTTTATAAAGTTATTTGTTTTATTAGATCTTAAATAGAATATATTATATTTTATTATGCATAGTATTTGCATAATGTTTGCATAGTAAAAACTTTTTATATAAAATAGAATACTTTTTATAAAGTTTTATTTTATTTGATTATAAATAGAATATATTATATTTTATTGCATAGTGCAGCATAGTATCATTTCCATTCTTCTATAAATAGGATGCTTAGTTAGAATTGAAAACCACACCAGAAATTCAGAGAATTCTTTTTCTATAATCTTGATCGTATTTCTTTAGAGTTTAAGAAAGCTTTGAGCGTAGAAAATAGTGCAAGTTTTCTTCAAGTATATCCCCGTCCTACCCGCCGGAATACTCTTCTTTTAAGGTAAGTGGTATTATTTCTTTCGTATTCATGAAGAGAGCTATTGTTATTCCATTTGTGATGCCCCCAAAATTAGGTATACATCACCCATCTTGGGTCGCCAGATACATGATACAGAATTCAAATACAACTTACTAATACAACTGTCGTGTACAATACGACAAAACATAAACAGTGAGTTTAAATACAAATATTGTCTACTAGAGATTATACAAACTCAAAAGGAGTCCTCATTACAATAATTATCACACTATTTCACAAAATAGTGAGGACTACTAATGCTATCCTCTGGACCATTACTCCGTTCCCCGACTCGTCCCAGCTATATTCTCATTTCCTGAAGAGAACAATGAAAGAAAGGGTGAGCTCAACTAGCCCAGTAAGAAATATTATGACTAAGATAATGCAGAATAAATTATCATTAGCCTTGAACAATGTTAAACAGATAAAATATAGTAAACATCACGTTTAACTGCAGCGGAACAAATAATCCATTAAAAGAGTCAAGTAGAAAATAAAATCTACTATCTTTTATGATTTAAAAGGTTTTTCATCCCTATTATAGCTGAGACTCAGCTTAATAAATATTCCACATCATCGAATCACCCCTGCACTACGGCCAAGGATATTCTTTAGTATCACGACCATAATTATTCATGCACTACGGCCAAGAATATTTGTGTATTCATTAATGGTCATGATCATGCCAACAACTGTCCATCAATGCACTACGGGCCAATGAGAACTTTTACCACATCATTTGTAACATTACGGTTATGATTACACCGAATAATCCCTGGTCATAATCATACCAAGTCCATCTATGCACTACAGGCCACAGATGACTTTCAACATAACAAAAACATGAGGATGATGACAATGATATAAGAATTCAATAAAACAAGTTCAAGAATTATTTTATCCAGAAATTATTAACGTCCAAATTGTCAACATGATACTGTTTTGTAGAGTAAAATTCAAGAATGATCAAAAGAATATTTCCATGAAAGGATACTAGATGAAGCGCAAATATCAAGGATATTCCACTAATTTCATGGAGTATAGAAGTTAAAATTTTAATCAACTGAGTAATACCGAATACAATAACAAAAGATATCACCATGCATGCAATAGAGACCGCACAGACAGGTTATTCCAGCAGAATAATAATAACGGAACCAGGTCAGGTGAAATTCACACCGACAGGATGTTCCAAAAGAATAATAAATGCGGAATAATAAATGATGGAACCAGGTCCGGCGTATAGCACAGACAAGATATTCCGACAGAAATGTAAAGACGGAATAGTAAATGGAACCAGGTCCGGCGTATAGCACAGACAGGATATTCCGACAAAAATATAAAGACAGAATAGTAAATGGATGTCACCAAGTATAGGATATTCCGCGTATACAGGTTATTCCAATAGAATAATAATGAATGGAATAACATAAGGATTTCACCAAGTATAGGGTATACCGCATATACAGGTCATGTATAGGGTATGCCACTTTTACAGGTTATTCCAACAGAATAACAAAGAATGGAATAACATAAGTTCTCTTCAAGAAGAAAGAATAACACCCCTTACTTTATTAGGAGATTGAATACTGCAGTAGTGTAGTAACCGAATACTCTTCTTCTTTCTCTCTTATTCTCTCTATACTTTCTCTCTCTATAGCTTGAATGAATTCGTCAAAAATAATGAAGCACTAGGCCTCTATTTATAGAAGATTTCTAGCTTAGCACTTGCCATGTGAAAAGGCAAGTGGTTTGACGACTGGTGATGTGAAAAGAAAAGTGGTTTGACGCCTGTAATGTGAAACGACAATTGGTTCGACGCTTGTAATGTGAAACGACAAGTGGTTTGACATCTGGTAAAGGTAATTACTATTTACGAAGGTAATTACTATTGACGAAGGTAATTACTATTGACGAAAATAATTACTATTGACGAAGGTAATTACTATTGACGAAAATAATTACTATTGACGAAGGTAATTACTATTGACGAAAGTAATTACTATTGACTAATGAGACTCTTAGATGATGACATATGGGCCCCCCATAAAATAACCAAACTTACCACAAACGTCTCATAACAGACTCTTTATATACATCAAGGATTGAATAAATATTACCATAAATTAATTTATTTTTAATCAACACATAATTAATCTTTCAACAATTATTAATCATTTATAACTTGTCGTCTCAATTATTGATTTAATAATATAACATATTATACAGATGATACTGTGACAATAATTGAATCAATAATATAAGAGATATGATGCAGCAATTACTGTAGCAATAATTGAGTATAGATGAGTGACTTCTCACGTAAGCATCAATAATCAATACCGTGTGCTACTATGCAACCACGCGTATTACTGTACTTTTACTACCTAGTAGTTCAACAGTTTTAACGGTAACACCTCCGTCGTTATTTTTATAGAAAGATAATTTTGTCGTTTTCTAACTACGACAATACTTCCGTTGTGGGGTCCACCAATGATTGTGCCGTCGTACGAATATTCCTCGACAAAAAGAATATTCCCCGACCAAACGAATATTTTATAACAACTTGCGTACTTTGCAAAATTTATAAATATTACCCACAACTATAACATTATATCAAATTTATTACATAATATTCAAAAATAATATTTATAGAAAATTCATCTTTATTTATAAAATTTGGGGTCTTACAACCTCCCCTTCTTATGAAATTTCACCCTCGAAATTAGGGTACGTACCTGGTATGTCGAAGAGGTAAGGATACCTTGATTTCATTTCAGATTCTAACTCCCACGTCATTTCCTCAACATCGTGGTTTCTCCACAACACTTTGACTTGAGGTATAACCTTGGAACGTAGAATATGTTCCTTCTTATCCAAGATTTGAACAGGAACCTCTTCATACGTCAAATCTTCCGCTATTTCATCCGGTTCTAACTCAATAATGTGGTTCGGGTCTTTCACATATTTACGTAACATGGATATGTGAAAAACGTTATGAACACGAGACATACTTGGAGGTAAAGCGAGTCTATAGGCCACAGTTCCTACTTGATCGAGGATTAAAAATGGACCGATGAATCGAGGATTGAGTTTTCCTCTCTTTCCAAATCTTGTAACTCCTTTCCATGGAGTAATACGTAACAATACATGATCTCCTATATTGAATTCCACGTCCTTTCAATGAAGATTAACATAACTCTTTTGTCGATTTTTTGAGATTTTTATACGTTGTCGGATCTTTTGAATCTTTTTCGTAGTCATACGTACCAACTCCGGTCCCAACAACATTGCTTCACCCACCTCATCCCAGCATACTGGAGAACGACACTTTCTTCCATACAACGCTTCGAATGGAGCCATGCCAATACTTGCTTGATAACTGTTGTTGTAGGAAAACTCCACCAATGGTAAGAACTTGTCCCAACTTCCCTTGAAATCAAGGACATAGAGTCTTAATAGATCTTCGAGAGTTTGAATAGTCCTCTCCGACTGTCCGTCCGTCTGAGGATGAAATGCCAAGCTAAATCGTAAGTCTGTGCCCATAGCTTTTTGCAAACTAACCCAAAATCGTGAAGTAAATCTTGGGTCTCGATCAGAAACTATGGATACCGGCATACCATGCAGTCTTACAATCTCGTTTATGTACATACGAGCAAGAAGTTCAAGTGTATAAGTTTCTCGTATCGGTAAGAAATGAGCAGACTTGGTCAATCTATCAACAATGACCCAAATCGCATCTATGCCTTAAGAAACCTTAGGGACCGGTAACGAAATCCATGGTAATGTGCTCCCACTTCCATTCTGGAATTTCAAGTGGTTGCAATGGACCTTTTGGTACTTGATGCTCCGCTTTAACTCGTTGACAAGTTAGACACCTTGAGATAAACAACGCTATCTCTCTCTTCATATTACTCCACCAAAATGTATGACGAATATCGTGATACATTTTGGTACTCCCATGATGGATTGCAAACGGTGTATTGTGCGCCTCTATCATGATTTTATACTTTAAATCAGGGTCGTTAGGAACACAAAGTCTGGAGTTGACTCGAAGTATTCCTTCTTCATCGATTCTTGCTTCCGGCATAGCACCTTCTTGCACTTTCTTCCTCATACGCATCCGCTCCAGGTCTGTAGCTTGAACAACTTTAACTTTATCGATTAAAGTCAGTTTTACTCGTATATTCGCCATCGTCACATGCATCCCTGGAGTCTTTAACTCTATCTCCATCCTTTGCAAGTCACGCAAAATGGGCCCTTGCGTTGACAATATCGCACTCGTACTTGCATGTGATCTTCTACTCAATGCGTCAGCTACCACGTTCACTTTTCCAGGATGGTATTGGATGGTATGATCATAATCTTTCAACAGTTCAAGCCAACGTCGTTGTCGCATGTTGAGTTCCTTTTGAGTGAAGAAATATTTGAGGCTTTTATGATCCGTAAATATCTCCACTTTCTCCCCATACAAGTAATGCCTCCAAATATTAAGTGCAAAGACAACAGCTGCCAACTCTAGATCATGAGTAGGATAATTCCTCTTATAATCTTTAAGTTGTCGCGAGGCATAGGCTATGACTTTTCCATGTTGCATGAGAACACATCCCAGCCCTTTGCCCGAAGCATCACTTTAGATGACAAATCCCTCTGAGCCAGATGGTATTGTCAGAACAGGTGCTGAAATTAGTCTCCTCTTGAGTTCTTGAAAACTCTTCTCACATTCTTCGCTCCAACAGAACTTTGTATCTTTTCGAGTCAGCTGAGTCAATGGAGTAGCGATTCGAGAAAATCCTTCCACGAATCTCCAATAATAACCAGCTAAACCGAGAAAACTACGTACTTCGGTCACTAATTTAGGTTGCTCCCAGCTTTGAATAACTTCAATCTTTGCTGGGTCAACAGATATTCCATGACTTGATACCACGTGCCCAAGGAATGCTACTTCCTCAAGCCAGAACTCGCATTTCTTCAACTTGGCATAAAGCTTATATTCACGAAGCTTTTAGAGTGTCAGCCTCAAGTGTTGCTCATGATCTTCACGGCTTTTGTAATAAATAAGGATATCATCAATAAAGACGACCACAAAGTGATCCAAATATTCCTTGAATACTCGGTTCATCATATCCATAAAGGCAGCAGGAGCATTAGTCAATCCAAAGGACATGACTAGGAATTCATAATGCTCATACCGAGTTCTGAAAGTCGTCTTTGGAATGTCATCAGTTCTAATCTTTAATTGATGATATCCGGAACGAAGATCAATCTTTGAAAAGAATTTGGCTCCTTGCAACTGGTCAAACAAGTCATCAATACGTGGCAATGGATACCTATTTTTGATGGTGACATGATTCAACTCCCGATAATCAATACAAAGTCGCATACTCCCATCTTTCTTCTTCACGAATAGAACAGGAGCACCCCAAGGAGAAGTACTATGACGAATAAAGCCAATGTCTAACAATTCCTGCAGTTGGGTTTTTAACTCCTGAAGTTCAATAGGAGCCATTCGATATGGGGCTTTAGAAATGGGTTTTGTACTGGGTTCAAGGTCGATACAAAATTCAATTTCACACTCTGGGGGTAGGCCAGGAAGTTCTTCGGGGAATACGTCAGGAAATTTATTAACAATAGAAATATCGTTTATTTTTGTTTAAATCTGTGACATGAGCTAAGAAAGCTTGACATCCGTTTTTTAATAAACGAATAGCTTTATGGCTTAAGATGACCATGATTGATTTTAATGGTTTGGTCGCTTGAATTCGCATAATAGGTTGATTAGGAATATGAAAGCTAACAACCTTATGGAAACAATCAATTTTTGCATGATGAGTAGTTAACCAATTAATCCCTAGAATAACGTCAAATGCAAGTATTTTCAATGAAATAAGATCTACAGGTAATGTGAGGGTACCGATTTGAACCAAACAAGACTTATAAACTGTGGATAATGAAGGTTTCTCCCAACGGAGTTTCCACAGATAAGTCAAAGTCTAATTTCTCCGGATTCAAATTTAATCGATGAGCGCAAGAAGGAGAAATAAAAGAATGGGTAGAATCGGTATCAAATAAAGTATAGACTTCATTAGAGTTTATGATAAGCTTACCCGTGATAACCTCATTCGGATTCCTCGCTCTCTGGGAGGTCACAACAAACGCTCTCCCTTGCACTACCGACTTTGACCTTTCTGGGACGGCCTTTGGTGCCTCCATCCTAGCTGAATTTCTCTTCGGTAAACGACAAAATCGGGCTAAGTGACCTTCTCTTCCATAATTATAACATGTTTTGGACGGCATCGCGCACTTTGGACTGATGTGTCCCTCCCCTCTGCATTTGAAGAATATGATAGGTGGTCTTTCTCATTCCTTAACAACGGGTGCTGGTGCTGACGTCTTTCCATCATTGTTGAATCTCCTCTTTTTGAAATGTCCATTCTTATTATTTTGGACCTGATTACCACCGAAGTGGTTACCATTTTTGGCATGCTGATTCTCTCCACGCTTGTTGTCACCGCTTCGATGACCACACTCGCTGGTATTATAATGTTGCCGGCTGCTTTCTTTTAGTTGAGCTGACTCGTTATTGCGCTCCACTAACTGAGCCCTATTTACAACATCTGAATACAAACACAGTTTATTAGAAATAAGATGTTGACGTATCTTCGGCTTCAAACCTCTTTAAAACATTCGTGACATTCTCTCTTCATTATCCACCAAGTGGGACGCAAACCGTGATAACTTTGCAAATTTTGCCTCGTATTGCGACACAGTCATATTATTTTGTTCCAACTTAATAAACTCCACCTCCTTCATGTGGCGAATACTTTCGGGAAAGTATTTGTCGTTGAACAGCTCCTGGAACTTCTCCCAAGATATCATCAGTACATCAGGTTGAGTACATTTTACCGATTCCCACTAGTAATCTGCCTCTCCGCGCAACATAAAGGCGGCAAAGGGAACCTTTTGCTCATCGGAGCATCCCAAGACATCAAATATCTTGGTAATCTGCTTTATCCATGTTTCCGCCATAAGTGGTTTTGGCTCTCCCTTAAACTCCGGTGGTCCCAGCTCCTTGAACTGTTTAGCGGTGACCGCCCGAGAGTTTCCTGTGTTTCCATCTATGTTTTGGACAGGAGTCGCTCTCGCCTGCTGTTGCATGAATTGCATAAAGCCTTTGAACATTTGATCATTCATCATTTGGTCAGTGTTGTTGTTTGCATGAGGATTGTCGCCTTCCTGATGCACATTATCCTGATTATTGATATGTGGTGAATCAACGATTGCCTGTGCTCCATTGCTATTCTCAACATTCTCAGATGTCATTTTCAGATACTGCCACAAAACAAAAGGTTAATTGACATGTAACATATTATCCCTATATTCTGACCGACCAATAAAATAACACATAAACTTAGGTAGGTCATACTAGTGAAAGAATTCCCCGTCTCTCCTCTCCTAGTACTATTCTCACATCTTAGCCAGGGATCATATCCCTAAGCTTTGATACCAACTATGACGCCCCCAAAATTAGGTATACATCACCCATCTTAGGTCGCCAGATACATGGTACAGAATTCAAATACAACTTACTAATACAACTGTCGTGTACAATACGACAAAACATAAACAGTGAGTTTAAATACAAATATTGTCTACTAGAGATTATACAAACTCAAAAGGAGTCCTCATTACAATTATTATCACACTATTTCACAAAATAGTGAGGACTACTAATGCTATCCTCTGGACCATTACTCCGTTTCCCGACTCGTCCCAGCTATATTCTCATTTCCTGAAGAGAACAATGAAAGAAAGGGTGAGCTCAACTAGCCCAGTAAGAAATATTATGACTAAGATAATGCAGATAAAATTATCATTAGCCTTGAACAGTGTTAAACTGATAAAATATAATAAACATCACGTTTAACTACAGCGGAACAAGCAATCCATTAAAAGAGTCAAGTAGAAAATAAAATCTATTATCTTTTATGATTTAAAAGGTTTTTCATCACTGTTATAGCTGAGACTCAGCTTAATAAATATTCCACATCATCGAATCACCCCTGCACTACGGCCAAAGATATTCTTTAGTATCACGACCATAATTATTCATGCACTACGGCCAAGAATATTTGTGTATTCATTAATGGTCATGATCATGCCAACAACTGTCCATCAATGCACTACGGGCCAATGAGAACTTTTACCACATCATTTGTAACATTACGGTTATGATTACACCGAATAATCCCTGGTCATAATCATACCAAGTCCATCTATGCACTACAGGCCACAGATGACTTTCAACATAACAAAAACATGAGGATGATGACAATGATATAAGAATTCAATAAAACAAGTTCAAGAATTATTTTATCCAGAAATTATTAACGTCCAAATTGTCAACATGATACTGTTTTGTAGAGTAAAATTCAAGAATGATCAAAAGAATATTTCCATGAAAGGATACTAGATGAAGCGCAAATATCAAGGATATTCCACTAATTTCATGGAGTATAGAAGTTAAAATTTTAATCAACTGAGTAATACCGAATACAATAACAAAAGATATCACCATGCATGCGATAGAGACCGCACAGACAGGTTATTCCAGCAGAATAATAATAACGGAACCAGGTCAGGTGAAATTCACACCGACAGGATGTTCCAAAAGAATAATAAATGCGGAATAATAAATGATGGAACCAGGTCCGGCGTATAGCACAGACAAGATATTCCGACAGAAATGTAAAGACGGAATAGTAAATGGAACCAGGTCCGGTGTATAGCACAGACAGGATATTCCGACAAAAATATAAAGACAGAATAGTAAATGGATGTCACCAAGTATAGGATATTCCGCGTATACAGGTTATTCCAATAGAATAATAATGAATGGAATAACATAAGGATTTCACCAAGTATAGGGTATACCGCATATACAGGTCATGTATAGGGTATGCCACTTTTACAGGTTATTCCAACAGAATAACAAAGAATGGAATAACATAAGTTCTCTTCAAGAAGAAAGAATAACACCCCTTACTTTATTAGGAGATTGAATACTGCAGTAGTGTAGTAACCGAATACTCTTCTTCTTTCTCTCTTATTCTCTCTATACTTTCTCTCTCTATAGCTTGAATGAATTCGTCAAAAATAATGAAGCACTAGGCCTCTATTTATAGAAGATTTCTAGCTTAGCACTTGCCATGTGAAAAGGCAAGTGGTTTGACGACTGGTGATGTGAAAAGAAAAGTGGTTTGACGTCTGTAATGTGAAACGACAATTGGTTCGACGCCTATAATGTGAAACGGCAAGTGGTTTGACGTCTGGTAAAGGTAATTACTATTTACGAAGGTAATTACTATTGACGAAGGTAATTACTATTGACGAAGGTAATTACTATTGACGAAAATAATTACTATTGACGAAGGTAATTATTATTGACGAAAGTAATTACTATTGACGAATGAGACTCTTAGATGATGACATATGGGTCTCCCATAAAATAACCAAACTTACCACAACCGTCTCATAACAGACTCTTTATATACATCAAGGATTGAATAAATATTACCATAAATTAATTTATTTTTAATCAACTCATAATTAATCTTTCAACAATTATTAATCATTTATAACTTGTCGTCTCAATTATTGATTTAATAATATAACATATTATACAGATGATACTGTGACAATAATTGAATCAATAATATAAGAGATATGATGCAGCAATTACTGTAGCAATAATTGAGTATAGATGACTGACTTCTCACGTAAGCATCAATAATCAATACCGTGTGCTACTATGCAACCACGCGTATTACTGTACTTTTACTACCGAGTAGTTCAACAGTTTTAACGGTAGCACCTCCGCCGTTATTTTTATAGAAAGATAATTTTGTCGTTTTCTAACTACAACAATACTTCCGTTGTGGGGTCCACCAATGATTGTGCCGTCGTACAAATATTCCTCGACAAAAAGAATATTCCCCGACCAAACGAATATTTTATAACAACTTGCGTACTTTACAAAATTTATAAATATTACCCAAAACTATAACATTATATCAAATATATTCCATAATATTCAAAAATAATATTTATAGAAAATTCATCTTTATTTATAAAATTTGGGGTCTTACACCATTCCTTATTATTGTGTCGGAATAACCTGTCTATGCGAAGTACCGCATATATTGTGAAATTCTTCTGTTATTCCATTCTTTATTATTTTGTTGGAATAACATGTCTGTGCGGTCTATCGCATGCCTAGTGAATTCTGTTGTTATTCCATTCTTTATTATTCTGTTGGAACATCCTGTCTGTGTGGATTACGCATGACCTGGTTCCATTCTTTGTTATTCTGTTGGAACATCCTGTCTGTGCGGATTACGCATGACCTGGTTCCATTCTTTATTATTCTGTTGGAATATCCTGTCTGTGCAGGTTACGCATGACCTGGTTTTATTCATTATTATTCTATTAAAATAATCTGTCTACGTGGATTACCGCATAGCGGCAAAAATCCATTTACGGTTTCATATATTCTATTATACTCAGTTGGTTAAAGTTTTGGCTTCTATACCCCATGAAATTAGTGGAATATCCTTGATATTTGCGCTTCATCCAGTATCTTTTCATGGAAATATTCTTCTGAGCATTTTTGAATTTTACTTCACAAAGAAGTATCATGTTGATAATTTGGACGTTATTGAGTTCAGGATAAATTAATTTATAAATCTTTAAAATTTATTCTTGAACTTGTTTTATTGAATTGTCATCATCCTCATGTTTATAATATATTGAAAGTCATCTGTGGCATGTAATGTATAAATGAACTTGGTATGATTATGACCAGGGATTATTCGGAATAATCATGACCGTAATGTTACAAATGATGTGGTATAAATTCTCATTGGTCGTAGTACATTGATGGACAGTTGTTGGCATGATCATGACCATTGAAGAATACACAAATATCATTGGCTCGTAGTGCATGGATAATTTGTGGTCGTGATACTAATGAATATCCTTGGCCGTAGTGTAGGGATGATGTGGATTATTTATTAAGCTGAGTTTCAGCGATAAAAATAATGAAAAACCTTTTAAATCATAGAAGATAGTAGATTTTGTTCTCTACTTGACTCTTCTAATGGATTGCTTGTTCCGCTGAGTTAAACTTGATGTTTGTTATATTTTATCAGTTTAACACTGTTGAAGGCTAATTATAATTTATTCTGCAATATCTTAGTCATAATATTTCTTACTGGGCTAGTTGTGTGATGCCCCCAAAATTAGGTATACGTCACCCATCTTGGGTCGCCACTTACATGGTACATAAATTCAAATATAACTTAATAATACAACTGTCGTGTACAATACGACAAAACATAAACTGTGAGTTTGAATACAAATATTGTCTACTAGAGATTGTACAAACTCAAAAGGAGTCCTTATTACAATTATTATTACACTATTTCATAGAATAGTGAGGACTACTAATGCTATCATCTGGTCCGTCACTCCGTTCTCCGACTAGTCCCTGCTACGTTCTCATTTCCTGAAGAGAACAATAAAAGTAAAAGGATGAGCTCAACTAGCCCAGTAGGAAATATTATGACTAAGATAATGCAGAATATTTTATCGTTAGCCTTAAACAGTGTTAAACTGATACAATATAACAACCATCAAGTTTAACTGCAGCGGAACAAATAATCCATTAAAAGAGTCAAGTAGAGAATAAAATCTACTATATTTTATGATTTAAAAGGTTTTTCATCACTTTTATCGCTGGGACTCAGCTTAATAAATAATCCACATCATCGAATCACCCCTGCACTACGGCCAATGATATTCTTTAGTATCACGACCATAATTATCCATGCACTACGGGCCAAGAATATTTGTGTATTCATTAATGGTCATGATCATGCCAACAAATGTTCATCAATGCACTACGGGCCAATGAGGACTTTTTCCACATCATTTGTAACATTACGGTCATGATTACACCGAATAATTCCTAGTCATAATCATACCAAGTCCATTTATGCACTATAGGCCACAGATGACTTTCAACAAAATATAAACATGAGGATGATGACAATGATATAAGAATTCAATAAAAACAAGTTCAAGATTTAATTTATCCCGAACTCAATAACGTTCAAATTGTCAACATGATACTGCTTTGTGAAGTAAAATTCAAGAATACTCAGAAGAATATTTTCATGAAAAGATACTGGATGAAGCGCAAATATCAAGGATATTCCACTAATTTCATGGAGTATAGAAGTCAAAACTTTAACCAACTGAGTATAATAAGGAATGGAATAACAAAAGAAATCACCAGGCATGCGATAGACCGCACATGCAGGTTATTCCAACAGAATAATAAATAACGGAATCAGGTCCGGCGTAAAATGCACAGACAAGATATTCCAACAGAATAATAAAGACGGAATCAGGTCCGGCGTAAAATGCACAGACAGGATATTTCAACAGAATAATAAAGATGGAATCAGGTCTGGCGTAGAACGCACAGACAGGATATTCCAACAGAATAATAAAGACGGAACCAGGTCCGGCGTAGAACGCATAGACAGGATGTTCCAACAGAATGATAAAGAATGGAACAACAGAAGAATTTCACCAAGTATAGGGTAGCCCGCATATACAGGTTATTCCAACAGAATAATAATGAATGGAATAATAGAAGTTCTCTTCATAGATAAGATAGAAATAATACTCCCTACCTTTTGAAAAACTGGATACTGGAATAGTGAGATAGTAGACTTCTCTTCTTCTTTCTATAATTTCTCTCTATAATAATCGCTATAAAGCTTTTGTGAATTGGTGAGAAATGAAGGAAGAATGAGCTTCTATTTATAGAAAAATATATTTTCGATAATTGCATGTTTTGGGGCTCAAAAATTACAGTACAATACCTCCAACTTTTCTTTTATTTATAATTTAGTCTTGCAAGTATTATCAATCTTGCACCAACTCCCCTAATAGTAAATAATGTGAATCAATAGTTCAATCATGTGAATCAATAGTATAATCATGTGAAAAATACGAATTTCAGTATAGTACCTCTATCTATACCTCCATTTTTAATTTAGTCATACACGTATTATCAATCTTGCACCAACTCCCCTAATATTAACAAGAATGTGAAACAATAGTATACACATGTGAACAAATAGTTATAATCATGTGAAATAATAGCAATCAATTGCTCATTTATCCGGTTAAATACCCGATTGGTCAATATAACCTCCAGACATCAATTATTATCGAAATAATTGTCGATTTTCACTAACATAAATGATTCCAACATAATGAAACCATTTTTATCAAAAATATAAATTTTAAAATTTCGAAGTTTGTCTTTTTCCGAAAAAGTCAACTGTTGACTTTTTGACCAAATAGTGAATCCCGATTTTTTTGTGTTTATAAACTATTTTTACTAATTTTGTCGTTCCGGACTCAAATATCACGTCCGCGTCTCCAAATTCAACTCTGAACAACATTTATTATTATTATTATAACTCACAATATTTAACAACCAGGTCGTTCACAGGAAAGAGGGGGCTTTCCAATAAGGATTTCTCCCTATTGGCGAGCAATTAGGTGACCAAACCTCTCCTTAACAGAACTTTTAGACATTGTAAATATTACAATTTATAATATGAATAACTTTGTCGTCTCAAGTATTGATTTAATAAAAAATATTTTATGCAGATGATACTGTGACAATAATTGAATCAATAATATGATAGATATGATGTAGTAATTACTGTAGCAATAATTGAGTATAACTGAGTGACTTCTCATGTAAGCACCAATAATCAATACCGTGTGCTACTATGCAACCAAGCCTATTACTGTACTTTTAACACCGGGTGTTTTAACAGTTAACGGTAAAACTTCCGTCGTTATTTTCATAAATTATTTTTGTCATTTTCTCAATCCGACAATAATTTCGTTGTGGGGGTCCACCAATGATTGTGCCATTGTACGAATATTCCCTGTTAAAACGAATATTCCCCGACCAATAGAATATTATATAACAACTTGCGTACTTTGCAAAATTTGTAAATATTACTCACAACTATAACATTATTTCAAATCCACAGTATAATATTCCAAAAATATATTTCGAGAAAATTTAATCTTCATTCAAAAAGTTGGGGTCTTACAACCTCTCATTCTTATAAAATTTCGTCCTCGAAATTAGGGTGCGTACCTGGTATATCGAAGAGGTGAGGATACTTTGATATCATTTCAGATTCTAACTCCTAGGTCATTTTCTCAACATCGTGGTTTCTCCACAAAACTTTGACTTGAGGTATAACCTTGGAGCGTAGAATATGTTCCTTTTTATCCAAGATTTTAACAAGAACCTCTTCATACGTTAAATCTTCCTCTATTTTGTCCGGTTCTAACTCAATAATGTGGTTCGGGTCTTTCACATATTTACGTAACATGGATATATGAAAAACGTTATGAACACGAGACATACTTGGCGGTAACGCAAGTCTATAGGCCACAGTTCTTACTCGATCGAGGATTAAAAATGGGCCAATAAATTGAGGATTGAGCTTTCCTCTCTTTATAAATCTTTTAACTCCTTTCTATGGAGCAACAAGTAACAACACATGATCTCCAATATCGAATTCTACGTCCTTTCGATGAAGATCAACATAATTTTTTTGTCGATCTTGTGAGGTTTTTATACGTTGTCGGATCATTTGAATATTTTCTGTAGTCATACGTACCAACTCTGGTCCCAACAAAGTTGTTTCACCACCTCATCCCAGCATACTAGAGAACGACATTTTCTTACATACAACACCTCGAATGGAGCCATGCCAATACTTGCTTGATAACTGTTGTTGTAGGAAAACTCCACCAATGGTAAGAAATTGTCTTAACTTTCCTTGAAGTCAAGGACACGGAGTCTTAATAGATCTTCAAGAGTTTGAATCGTCCTCTCCGACTGCCCGTCCGTCTGAGGATGATATGCCGAGCGAAATCAGTGACCGAAGTACGTAGATACTTAATTTCTTACAAACTGTGTTTGTATTAAGATATTGTTAATAGGGCTCAGTTATTGGAACGTGATAATGAGTCAAATCAAACAAGAGAAAGTAGCCGACATAATGATAATACCAGTGGTAGCAGTCATCAAAGCTGTGACAACAAACATGGAGGGAATCAACATGCCAGAAATGGTAACCACTTCGGTGGTAATCATGGCCAAGACAATAAAAGTGGACATTTCAAGAAGAGGAGATTCAACAATGATGGAAAGACGTCATTATATGCACCTGTTGTTAAGGAAGGAGAACAACCCCCTATCATATGCTTCAAATGCGGAGGGGAGGGACATATTAGTCCAAACTATGCGATGCCATCCAAAGCGTGTTATAATTGTGGAAGAGAAGGTCACCTAGCCCGATTTTGTCGTGCACCGAAGACAAGTACAGTTGAGCTCACCCTTTTACTTTTATTATTCTCTTCAGGAAATAAGAACGTAGCAGGGACTAGTCGAGAAACTTATACACTTGAACGTCTTGCTCGTATGTACATAAACGAGATTGTAAGACTGCATGGTATGCCGGTATCCATAGTTTCTGATCGAGACCCAAGATTTACTTCACGATTTTGGGTTAGTTTGCAAAATGCTATGGGCACAAACTTACGATTTAACTCGGCATATCATCCTCAGACACGGACGGACAGTCGGAGAGGACTATTCAAACTCTTGAAGATCTATTAAGACTCTGTGTCCTTGATTTCAAGGGAAGTTGGGACAAGTTCTTACCATTGGTGGAGTTTTCCTACAACAACAGTTATCAAACAAGTATTGGCATGGCTCCATTCGAAGTGTTGTATGGAAGAAAGTGTCGTTCTCCAGTATGCTGGGATGAGGTGGGTGAAGCAACGTTGTTGGGACCAGAGTTGGTACGTATGACTACGGAAAAGATTCAAACGATCCGACAACGTATAAAAACCTCACAAAGTCGACAAAAGAGTTATGTTGATCTTCATCGAAAGGACGTGGAATTCAATATAGGAGATCATGAGCAACACTTGAGGCTGACACTCCAAAAGCTTCGTGAATATAAGCTTTATGCCAAGTTGAAGAAATGTGAGTTCTGGCTTGAGGAAGTAGCATTCCTTGGGCACGTGGTATCAAGTCATGGAATATCTGTTGACCCAGCAAAGATTGAAGCTATTCAAAGCTGGGAGCAACCTAAATCAGTGACCGAAGTACGTAGCTTTCTCGGTTTAGCTGGTTATTATCGGAGATTCGTGGAAGGATTTTCTCGAATCGCTGCTCCATTGACTCAGCTGACTCGGAAAGATACAAAGTTCGGTTGGAGCGAAGAATGTGAGAAGAGTTTTCAAGAACTCAAGATGAGACTCATTTCAGCACCTGTTCTAACAATACCATCTGGCTCGGAGGGATTTGTCATCTACAGTGATGCTTCGGGCAAAGGGCTGGGATGTGTTCTCATGCAACATGGAAAAGTCATAGCCTATGCCTCGCGACAACTCAAAGAATATGAGAAAAATTATCCTACTCATGATCTAGAGTTAGCAGCTGTTGTCTTTGCATTTAAAATTTGGAGGCATTACTTGTATGGGGAGAAAGTGGAGATCTTTACGGATCATAAAAGCCTCAAATATTTCTTCACTCAAAAGGAACTCAACATGCGACAACGACGTTGGCTTGAACTATTGAAAGATTATGATCATACCATCCAATACCATCCTGGAAAAGCAAACGTGGTAGCTGATGCATTGAGTAGAAGATCACATGCAAGTACGAGTGCGATATTGTCAACGCAAGGGCCCATTTTGTGTGACTTGCAAAGGATGGAGATAGAGTTAAAGACTCCAGGGACGCATGTGACGATGGCGAATATACGAGTAGAACCGACTTTAATCGATAAAGTTAAAGCTGCTCAAGCTACAGACCTGGAGCTGATGCGTATGAGGAAGAAAGTACAAGAGGGTGCTATGCCGGAAGCAAGAATCGATGAAGAAGGAATACTTCGAGTCAACTCCAGACTTTGTGTTCCTAACGACCCTGATTTGAAGTATAAAATCATGATGGAGGCACACAATACACCGTTTGCAATCCATCCTGGAAGTACCAAAATGTATCATGATATTCGTTATACATTTTGGTGGAGCAATATGAAGAGAGAGATAGTGTTGTTTATCTCAAGGTGTCTAACTTGTCAACGAGTTAAAGCGGAGCATCAAGTACCAAAAGGTCCATTGCAACCACTTGAAATTCCAGAATGGAAGTGGGATCACATTACCATGGATTTCCTTACCGGTCTTCCTAAGGTTTCTCAAGGCATAGATGCGATTTGGGTCATTGTTGATAGATTGACCAAGTCTGCTCATTTCTTACCGATACGAGAAACTTATACACTTGAACGTCTTGCTCGTATGTACATAAACGAGATTGTAAGACTGCATGGTATGCCGACATCCATAGTTTCTGATCGAGACCCAAGATTTACTTCACGATTTTGGGTTAGTTTAAAAAATGCTATGGGCACAGACTTACGATTTAGCTCGACATATCATCCTCAGACGGACGAACAGTCGGAGAGGACTATTCAAACTCTTGAAGATCTAATAAGACTCTGTGTCCTTGATTTCAAGGGAAGTTGGGACAAGTTCTTACCATTGGTGGAGTTTTCCTACAACAACAGTTATCAAGCAAGTATTGGCATGGCTCCATTCGAAGCGTTGTATGGAAGAAAGTGTCGTTCTCCAGTATGCTGGGATGAGGTGGGTGAAGCAACGTTGTTGGGACCAGAGTTGGTACGTATGACTACGGAAAAGATTCAAACGATCCGACAACGTATAAAAACCTCACAAAGTCGACAAAAGAGTTATGTTGATCTTCATCGAAAGGACGTGAAATTCAATATAGGAGATCATGTGTTGTTACGTGTTACTCCATGGAAAGGAGTTACAAGATTTGGAAAGAGAGGAAAACACAATCCTCGATTCATCGGTCCATTTTTAATCCTCGATCTCATAGGAACTGTGGCCTATAGACTTGCTTTACCGCCAAGTATGTCTCGTGTTCATAACGTTTTTCACATATCCATGTTACGTAAATATGTGAAAGACCCGAACCACATTATTGAGTTAGAACCGGACGAAATAGCGGAAGATTTGACGTATGAAGAGATTCCTGTTCAAATCTTGGATAAGAAGGAACATATTCTACGCTCCAAGGTTATACCTCAAGTCAAAGTTTTGTGGAGAAACCACGATGTTGAGGAAATGACTTGGGAGTTAGAATCTGAAATAAAATCAAGGTATCCTTACCTCTTCGACATACCAGGTACGTACCCTAATTTCGAGGGCGAAATTTCATAAGAAGGGGAGGTTGTAAGACCCCAGTTTTTATAAATAAAGATGAATTTTTATAATTATTATTTTTGAATATTATGGAATAAATTTGATATAATGTTATAGTTGTGGGTAATATTTATAAATTTTGCAAAGTACGCAACTTGTTATAAAATATTCGTTTGGTCGGGGAATATTCTTTTTGTCGGGGAATATTCGTACGACGACACAATCATTGGTGGACCCCACAACGAAAGTATTGTCGTAGTTAGAAAACGACAAAATTATCTTTCTATAAAATAACGGCGGAGGTGTTACCGTTAAATTTGTTGAACTACTCGGTAGTAAAAGTACAGTAATACGCGTTGCTGCATAGTAGCACACGATTTTGATTATTGATGCTTACGTGAGAAGTCACTCAGCTATACTCAATTATTGCTACAGTAATTTCTGCATCATATCTCTTATATTATTGATTCAATTATTGTCACAGTATCATCTATATAATATGTTATATTATTTAAACAATAATTGAGACGACAAGTTATAAATGATTAATAATTGTTGAAAGATTAAATATGTGTTGATTAAAAATAAAATGATTTATGGTAATTTTTATTCAATCCTTGATGTATATAAAGAGTCTATTATTAGACGTTTGTGATAAATTTAATTATTTATGGGGGGCTATATGTCATCATCTAAGAGTCTCTTTCGTCAATAGTAATTACCTTCGTAAATAGTAATTACATTTGTAAATAGTAATTACCTTCGTAAATAGTAATTACATTCGTCAATAGTAATTACATTCGTAAATAGTAAATACTTTCGTAAATAGTAATAAATCTTCTATAAATAGAGGCCTAGGGCTTCATTATTTTTCACGAATTCGTTCAAGCTATAGAGAGAGAAAGTATAGAGAGAGTAAGAGAGAAAGAAGAAGAGTATTCGGTTACTACACTACTGCAGTATTCAATCTCCTAATAAGGTAAGGGGTGTTATTCTTTCTTCTTGAAGAGAAATTATGTTATTCCATTCTTTGTTATTCTGTTGGAATAACCTGTAAAAGTGGCATACCCTATACATGACCTGTATACGCGGAATACCCTATACTTGGTGAAATCCTTATGCTATTCCATTCATTATTATTCTGTTGGAATAACCTGTATACGCGAAATACCCTATACTTGGTGATATCCATTTACTATTCTGTCTTTATATTTCTGTCGGAATATACTGTCTGTGCTATACGCCGGACCTGGTTCCGTCTTTATTATTATTCTGTTGGAACATCCTGTCTGTGTGTTTTACGCCGGACCTGGTTCCATTCTTTATTATTCTGTTGGAACATCCTGTCGGTGTGAATTTCACCTGACCTGGTTCCGTTATTATTATTCTGCTGGAATAACCTGTCTGTGCGGTCTATCGCATGCATGGTGATTTCTTTTGTTATTCCATTCTTTATTATACTCAGTTGGATAAAACTTTGACTTCTATACTCCATGAAATTAGTGGGATATCCTTGATATTTGCGCTTCATCCAGTATCTTTTCATGGAAATATTCTTCTGAGAATTCTTGAATTTTACACCACAAAACAGTATCGTGTTGACAATTTGGACGTTAATAATTCCTGGATAAAATAATTCTTGAACTTGTTTTATTGAATTCTTATATCATTGTCATCATCCTCATGTTTATATTTTGTTGAAAATCATCTGTGGCCTGTAGTGCATAGATGGACTTGGTATGATTATGACCAGGGATTATTCGGTGTAATCATGACCGTAATATTACAAATGATGTAAAAATTAAAAATTCTCATTGGCCCGTAGTGCATTGATGGATAGTTGTTGGCATGATCATGACCATTAATGAATACACAAATATTCTTGGCCGTAGTGCATGAATAATTGTGGTCGTGATACTAAAGAATATCCTTGGCTGTAGTGCAGGGGTGATTCGATGATGTGGAATATTTATTAAGCTGAGTCTCAGCTATAACATTGATGAAAAACCTTTTAAATCATAAAAGATAGTAGATTTTATTTTCTACTTGACTCTTTTAATGGATTGCTGATTCTGTTGCAGTTAAACTTGATGTTTATTATATTTTATCAGTTTAACACTGTTGAAGGCTAATGATAATTTATTCTGCATTATCTTAGTCATAATATTTCTTACTGGGCTAGTTGAGCTCACCCTTTCTTTCACTGTTCTCTTCAGGAAATGAGAATATAGCTGGGACGAGTCGGGAAACGGAGTGATGGACCAGAGAATAGTATTAGTAGTCCTCATTATTCTGTTAAATAGTGTGACAATAATTGTATTGAGGACTCCTTTTGAGTTTGTATGATCTCTAGTAGACAATTATTGTATTCAAACTCACAGTTGTATTTTGTCGTATTATACACGACAGTGGTATTAGTAAGTTGTATTTGAATTCTGTACCAAGTATCTGACGACTCAAGATGGGTGATGTATACCTAATTTTGGGGGCGTCACAGTCACAGTTTGTATCAAAGCTTAGGGATATGATCCCTGGCTAAGATGTGAAACTAGAACTAGGAGGGGAGAGACGAGGAATTCCTTCGCTACTATGACCTACCTAAGTTTATTTGGTATTTAATTGGTCAGTCAGAGTGTAGAGATAATATGTTTCATGTCAATTAACTCTTGTTTTGTAGCAGTATTTGAAAATGGCATCCGAAAATGTTGAGAACTTCAATGGAGCACTGGAGACCATTGAGTCTCCACAGATCAATAACCAGGACAATGTGCATCAGGAAGGCGACAATCCTCATGCAAACAACAACACTGACTAAATGATGAACGATGGAATGTTCCGAGGCTTCATGCAATTCATGCAACATTAGGCGAGAGCGACTCCTATCCAAAATGCAGGTGGAAACACTGACAACTCTCGGACGGTCACTGCCAAACAGTTCAAGGAGCTGGGACCACCGGAGTTTATTGGAGAGCCGAAACCACTTATGGCTGAAGCATGGATAAAGTAGATCACCAAGATATTTGATGTCTTGGGATGCTCCGAGGAGCAAAAGGTTCCCTTCGCCACCTTCATGTTGCGTGAAGAGGCAGATAACTGGTGGGAATCTGTAAAACAGACCTAGCCTGACGCACTCAAGATGTCTTGGGAGAAGTTCCAAGAGTTATTCAACGACAAGTACTTTCCTGAAAGTATTCGTCACATGAAGGAGGTGGAGTTTATAAAGTTGGAACAAAACAATATGATCGTGTCGCAATATGAGGCTAAATTTGCGGAGTTATCCCCGGTTTGCATACCATTTGGTCGATAATGAGGAGCGAATGATGCAAATATTTTTAAGAGGTTTGAAACCGGAGATACGTCAATATCTTATTTCTCATAAACTGTGTTTGTACTCAGATGTTGTAAATAGGGCTCAGTTATTGGAGCGCGGTAACGAGTCAACGCAACCAAGGGAAAGCAGCCGGCAGCATAAAAATACCAGTGGTAATAGTCATCGAAACGGTGACAACAAGCGTGGAGGGAATCAACATGCCAGAAATGGTAACCACTTCGGTGGTAATCATAGCCAAGACAATAAGAATGGAAATTTCAAGAAGAGGAGATTCAACAATGATGGAAAGACGTTAGCACCAACACCCGTTATAAAGGAAGGAGAACGACCACTTATCATATGCTTCAAATGCGGAGGGGAGGGACACATCAGTCCAAATAACGCGATGCCATCCAAGACATGTTATAATTATGGAAGGGAAGGTCACTTAGCTCAATTTTGTCGTTCACCGAAGACAAGTTCAGCTAGGATAGAGGCACCAAAGGCCGTCCTAGAAAAGTCAAAGTCGGTAGTTCAAGGGAGAGAGTTTGTTGTGACCTCCCAGAAAGCAAGGAACCCGAACGAGGTTATCACGGGTAAGCCTATCATAAACTCTAGTGAAGTCTATACCTTATTTGATACCGGTTCTACCCATTCTTTTATTTGTCCTACTTGCGCTCAACGTTTAAATTTGACTCCGGAGAAATTAGATTTTGACTTATCTGTTAAAACTCCATTAGGAGAAACCTTCATTACATCCACTGTTTATAAGTCTTGTTTGATTCAAATCGGTAACCGCACGTTACCTGTCGATCTTATTTCCTTAAAAATACTTGCATTTGACGTGATTCTAGGGATTGATTGGTTAACTACTCATCATGCTAAAATTGATTATTTTCGTAAGGTTGTTAGCTTTCATATTCCTAATAAACCTATTATGCGAATTCAAGCGACCAAACCATTAAAATCAATCACGGTCATCTCAAGCCATAAAGCTATTCGTTTATTAAAAAACGGATGTCAAGCTTTCTAAGCTCATGTCACGGATTTAAACAAAAATACGTCAGTTTTGAATGATATTTCTGTTGTTATAAATTTCCTGACATATTCCCTGAAGAACTTTATGGCCTACCCCCAGAGCGTGAAATTGAATTTTGTATCGACCTTGAACCCGATACAAACCCCATTTCCAAATCCCCATATCGAATGGCTCCTATTGAACTTCAGGAGTTAAAGACCCAATTGCAGGAATTATTAGACATCGGTTTCATTCTTCCTAGTACGTCTCCTTGGGGTGCTCCTGTTCTATTTGTGAAGAAGAAAGATGGGAGTATGCGACTTTGTATTGATTATCGGGAGTTGAATCATGTCACCATCAAAAGTAGGTACTCATTGCCACGTATTGATGACCTGTTTGATCAGTTACAAGGAGCACAATGTTTTTTAAAGATCGATCTTCGTTCTGGATATCATCAGCTGAAGGTTAAAACTGAGGATATTCCAAAGACTGCCTTCAGAACTCGATACGGGTATTATGAATTCTTAGTCATGTATTTGACGACTCAGAATGGGTTGTGAAGATCTATTTTGTGGCGTCACATTTAGGATTTAGGGTTTAATGTTTTAGGGTTTAGGGTTTAAAATTTAAGATTTAGAAAATTTAAAAGGGGGGGGGGGGGGGCGTTCGGTCGCCTAAGAAGGACAAAATAGTTAATGAAATAAGAATTAACAGTGACAATATTAAAATTCAAAAATTCTATGTTCACATGAAAATTGGATATGAAAACTAGGCATGAGTATATTTAAATTTCACTTAGTTATATTTTGACTCTTAAAGGTGGATAAAAGTACAACTAAATAAAATTCAAATACACTCATGTCCAATTTTCTTGTTCACCTAGAAGAATTTATTAAAATTATGACATCAGTAATAAAGTACATGTGTTTAACGAAATTATTCTTATTTTAATCATGCGTCATAATTTTAATACTGTTCGTATATACAAACGGTTAGTGTATTAAATTTTAATTCTTCATATAATAAAAATAATTCAAAAAAACAAAAAAATTAAATCTAATCCCTTACTGTAATCAATACTCCTTTTTTTTTAACTCAACTCCATAAAGCAACTAACAAATGTTCACACACCACTGACCCCACCTTCCCACAATCGCAAAAATAGAGCCAATTTTCTCCCCCAAACAAGCTTCTGAAGACTGTTGGCTTTATACCAAGAAGAAAACATTGTGTGAAACAACCAAGGGACAAAATTCTCACATATGATCGGCCTACAATAATGCAACAACTAAGCATATGTTTGTAAGAATTATAATATAAAAATTATAATTTATGCGATTATAATCTTAATACTATTAATTCTATAATTATAATTTCGGAATTATAATTATAATCTCAACACTATTAAATTATTTTATAATCTTAGGCTATGTCTATTAGCAATAATTATAATTATAATTCCAAGATTATAATTCCAAGACTACTAATTCTAAGATTATAATATCGGGATTATAATTATAATCTCAAGACTATTAAACCATTTTATAATCCGTAGACTAATAGTTCCAAGACTAAATTTGAAAACAAACAAGCCTACCTATTGGCTCGAATGAACAATACCCATTGATTGGCTCGTCTTATCCCAAGAACATAGCTTTAGACTAATAGTCAAGTATAAATTTGAAAACAAGACACTTGACATTAATAGTTCTATCCCAAGTATAAAGAAAGCGTAGCCTAACAAAATATTCAATGCAATGACAGTAACAGCAAATTCCATAATCAATCTAGTTTGCTTCAATAACAAATACTTTGCCATGGTCTCAATAACTTTGAAGGTTTGATATGTATACAAGAATGTTAGAAACTACTACAAGGAACATTGTTCTATCACATAGCTACAACAAGCCATTGGGAAAAGAATCATCTAAACAATATTCAAAACAAAATATTGAAACTCCTACACTATAGAAAAGTAGTGCCAGCAAAATTATGGTGCAAAAGATTGTGTGCAATGTGATCTCTAGCCTGCATTGAACTCACTGACCTCACACTATTCTCAGCCACCATTTCATCATCAAACAGATCAAACCTCAATTCAGGCTCCAAACTCTCATTGTTCATCTCACATATATTATGCAAAACACAGCAGGCTCCAAGAACCACAGGCAAATCTTGAAGCTTCACCTCTGTTCTCTTTTGTAAGCAAGTCCACCTTGCTTTTAGCCTCATAAAAGCCTCTTTTGCAACCCTTTGATTCTCTTCAATCTTCTCATTGAATGAATGCTGAGACCAGGTCAGATTCAGGTGGGTGTAGGGCACCAAAACCCAATCCATTAAAGGGTACCCAGAATTTCCAACCACCCAAACATCCTTCAAAATTCCTCTGTTTGCCCGTTGAAACAGAGCAGATTTCTCTAAAACCTTGTCATCGGACATTGAACCAGGCCAGCCAATGCAAACATCAGTAAAAATCCCTTTAGTATCAACCACCCCTTGTACCGTAATCGAGTAAGAAGTCTTTTGATTCCTCTCTGTATGCCTCTTGTTAAAATAGGTTACAACACTAATTTTCGGCGCGATAATTGGGATATGGGTAGTGTACATTGATCCACCCACATTTGGTATCCCTGATAAATTTTCAAACCCATTCTTAATCTCCTTCAACTTGTTCTCATCTGGCCATTGGAGAAATTTATGCATCAAAACACTCTATATGGCAGCAGAAACCTCAAGAACTAGCTTGTGACAAGTTGAAATTCCCAACCCAAATCGCTTCGAAACGAGACGTAAAGGCTCACCAGTGGCCAGTCTCCATATACATACAGCAACCCTTTGGCGAACTGGGATTGCCAAACGCAGCATTGTGTCTTTTTTAGTCACAACAGAATCAAGCTCATCGCAAATCATCTCAAAAGTGGCTTTACTCATTCTAAATGCCTTTTTGAACTCCTCCTCTGGAAAATCTGGGCTGTTACACAAATCCCACCAAGCTTTAGACCTGTCTTTCACCCATAACCGCCGGTGCTGGCCTACGCCACCCAAACCACCATTAACGCCACCGCTCACGCTGGCAGTGGCGGCACTGTCTGAAGAAACAACTGAGGTAACAACTCCGACAGCTCCCTGGCGGGCTCGTTTGACGCGTAATCGATCAATTTCAGAAACGTTACTGTAATGATCTTGGAAATGGGTATAATAATCATTCATTGTTTGGGATTTCTGCTGGGAATTTGACTGAATAAACGAACTGTGCTGCTGGGACTCAATTCTCCCATTCTGTTGATCAGATTGCTCTTCCTCATCAAGTAAAAGCAAGGTACTGATGATTTCCTTGATCGAAGAGTTTTTAAATTCTTCATTCTACGGGGATTTCATCATTTCTGCGCCGCTTTTTGTTGGTGGGGTCGTCAAGCTCTTGAATAAGGGAGTAGAAATTGGAATAGTCTTCAATTGAGGTCATTTCCATTAGAGAGATTTGTGGGTTTTGAGTGATAATGTGAAAGGAGAGACAGAGATGGAAATGAAGACGGCATTAATCTATGTATATATACAATGAGAGAGAAATTGAATGGGAAAGGAAGCCCGTGAGAACGTGTGAACACGGGGAGGATGCTTCTGGAGAGGGTTTTACGGTCTCTGTCGGTATATTATTATTAGTATTTATATTAATTGGATAAATGGAGTTGAAATTTTGATTTACGCGGTTGGGATTCTTTTCTTTCGGCAGGTGCCACGCTACAACAAAACCATGGGTGTTGACCGTTGGGTATATCACTATGGGTGTAAACGAGTCAGTGAACACTTTTATGCTCAGATTCGATTCGATTCGAAAAAATTAAACTCGAATTCGATAAAGAATTTATATTTTTGCGTCAGATTCGATTTGAATCATTACTCGGACCTACTCAGCTCGTAAGTACTCGACTCGTTTACAAAGTGAGTTACTCATGAGCCTTCAAATCGAGTTTCGAATATGAACCATTTCACTTAAAACTGAACCACTACATACTAAATTGGTTACTTAACTAATATTTATATATAAAACTTTTTCACTTTTATTTATGTATTGAAATTATAAATAATGTAATAAAAATTGACATTGAATTCATTAATTTATTCAAGTACAAGTTTACACAATTTCATACTACACTTTATAAATTATAAAGATTGATACAAATATCACATATTTAGCTTACTAGCATGGATAAAACCAATATTCGAATATGATCCATCGAGTAGGTATCGAGTATGGTTCGAGAAAAAAAATGAAATACTCGAACCATAATATGAGCGAACACTGATATGCTTGAATTCGACTCGTGTATCGTTAAACAGAAAACGAGTATGGATCAGATTCGACTCGGATCAACTTCGAATTCGAGTTTTGGATCATATTTTCGAGCCGATCTCGAGTCGAGTACAGAACTACTTGGCTCGACTTACACCCCTATATATCACTAAACATTTGACACGTTTAGAAATTTGGAAGAGTCTTTGAAGGTTCTTTAAAAACGTGTGAAAATTAGATTTGAAATATGTTTAAATTTTAAATTTATATAATTTATTTAAATTTAAAAAATAATAAATATTATAACTAGTAATACTTTTAAATAGTTTATAATACTTATAACTCTATTGACTTTTAATCTAATAAATGAATTCATTATGAGTTTAAAAAGTCAATTTAAAATTGACTTTTTAAAAATTAATAATAATCATATAATTTAAAACAACATAAGTATATCAAGTGATATTAAAATACGATTATAAAACTACTATTGCCATAAAAGTCCACTATTGACTTTTGTGGTAATTTGATTATTTTTAAAATTAATAATTAAGCATATACATTTAGATAGAGATATGTACTAAATTGGATGTAATTTATAATATTTATAAGTTTTTTTGTGTTTAATTTGTAATTTAAAATTAATTGTGTTTGTAGTTTCTTCAAAAATATGAGATAATAAATGAGAGTTTAATAATCTTCGTATATAAAATATAAAAAATTATATTCTTTTCGTACCATAATAAATATCATAATTTTATAATTAAATTAATTATTTTTAAAATTAATAAATTTTAAAATAAATGTTATAATTTGACTTTCATATTTATTTGATTAGTATTATAGTTATAAGTTAGACTTGCTAGATTGCAGTCCAAGTGCATTAATTTATTGCCGAAATGATAGATGCTACTTAGTAATAAATAAATAAAAAACAGCACGTGGATAATTCTCTCATTTTTTAATTTATGTGAAGGCACGTGATCCAATTATTTTCTATAGTCAAACTTCGAAAATATTTATATAAAAAATTAATATTTTTATATTATCTCTCACGTGAATAATAGGGTGAGTCTTATTTTTATGTGAAAGACTCGTATAAAAATATTATTTTAATACGTAAAAATATTAATTTCTTATTTTTAATCCCTTTATTTCGTAATAACAAAATTTTTATTCAAAATTATAACAGAATATATATTTTTATTTTTTGTTTCGTATACGCTCATAAACAAAATGACGTATTCTCTCGGTTCTAAATAAAAGATCTAGTTTGACTATTTAAAATTTAAAATATTTTCATATTCAAGAACGTGATTTATTAAAAAAATATGTACATAATAAATCTTGTATATAGTACATATAATAGTACTTTTTAAAAAAATCGTAATTTTTAGGTTTATTATTTAAAATTAAATGAATTCAAATTAATTTTATATGATACCTCAAAAGGAGAAGTATAACGACCCTTCTATTTGGGAATATAATCAATCATCAAATGGTCTAAAACTGACAAAATATAATTTATACGATCAAATAAACGGACTAAACATGAAATAAAATAATCGATGTTATAATAAATTAGTACAAATAATTATATCTCATCGATCATTTTTATAAATAAATAGTACATTGTTGTTATTTGCAAATTTATTTTGTTACACAAAAATAGTTCACTTTTTATTAATATTAGTATCAAATGACATAATACGATCAAAGTTATCATTATTTTATTATCATGTCATTACTACTATTTTTTATATTTTCACATGATACTTTCTCTCATTAAGGTGGGATTCACTGTATACTCATGTGAAAAAAACTATATGAAAATATCAAAAATAAATGTATAAATATCAGTTTTTTTTGAAACAAATAGGAACCAATTATATTAAATCGGAAACGAGAACATCAAAAATAAACGGAGGAGACCAGACTGTAAACCAGCAGCTTTGGTCAACAAATGCGCTACTTGGTTAGTTGATCGTTTAGCAAAACAAATACTACAATTATTCAAAGCCGAAAGAGCATAAGAACAATCTCGAGTAATCAAACCAAACAAAGAGAAATCCGTAATTGGATGAGCTAAAGCTTGTTGAAGAACCTGACAATCAGTTTCCATCACAACTTTGAAAAAATTACGAGCCTTAAACCAACTGAGGACCTCTCTACAAGAAAGGGCTTCAACAAGAACTGGATCTTGAGTACAATTTAATAAACCATTCTTAGATGCAACAAATGACCCAAACTCATCTCTAATAATCCAACCAAAACCTATCTTGTAAGACCCCAAAATATTAATAAATAAAATTTAATTTCCTCTATTTATTATTTTAAAATAGTAAGGGGTTAATATGATTAATGTGGTTAGTTATGGGTAAAATGCGCAAATATTTTAAAATAAACAGGTGGTTATAAAATATTCATTGTTGTCGGGGAATATTCGTTTGATCGTGGAATATTCTTGCTGTCGTGGAATATTCGTACGACGGCGCAGTTTTTTATGGGCCTCATAACGGAAAGCGATTGGATGAAGAAAACGACAAGTATAAGTTGTTTATAAATAACGGCGTAGTTGTTACCGTTAATACTATTGGAATATCCAGTGGTTAAAATACAGTAATACGCGTTGTTGCACAGTAGCACACGGTATTGCACCAATTATTGATTCTTACGTAAGAAGGCACTACTCAATAATTGTTACAGTAATTACTGTTCAGTATTTTATTTTATTGATTCAATAATTGCTGCGTTGATTTTTTTTATATTACTGTTATTTCAATAATTGTCACTACACAGTATTTTTTATTATCGGAGCAATAATTCATATTATTTGAATAATATTATTAGATAACATTATTGGCAATGTCTAGAAAGTTCTGTCTAAGGAGAGGTTTGGTCACCTAATTGCGCGCCAGTAAGGAAAAATCTTTATTGAAAAGCCCTCTCTTTCCTGGGAACGGCCTGGTTGCCAGTACTGTAATTCTGTAATATTATTTGTGAATAATTAATTATTAATTTATATGATGAGAAAAATATTGATTTTATGTGGATATAGATGAATTTTTTTAAAGTGATAATTGTTAAAAATTAATATTTTATCTTTTCTGATAAAATAATATTTTATTATATTATTATAATATAATAATAGGGATATTTTTACAATAAATGTGGGATATATGAGTATATGAGGATGAGGAGTATTTTTTTTGTAAAAATTGTTTAAAACATGTTAAACATGTCCGTGAGCCCATTTCTTGACTGAAATTTGATTATAGCCGGTAAAATCGTCCGTTTATGGATTTCGGTTAATTTCTGTTTGGAATTTGGAAAAACTTTCTTCTGCAAAGTTGTAGAGAATTGAATTTCCTATAAAAAGTCACAAGATTCGAATTTTCTGATAAAAGGGCTATTTATTATGAATTATTGAAGTTCTGAAGTTCCGAAATAATTAATTTTTGAAAGTTTTAATTATTTTTAATAACAAAAACATTTTTTATACTTGGTTGGCATCATTAGCATGTGCAAGGTGGCTGAGTTCAGATCTTAGAATGTGTACGTAGGAATTTAATAATTATATATTAATATTTTATTAAATTTTCTGCTTTGGTATTCTAAGCAATTTCCTATAAATAGGGTGCTTAAGTTAGAATTGAAAATCACACCAGAAACTACAGATTTCTCTCTCTTTCTCTCTTGATATATTGAGCGTATTCTTGTGAGTATTTTAGTACTTTGAGTATTGCTAGACCTGGCAAATGGGCGGACGGGCGCGGGCCGGACCGGGCCATGACCGGGCCGGGCTTATAACGGGTCGGGTTAAAATGGCCCGTGTTTTTATGGGCCAAAAATTTTAAGCCCAAAGCCCGCGGGCTCACGGGCGGGCCGGGCCGGCCCGCGGGCCGAAGATGTTTTATGCCTATTTTTTTTACATTTTTTGAGCCCACAATTGAACGGGCCGAGCCGGGCCAAAAAGGCCCGGGTTTCTGTGGGCTAAAAAACTACGGCACAAAGCCCGCAGGCTTTGGGCTCGTTTGCCAGGTCTAAGTATTGCTATACGGTGCAAGTTCTTTCAGCACTATATCCAGTATTCCAGTCAGAAGTACTATTCTTTCAGAGATAAGGGATGTTATTTTCTTCTCAAATGATATTATTTCTTCAATATCATTATGCTGAAATATTGGTTGAAACTTTTTATCAAATTTAAATTTTTTTCATGTCAGATTTACTATTCATGAGTTACTATTCACGAGTACTATTCACGAAGCATGATGATATTTTTTTTGAAATTTCTATCTTTTGGTGTCGGAGTTACTATTCACGTATACGGCACTATTCACGAATACGGCACTATTCACAAAAAATTAAATTTTCATTTTTCGTCCAAAATATCTATTATGGATACTAGCTTTGATTATATCCATGTTTTGATCATTCTTGAATTTTACTTCACTCTAGGTTATTTATGAAGTATTTTTGAACTTGGATTATTTAAAGTACGAATCCTTAATATTTATTTTTTTATTTCACTGGATTCGTTTTCTTTAAAATATTTTTCATCATCCTCAGTCCCAAATGATGATATTACTGAATATCTTTGGCCTGTAGTGCAAAGATGAATGATTTCTTGATGAATATCTTTGTACCGTAGTGCAAAGATGAACATGTGTTGAGATGAACATGACCGACTGATTAATATCTTTGGCCGTAGTGCAAAGATGAACAGGTGTTTAAATGAACATGACCAACTGATGAATATCTTTGGCCTGTAGTGCAAAGATGAATATTTGATTCCAGATATATATTGATTGATGTTACAGTGATAAAATATCGACGATAAACTTTTAAATTCATATATAGAAGATAGTAGTTTGCATTCTCTACTTAACACTTCTAATGAATTATTATTTCCGTTGCGAAGATTGATTTAAAACTGATTTTCTATTGTATTCTATTAGATTTTTCCCTGTTGAGGACTAACGATAATTTTTTCTATATTATCTTAGTCATAATGTTCTTTACTGGGCTAGTTGAGCTCACTATTTTCCTTGTTGTTCCATTTTTCTTCTCAGGAGACTAGGTGATGTATACATATTTTGGGGGCGTCACATATCTAATTCTAACTAGGAAAAAAGCCGCATCAAAATTACACTTAACAAATTCAGACGAAGGCTTGCACCAATTAAGATTACGAACCTGATTAGAATTCACTCGATGAAGTGTAGCAGCTGAAAAGCGAGCTTGCCATTGGGTGTGGACTGTCGCAGCAGCAAGCAAAACAGACTGGGCAGATCCTTTGTGACGCCCCCAAAATAGGTATACATCACCCATCTTGAGTCGCCAAATACATGGTACAAAATTCAAATACAACTTAATAATATAACTGTCGTGTAGAATATGACAAGACATAACTGAGAGTTTTAATAAGAATATTGTCATCTGGACAATATCACACTTAATGGAGTCCTCATTACATTTATTGTCACACTATTTAACAGAATAGTGAGGACTACTAATACTATCATCTGGACCGTCACTCCGTTCCCCGACTAGTACCAGCTACGTTCTCATTTTCTGAAGAGAACAGTGAAAAAAATGGTGAGCTCAACTAGTCCAGTAAGAAATATTATGACTAAGATAATGTAGAATAATTTATCGTTAGTCTTCAACAGTATTAAACTGATAAAATATAACAAACATCAAGTTTAACTGCAGCGGAACAAGCAATCCAATAGAAGAGTCAAGTAGAGAATAACATTTACTATCTTCTATGATTTAAAAGGTTTTTCATTACTTTTATCACTGAGACTCAACTTAATAAATAATCCACATCATTCCTGCACTACGGCCAAGGATATTCATTAGTATCACGTGTGACACCCCCAAAACAGGTATACAACACCATTCTGAGTCGCCAAATACATGGTACATAAAGTAAACTACAATTTCAGTAATACAAATATCGTGTGAAATACGACAATACATACTGTGAGTTTAAATACAAATATTATCTTCTAGACAATATCCACACGCAAATAAGTCCTCATTACAATTATTCAAACACTATTTTACAGAAATAGTGAGGACTGCTAAAATATCTTTCTAGAAACCTCACTCCATACCCCAACTCGATCCTGCTATGTTCTCACCTCCTGTGAAGAAAAATGGAACAAAAAGAAAAAGGGTGAGTTCAACTAGCCCAGTAAAGAATATTATGACTAAGATAATATATAACAAATTATCATTAGTCTTCAACAGGAAAAAAAATCTGATAAAATATAATAGACAACAAGTTTTAGATCAACAAATGCAGCGAAAACAACAATCCATTAGAAGAGTCACGTAGAGAATGAATTCTACCGTCTTCTAAGATTTAAAAGTCCATCATCAATATTTCATCCCTGTAACAACAATCAATATACATCTTTAATCACCTTTGCACTACAGGCCAAAGATATTCATTTATATCACCGATTGGTCATATTCATCTCAACACCTGTTCATCTTTGCACTACGGGCCAAAGATATTCATCAATAATCGTTTATCTTTGCACTACAGGCCAAAGATATTCAATAATATCATCATTAAGGACTGAGGATGATGAAAAATATTTTTAAGAACGAATCTAGTGAGATATAAGGACAAATATTAGGAATTCGTATAACAGTTTTATCCAAGATCAATAATACTCCATAATAACCAATTTTGGAGCAGAATTCAAAAATAACGATCAAAACATGGATACAATCAAAGATAATAGCCAAAATAGACATTTTGGACAAAAAGGCAAATTTTCATTTTTCGGTAATGTTAACGCCAAGTTTCGCCGGCGCGTCCAATCACAGAATCCACGCGCTAGAACCTGCACAGTAACAGATCACACAGAAGCTTGACGGCTTGTGCCGCCGGGGGATAGCTCCGGTGTGAGAATGAGTACAGGCCGTTACAAGGGTAAACAATGGAGGCAAAGTATTTAGTGCTCAAAAGTAGGTATTACCTCATAATGTTAACCTAGGCCTTGTATTTATAGAGCTCACCACCTTAGAATCCTTCTCCCAGTCGGATTAGGACTCCTAGTGTATGGTAGTTACCATAACTTGGGTCCAACACAATCTCCTTAAAAGGTGCAAGTAGAATCCCATCCCACCACTACCTTTGGAGTTACCGTGTATGAATAGGCCGCCGGACTCTGCACGCAGGAGAGCCCACTGTGCAGGCCCAAACGGTCCTATTATCTGGTCTGGGCTTCGGCCCAAAGGACTCGAAGGCCCGACCCCTCATCATCACAAGAATGGATTCGGTCTATAACACCTTCGTGGGCTTCGGCCCAAAGTACTCGAAGGCCCGACCCCGACACACATGCCGACCCGAATACCTATAACACCTTCATGGGCTTGATCCCATCGGTCTATCAAACCCTTCTGCCAGAAAGCCTTCGGCCCACTTGGAGGTCGGTAAAACGCTCCCGAACATTGCCCCCCAGTCTCTGGTCATAATGTATTTATGACTAGAGACTTGAAAGGTCACGACAACTAATGATGAGTCATCTTGGGAAGTCCAACGGTCTGTTATAGATATTTTAAACGTTGCACGCCTTTCAACGCCTGGACCCACCTCAACATTTATTAGCCGCCCTAGGGCTCCGTGCCGTACAACCTATAAAAACCCCTCTCCCCCATCATTATCACCTTTACTGACTCCTTCTCCTCAAATCCTCTCATTTGAAATTTTCCGGCAAGGCGATTTCCGGCGAGACTCTATTCCGTCGTATTCACCGATTTCTGCATTTCTTTGTTCGTTTGAGTGATATCTTTGCTCATTTCTTCCTCTAAACCTCTTGTTTCTCTCACATTTCACTCAAAAATGGCCGATTCCAGCATCATCCCCCTTTCTGAGCCTACCAATGTAACCGCCGGCGACCTCCTAGAGGTCATAATGCCGGACTCCCCTACTGATACCGCTCCTCTGAACCTTCCTAGTTCAGGGGATGCTGAATTTAAAATCCGAGACGCCTACCGCTCCTCTGAGGAATTCTCTCACCTCCATACTCGCTCTACTCTCACACCCTCCCAAATTTCTGACATCAGAACTCTCTTCAAAATTCCCGACGAATATCAACTGAGGATCCCCCGTCCCGGAGAGAAGATGTTCTGGAGACCCGAGGGTGAATGGGTGGCCGTTCCCCTATACGTTCTGAAGTACGGGGTTCGATTCCCTCTGCACGACTTCATCTCCTCCTTTCTGAACTTCGTGGGGATCGGGTTCGCACAACTCGTGCCGAACTCGTATATCCAGTTGATTTCTTTTATCGCCGTCTGTCAAGAGGTAGGTCTCTCTCCCGGGCTCGACCTCTTCTTTGCACTCTTCACCCTCGGCGGGTCAAAAGAGTCTGGGCTCCGCCAACTCACCAAACGCCCCAACCGAACGGTCCCCATCAAAACCCCTTCAAGCAACAAGGGGTGGCATGAACAATGGTTCTATGCCAAGGGGTCCGACCTCCAACTCCTTCCCTCCTGGGCCCATCCAGCCGACCAGGCGGCCAAGATCTCCAAGTTCCCATCGGGTCGGGCAGAAGCGTTCAAGACGTTCTACGCCCGATGGAAGAAAACCGAGTGGAACGTGGGGATTCTAATGGACGAATCCTGGCTGTACAAACATGGCCGTGAGTACCTTCTGTCTTTCTTTACTTTATTTCCTGTCAAGCACTACATGTCCTAACCCTTTATTTTCTGTGCAGTGACTATTTTCAGGCCCGAGGACGTCGCCGACTCCTTTGTACCGGCTACCATTACTTCGGGGTTCATCCGACCCCCCGTGACCGACGAGGCTTTTGAGGAGGATACAGTCCCGATCAACGAGCTGTCTCTTGGATCCACGTCGGGGCCCGAACCCCAGAAGGCAAATAAAGGGGCGCTGAAGATGAGCCGCGCGGAGAAGGCGGCTTTAATGAAGAAGTCTAAGAAGCCCTCCAAGCCGGCCATCAAGGCGCCCGCAAAAGTTCCTCCACCTCCTGTGCCGAGGCTGACGCTACCACCCCCTCCTCCGACCGAGGTCATCGAGGATTCGGGGGAGGCTGAGGATGTTCCCGCCGAACCTCGTCCAAAGAGGCCTCGGGTGTCGGAAGACCTTGATCGTTCGGCCGATCAGATGGTGGCGGCAGGCCCGGCACATGCTGCAACTCCTCCCTCCGGGCCCAGCTCCTCTCAGGGCTCGCCGACAACCTGCTGGCCCAAGAGCCCTTCGGAAGTCTTCCCTTTTTCCCTCTTCGAGCACTTCAAGCTTCCCGGTGACGACGAGCGGTTTAAGGGATACTCCTCGGAGCAGTTCTTGGTGGCCTTCATTCGAGCTCAGACTCAGGTATTTCCTTTCTTTAGTGTTATAATCTCTGCTAGTAATTATAACTCTTATCTCCTGTATTGATGTACATGCTTTTTGTAGGCCAACGCCATCTTAGCCCGAGCCATTCCCTCCCTTGGCAGATCAACAAAGCAAGAGATTCACCTGGGGACGGAGATTGAGCTGCTCGAGGCTGACGTGTCGGGGCTGCAGGATGAGCTGAAGAAAGAGCAGGCGGCCCTAGTTGAAACACAAATTCGGGCGGTCCTGGCCGAGGAGAGGGTCAAGGAGTTGGAGCAGGAGAAGGGCTCGCTTCTGGCCGAAAAGGATCAGATGCTTCAGAAGATCGAGGATCGGGAGAGTGCTATCGACCAGATAACCGGCAAATATTCCGAGATGAACAGCAAGATGATGTTCTTGATTAAGGAGAACAACACCTTGACTGCCACAGTCGATACATTTCCTGAGAAGGTTGCCGAGGCCCGACAGCAAGCAGTTGCCGAATATGAAGAATCTGATGCTTTGAACGATAAGGTCCTAGCCCAATTTGGGGAAGGATACGAAACTTATCGGGAGAAGGCTAAGACAAAGTTGACTGCTGCCAGGCTTGATGCCTCCATCCTTGACTCTTCTGATGATGAGTCCGAAGCCGAAGACGATCCTCCTTCAGAATAGTTTTTTTTTTTTTTTTTTTTTTTTTTGTAATATTGCCCGACTCGTAAGCGATCGGGTTGTAAAAATTTTATAAGTATAAATGAAATATACTCTTTTGGCCCATGAATGTTTATTATCAGTTTTACTTAGGTTAATCTCGATCAGTTATGTTCATCCGAACTTTCTAATCGGATTGCCCTTAGAGTTTATCTGATATTGAAGGGTCCAACAGTTATACTCGGGACTTATCTCGATCAGTGGCATCTTTTTGAACCTCTTGATCGGATAGTAGCCGAGAGCTGTTCTTTGAGAATGTATTGAACTCTCGGTCAGTTATGTTCGGGACTTATATTGATCAGTGGTGTCTTCCCGAACCTCTTGATCAGATATTGCCCGAAGCATGTCTGTTCGAGTAGTAATGAAACATATGAATATAGATGAAGTTAAACATTGCCAAGAATAAGAACTTTCATTTATATCATTTAAATTGAGTTGGTTGCATAGACAAGAGTAAGAATAACACAACTATTACTGGTAAAATTTTCTAAGTCTTCCAGCATGCCATGTATTCGTTACCTCCGAACCATTCATTGCTCGAAGCCGGTATGTTCCGGGCTTCGGCACTCCTATCACTTCATAAGGACCCTCCCAGTTGGGCATTAATTTGCCAGTGTTCTGGGGGGTTGAAGCCTCCGACTCCCGGAGGACTAGATCTCCTACTGCAAACCTCCTGGACTTCACCTTCTGGTTATAGTGTCTGGCTGTCCGCTGCTGATAGATTGCCAACCTCATCACAGCCGAATCCCGGACTTCATCCAGTAAATCCAGATTTGTCCTCAAGCCATCGTCATTGTACAGTTCTTTATATTGGCTGACCCGAAGGGTAGGTGATCCGATCTCGACAGGGATTAGAGCATCAGTCCCATATGCCAATCTGAATGGAGAATCCCCCGTTGTAGTTCGTGGGGTAGTTCGGTATGACCATAGAACAGATAATAGCTCTTCGGGCCACCGACCCTTTAATGCATCCAGCCTTCGTTTTATCCCGTTGAGTAGGGTTCGATTTGTTACCTCTACTTGACCGTTTGATTGAGGATGGGCAACCGAAGTCTTTCGGTGTTGGATCCCTAGATCTTTCAGGAAGCCCTCAAATTTTGATCCGACGAACTATCTGCCATTGTCTGAGACTATTGCCATCGGGATGCCGAACCGGTAGACTATTCCTTCCTTGGTGAACTTTAAACATTCTTGCTCGGTTATCCTTTGCAATGGTTTGGCCTCGACCCACTTGGTCATATAATCGATGGCCACGATCACAAAGCTGACTTGTCCCTTGGCTTTTGGTAGAGGACCTAGGATGTCGATCCCCCACACAGCAAAGGGAATTGGGGATAGAACCGAGTATAACTCTTCTGGAGGTTGGTGTGGAATGTTGCTGTTCAGTTGATATTTGGGGCATCTTCTGACGAATTCCTTAGCCTCTGTGTAGATAGTTGGCCAGTAATACCCCTGCCTCAGAATTTTATGTGCCAGTGACTTTGCTCCCATGTGATCCCCACAGATCCCTTCGTGCACCTCTCGAAGTGTGTAGTCTGCTTCTGAAGGAGTCAAGCATTTGAGCAGTGGAGAGCTAAAGGCTCTTCGGTAAAGATCTCCATCAATGAGGACGAAATTTGAGCTTCGGTGCTTGACTTGCCTGGCTAGTATCCGATCCCTCTCTGCCGACTACATATCGCACCAGCTGTCCATTTTGCACGTTCTTTTCTATCAGATCTTTCAGGTTGACGCATTCGTCCGTTGTGTGCCCTCGACTTTGGTGATACGCACAGTACTTATCCCGACCTCTTTTTCCCGGTCTGGTGACCGTTTGGCACGGTTCGAAAAAGGGTTTGTTCCGAATCTCTTCAAGTATCTTGGCCCGATCTGTGGTGAGTGCGGTGTACACTTTGTTGACATTTTTGTTTGGGAAGGGCGGCCTTCCACTGCCAGACCCTCCACCATTATGATTCCTCTTACTGTAATTGTCCGACCTTCCCTGGGTGTCGGACTTCTGATAACTTTGTTTGTCCCGATCTCTGGATTTGTCGTGGGATTGGGACTGTGGTTTGAAATTCCCCATCGCTTCTTCAACTGCTATATGACCCTCGGCCCTGTGGAAAGCCTCTGTTAAGTCTGCTGGAGGATTGATTACCAGATCCTTCATTAATTTTTTGGATTTCCCGATGTCGAGCCCGGTTGTGAAGAATCCCAAGGCCTGTGGGGAATTCAACTCTGCCACCGACCCCACAGCCTCTCGAAACCTTTTAACATACTGTCCCAGGCTCTCGTCTGACCTTTGCCTGACCTGCATGAGGGATGCTGTGATCTTTCCCCGTCTCTTGTTACTTCCGAACCTAGCGTGAAACTTTTCCCGAAGGTCCCTCCACGAGTTTATTGACCCTGATGCCAAGGTTCCCATCCATTCTCGGGCACTCTTCTTCAAGGTGGTAGCGAACATATGACACTTGGCCGCGTCGGAATGGCCGTAATATGTCATTAGCCTATCATACCCATCGGAGTGGTCATAAGGGTCTCCCAGCCCATCGTAAGTCTCCATTGGGGGCATCTTCCTTTTGGGGTCGGCGATCTCCCGATTAATCTCTGCCGAAAAGGGGGAGCCTACATAGGTCGAAGGTTCCCCCGTCGAACTTTTTGCCAACAGTAGTTTTTCCAGCTCAGCCACTCTTCGGGCGAGGGGGTCGGACTCTCCTTCACGAGGGGACGATCGGGGTCTGTCCCTCTCACGTTCGGGTGTCTCGTCCCCCTTCTTTCCCGAATGGCCTTGGTGTTCTGATCGGCGTCCTGCTGAACGGCTCCTCCTCCGGCTCCGACCATCCCTCGAATGGCTCCGGTATCTACTCCTTTCCCTACCGGCCTCTAGTCTTTGGGGAGATCGGGACCGGCTTCTGTGCCTGCGCCTCCTGGAAGATGCCTCCTGTTCCCCGGCCATGTTAGCCATCTGTAGTGCGAGTTCCTCCTGTTGGAGACGTAGGGCTGTCATGACATCTTTGTTTTGCTGCATCTTTTTCTGCAGGATGAATTCTCTCTGATCTCGACTTCCTTGTGGTTGATTCTTTTCGTGCACCTCCAGCGCCAATGGATTAGCCCCGTCCATCCGACTGGCTTGGTTGGGGGTACGTTGGCTTTCATGAAAGAGCCGCCTCCGAGGGGAGCCAGCTGACTCCCTCTGATCTTCCTGGATTCTGGAACCCAGTCTGTCCTTCACCGACCCTCTCACCTGAGTGGTCTGATGGGACTTGGCCTTTTCCCGGTCGGAAACTGCATATTCCAAACTCGCCATCGTTTCTCGCCGGAAAGGAATCTGATTGTGATTGTTTAAGCACTAAAGCCCTCCTTCTAGCGCCAATGTTAACGCCAAGTTTCGCCGGCGCGTCCAATCACAGAATCCACGCGCTAGAACCTGCACAGTAACAGATCACACAGAAGCTTGACGGCTTGTGCCGCCGGGGGATAGCTCCGGTGTGAGAATGAGTACAGGCCGTTACAAGGGTAAACAATGGAGGCAAAGTATTTAGTGCTCAAAAGTAGGTATTACCTCATAATGTTAACCTAGGCCTTGTATTTATAGAGCTCACCACCTTAGAATCCTTCTCCCAGTCGGATTAGGACTCCTAGTGTATGGTAGTTACCATAACTTGGGTCCAACACAATCTCCTTAAAAGGTGCAAGTAGAATCCCATCCCACCACTACCTTTGGAGTTACCGTGTATGAATAGGCCGCCGGACTCTGCACGCAGGAGAGCCCACTGTGCAGGCCCAAACGGTCCTATTATCTGGTCTGGGCTTCGGCCCAAAGGACTCGAAGGCCCGACCCCTCATCATCACAAGAATGGATTCGGTCTATAACACCTTCGTGGGCTTCGGCCCAAAGTACTCGAAGGCCCGACCCCGACACACATGCCGACCCGAATACCTATAACACCTTCATGGGCTTGATCCCATCGGTCTATCAAACCCTTCTGCCAGAAAGCCTTCGGCCCACTTGGAGGTCGGTAAAACGCTCCCGAACAGGTAAATAGTGTCGTATTCGTGAATAATGCCGTATACGTGAATAGTGCCGTATACGTGAATAGTAATCTCGACACAACAAGTTCCAAATTTGATAAAAAGTTCAACCAATATTTTGGTATAATGATATTGAAAAAAATAATACCATTTGCGAAAGAAATAACATCTCTTACCTCAAAATAACCGTACTTCTGACTGAATTTCGGTATAGTGCTGACAGAAACTCGCACCGTATAGCAACACTCAAAGTATACTCACAAGAATACGCTCGATAATATAGAGAGAGAAAGAGAGAAAACTTTGTTTCTGGTGTGATTTTCAATTCTAACTTAACCCTCTATTTATAGGAAAATGCTAGAACTGCCAAAGGAGACTAAATTAATAAAATATTAATATTTACCAAATATTCAAGCCCACCACCAAGGAATCTGATTTTAGCATTTCCCACATGCCCACCTTTTAGAAAAAATAAAAATAAAATATTTTTGAAATAAAAATAATAATTAAACTTTCAAAAATCAATTATTTCGGAACTCCGGAACTTCAATAATTCACAATAAATAGTCCATTTTTTCAGAAAATTCGAATCTCGCGATTTTTTATAGGAATTTCAATTCTCTACAACTTTGCAGAAGAAAATTTTTCCAAATTCCAAACAAAAATTATCTGAAATTCACAAACTGATGATTTTTAATTATTCCAGTCCGACAAAATACTGATAAAACATCCTCAGCATTAATTCCTTCAATTATATCCAAGTAAAATAATATATTCCTCAATTATATCCACATCAAATAAATATTTTTTTATCATATGAATCAATAATTAATTATTCTTAAATAATATTACAGAATCACAATTATGACAACTAGGCCGTTCCCAGGAAAGAGGGGGCTTTCTAATAAAAATTTCTCCTTACTGGCGCACAATTAGGTGACCAAACCTCTCCTTAGACAGAACTTTCTATACATTGCCAATAATATTATCTGATAATATTATTTATATAATATGAATTATTGATCTGATAATGAGAAATATTGTGCAGTGACAATTATTGAAACAATAATAATATAAATTAACAATGCAGCAATTATTGAATCAATATGATAGAATAATGAACAGTAACTACTGTAACAATTATTGAATAGTGCCTTCTTACGTAAGAATCAATAATTCAATAATACTGTGCAATACCGTGTGCTACTGTGCAACCACACGTATTACTATATTTTAACCACCAGGTAACCCAACAGTGTTAACGGTAACAATTTACGCCGTTATTTATAAAACTCAATCTTTGTCGTTTTCTTTCATCCAACCATTTTTCGTTATGGGGCCCACAAATGACTGCGCCGTCGTACAAATATTCTCCGACAACAAGAATATTCCACGACCAAACGAATATTCTCCGACAAGAATGATTATTTTATAACCACTTGCTTATTTTCCAAATTTTGCACATTTCACCCATAACCAAAGCATTATATCAAATTAACTCTTATTAATTTAGAATAATGAATAAAGAAAATTTCAATTTTATTTATAATAAGTTGGGGTCTTACAACCTCCCCTCCTTATAAAATTTCGTCCTCGAAATTGACGTACGTACATGGTATTTTGAACAGGTGAGGGTACCTCGCTTTCATTTCCGATTCCAACTCCCATGTCATTTCCTCAATTGCATGGTTTCTCCACAAAACCTTAACTTGTGATATAACCTTCGTGCGTAAGACATGCTATTTTCTATCCAAAATCTCAAGGTATCTCCTCGTATGTTAAATCTTCAGCTATCTCGTCTGGTTCTAATGCAATAATGTGGTTCGGGTCTTTCACATATTTACGAAGCATAGATACGTGAAAAACATTATGAACACGAGACATGCTTGGAGGTAATGCGAGTCTATAAGCCACATTTTTTATTCGGTCAAGAATCTCAAATGGACCAACAAATCTTTGATTGAGCTTTCCTCTCTTTCCAAATCTTGTAACTTCCCTCCATGGAGCAACACGTAACAGTACATGATCCCCAATATTAAATTCCACGTCTTTTCGATGAAGATCGGCATAACTCTTTTGTCGATCTTGTGAAGTGTGAATACGTTGTCGAATCATTTTGATCTTTTCTGTAGTCATGCATACTAACTCTGGTCCCAACAACGTTGCTTCTCCCACCTCGTCCCAGCATACTGGAGAACGACACTTTCGTCTATACAACGCCTCAAATGGAGTCATGCCTATACTTGCTTGATAACTATTGTTGTAGGAGAATTCCACCAGTGGCAAGTACTTATCCCAACTTCCTTTAAAATCTAGGACCCAAAGTCTTAATAGATCTTCGAGGGTTTGAATAGTCATCTCTGATTGTCCGTCCGTTTGAGGATGGTATGCCGAACTGAATCTTAAATCCGTGCCCATAGCTTTCTGTAAGCTAACCCAAAATCGTGAAGTGAATCTTGGGTCACGATCCGAAACTATGGATACTGGTATGCCATTCAATCTCACAATCTCATTCACGTACATACGAGCAAGACGTTCAAGGGAATAAGTCTCACGTATCGGCAAGAAATGGGCAGACTTGGTTAATTTATCAACAATAACCCAAATAGCATTTATGCCTTGAGAAACCGTGGGAAGACCTGTAACGAAATCCATTGTAATGTGTTCCCACTTTCATTCCGGAATCTCAAGTGGTTGCAATGGGCCTTTTGGCATTTGATGCTCCGCCTTTACACGTTGACAAGTTAAACACCTCGAGATAAACTCCGCGATCTCTCTCTTTATATTGTTCTACCAAAATGTATGTCGAATATCATGATACATTTTGGTACTCCCAGGATGGATTGCAAACGGGGTGTTGTGTGCCTCCATCATGATTCTATGCTTCAAGTCAGAATCGTTCGGAACGCAAAGTCGAGAGTTGAATCGAAGTATTCCTTCTTCATCGATTCTTGCTTCTGGAATAGCACCTTCTTGCACTTTCTTCTTCATTTGTATCAGCCCCAGGTCCGTAGCTTGAGCAGCTTTAACTTTATCAATTAAAGTCGGTTCTACTCGTATATTCGCCATCATCATGTGGGTCCTTGGAGTCTTTAATTCTACCTCCATCCTTTGCAAGTCATACAAAATGGGTCTTTGCGTTGACAATATTGCACTCGTACTCGCATATGATCTTCTACTCAATGCGTCAGCTACTACGTTCGCTTTTCCAGGATGATATTGAATAGTGTGATCGTAATCTTTCAACAGCTCAAGCCAACGCTGTTGCCTCATGTTGAGTTCTTTTTGGGTGAAGAAATTTTTGAGGCTTTTATGGTCCGTATAAATCTCAACTTTCTCTCCGTACAAGTAGTGTCTCCATATCTTCAACGCGAATACGACTGCTGTCAACTCCAGATCATGAGTAGGATAATTCCTCTCATATATATTCTTTGAGTTGTCGTGAGGCATATGCTATGACTTTCCCATGTTGCATGAGAACACATCCTAACCCCTTAGCAGAAGCATCGTTGTAGATAACAAATCCATCCGAACCAGATGGTATTGTCAGAACAGGTGCCGAAATGAGTCTCCTCTTGAGCTCTTGGAAGCTCTACTCGCATTCCTCGCTCCATACGAATTTTGCATCCTTCCGAGTCAGCTGAGTTAACGAAGTAGCGATTCAAGAAAATCCTTCCACGAATCTCTAATAATAACCAGCTAAGCCCAGAAAGCTACGCACTTCGGTCACCGACTTTGGCTGCTCCCAACTTTGTATTGCTTCAATTTTCGCCGGGTCCACAGATACTCCATGTTTTGACACCACGTGCCCAAGGAATACTACTTCCTCAAGCCAGAACTCACATTTCTTTAGCTTGGCATAAAGCTTGTGTTCAAGAAGTCTTTGAAGTACTAGCTTCAAATGGTGCTCATGATCTTCAGGGTTTTTGGAATAGATGAGGATGTCATCAATAAAGACAACAACGAATTGATCCAAATATTCCTTGAATACTCGGTTCATCATATCCATGAAGGCAGCAGGGGCATTAGTCGATCCGAAAGACATCACTAAGAATTCATAATGCCCGTACCGAGTTCTGAAGGCAGTCTTTGGAATATCCTCAGTTTTAATCTTCAGCTGATGATATCCAGAACGAAGATCGATCTTTGAAAAGAATTATGCTCCTTGCAACTGGTCAAACAAGGTCATCAATGCGAGGCAGTGGATACCTATTCTTGATGGTGACATGGTTTAATTCTCGGTAGTCAATACAAAGTCGCATACTCCCGTCTTTCTTCTTTACGAATAAAACAGGAGCACCCCAAGGAGATGTACTAGGACGAATGAAACCGATGTCTAACAATTCTTGTAGTTGGACTTTTAACTCCTGAAGTTCAATAGGAGTCATTCGATATTGGGTTTTAGAAATGGGTTTTGTACCCGGTTCAAGATCAATAAAGAATTCAACTTCACGTTCCAGGGGTAGACCGGGAAGCTCTTCAGGAAATACATCAGGAAATTCTCTAACCACAGAAATATTATTCAAATCTGACTTGTCTTTATTCAAATCCATAACATGGGCTAAGAAAGCTTGACATCCGTTTTTCAATAAATTAATAGCTTTGTGGCTTGATATGACATTAACTGATTTTAGTGGTTTAGTAGTTTGAATTCGTATGACAGGTTGGTTAGGAATATGAAAACTAACAACCTTACGAAAATAATCAATTTTGGCATGATGAGTGGTTAACCAATCAATTCCTAAAATCACATCAAAAGCAAGTATCTTTAAAGAGATAAGATCCACAGGTAATGTGATAGTGTCAACTTAGATCATGCAAGATTTATAAACTGTAGATGTAACGAAGGTTTCACCCAACGGAGTTTCAACAGATAAATCAAAATCTAATTTCTCCGGAGTCAAGTTTAAACGTTGAGCACAAGCAGGAGAGATAAAAGAATGGGTAGAACCAGTATCGAGTAAGGTATAAACTTCGCAAGAATTCAAGATTAGCTTACCCGTGATCACTTTGTTTGGGTTCCTCACGTTTTAGCCAGTCACGACAAACGCTCTTCCAGGAACCGCTGATTTCGACTTATCCGGGACAGCCCTTGGAATCACCACTCCCGCTGAACTTGGTTTCGCTATAGTACAATCTCGAGCGATGTGGCCTTCCTTTTCACAGTTGTACCATACCTAGGATTGTTGTGGACAGTTGGGCTGATATGTCCCTCCTTCCCGCATTTGTAACATCTAACTGGCGGTCGTTCTCCTCCCCTAGAATTTGTTGTTAGTGCAGGTGTTGCTGCTGATGTCTTTCTGTCGTTGTTGAATCTTCTCTTTCTGAAATTTTCACTTGAGTCACCTCTTCTATTATCATGGCCACGATTACCACCTGAGTGGTTACCGCATTTGTCCGTATTCTTCCTTCCTCGCTGGTTATCATCGTTCTGATGACTGCTATCACCGATATGACCCTGGTTGTGGTCCCTCGATTGAGTATACTCACTATCTCGCTCTAATAATTGAGCCCTGTTTACAACATCTGAATACAGAGAAAATTTATGAGATATAAGATATTGACGAATCTCTGGTTTTAGACCTCTCAGAAACATCTGCGTCATACGTTCCTCATTTTCCACCAAATGAGGAGCAAACCTGGATAACTCTGCGAACTTTGCCTCGTACTGAGACACCGTCATGTTGTTCTGTTCGAGTCTAATAAACTCTACCTCTTTCATATGACGAATACTTTCAGGAAAGTACTTGTCATTGAAAAGTTTCTGAAATCTTTCCCAAGACATGTTGAGTGCATCTGGTTGGGTACGCTTCACAGATTCCCACTAGTAATCTGCTTCACCACAAAACATAAAGGTAGCGAATGGAACCTTCTGTTCCTCCGTGCATCCCAAGACATCGAATATCTTGGTAATTTGCTTGACCCATGTTTTTGCCATGATCGGATCCGGTTTTTCCTTAAATTCTGGTGGTCCCAACCCCGACTCGAACCTGCTATGTTCTCACCTCCTGAGAAGAGAAATGGAACAAAAAAGAAAAAGGGTGAGCTCAACTAGCCCAGTAAAGAATATTATGACTAAGATAATATACAACAAATTATCGTTAGTCTTCAACAGGGAAAAAAATCTGATAAAATATAATAGACAACAAGTTTTAGATCAACAAATGCAGCGAAAACAACAATCCATTAGAAGAGTCACGTAGAGAATGAATTCTACCGTCTTCTAAGATTTAAAAGTCCATCATCAATATTTCATCCCTGTAACAACAATCAATATACATCTTTAATCACCTTTGCACTACAGGCCAAAGATATTCATTTATATCACCGGTTGGTCATGTTCATCTCAACACCTGTTCATCTTTGCACTACGGGCCAAAGATATTCATCAGTAATCGTTTATCTTTGCACTACAGGCCAAAGATATTCAATAATATCATCATTAAGGACTGAGAATGATGAAAAATATTTTTAAGAACGAATCCAGTGAGATATAAGGACAAATATTAGGAATTCGTATAAAAGTTTTATCCAAGATCAATAATACTCCATAATAACCAATTTTGGAGCATAATTCAAAAATAACGATCAAAACATGGATACAATCAAAGATAATAGCCAAAATAGACATCTTGGACAAAAAGAAAAATTTTCATTTTTCGATAAATAGTGTCGTATTCGTGAATAGTATCGTATACGTGAATAGTGCCGTATACGTGAATAGTAACCCCGACACAACAAGTTTCAAATTTGATAAAAAGTTCAACCAATATTTTGGCATAATGATATTGAAAAAAATAATACCATTTACGAAAGAAATAACATCTCTTACCTCAAAATAACCGTACTTCTGACTGAATTTCGGTATAGTGCTGACAGAAACTCACAAGAATACGCTCGATAATATAGAGAGAGAAAGAGAGAAAACTTTGTTTCTGGTGTGATTTTCAATTCTAACTTAGCCCTTTATTTATAGAAAAATGCTAGAACGTCAAAGGAGACTAAATTAATAAAATATTAATATTTACCAAATATTCAAGCCCACCACCAAGGAATCTAATTTTAGCATTTCCTACATGCCCACCTTCTAGAAAAAATAAAAAAACGTTTTTTGAAATAAAAAATAATAATTAAACTTTCAAAAATCAATTATTTCAGAACCCCAAAATTTCAATAATTCACAATAAATAGCTTCTTTTGTCAGAAAATTCGAATCTCGCGGCTTTTTATAGCTATTTCAATTCTCTACAACTTTGCAGAAGAATTTTTTTTTAAATTCCAAACAGAAATTATCCAAAATTCACAAACGGATGATTTTTAATTCTTCCAGCCCGATAAAATACTGATAAAACATCCTCAGCATTAATTCCTTCAATTATATCCACATAAAATAATATATTCCTCAATTATATCCACATCAAATAAATATTTCTTTATCATATGAATCAATAATTAATTATTCTTAAATAATATTACAGAATCACAATTATGACAACTAGACCGTTCCCAGGAAAGAGGGGGCTTTCCAATAAGGATTTCTCCTTACTGGCGCGCAATTAGGTGATCAAATCTCTACTTAGACAGAACTTTCTAGACATTGCCAATAATATTATCTGATAATATTATTTAAATAATATAAATTATTGATCTGATAATGAGAAATATTGTGCAGTGACAATTATTGAAACAATAATAATATAAACTAACAATGCAGCAATTATTGAATCAATATAATAGAATAATGAACAGTAACAACTGTAACAATTATTGAGTAGTGCCTTCTCACGTACGAATCAATAATTCAACAATACTGTGCAATACTGTGTGCTACTGTGCAACCACGCGTATTACTATATTTTAACCACCAGGTAACCCAACAGTGTTAACGGTAACAATTTACGCCGTTATTTATAAAACTCAATCTTTGTCGTTTTCTTTCATCCAACCGTTTTTCGTTATGGGGCCCACAAATGACTGCACCGTCGTACGAATATTCTCCAACAACAAGAATATTCCACGACCAAACGAATATTTTCCGACAACAATGATTATTTTATAACCACTTGCTTATTTTGCAAAATTTGTACATTTCACCCATAACCAAAGCATTATATCAAATTAACCCTTATTAATTTAGAATAATGAATAAAGGAAAATTCAATTTTATTTATAATAAGTTGGGGTCTTACATCACGACCACAAATTATCCATGCACTACGGGCCAAAGATATTCGTGTATTTATCAATGGTCATGATCATGCCAACAACTGTTCATCAATGCACTACGGCCAATGAGGATTTTTACCACATCATTTGCAACATTACGGTCATGATTATACCGAATAATCCCTGGTCATAATCATACCAAGTTCATCTATGCACTACAGGCCACAGATGACTTTCAACATATTATAAACATGAGGATGATGACAATTCAATAAAACAAGTTCAAGAATAAATTTTAAAGATTTATAAGTTAATTTATCCTGAACTCAATAACGTTCAAATTGTCAACATGATATTGCTTTGTAGAGTAAAATTCAAAAATGCTCAGAAGAATATGTCCATGAAAAAATACTGGATGAAGCGCAAATATCAAGGATATTCCACTAATTTCATAGAGTATAGAAGTCAAAATTTTAACCAACTGAGTATAAGAGAATATATGAAACTGCAAATGAATTTTTGTCCTCCATGCGGTAATCAACTTAGACAGATCATTTCCACAATTTAATAAGAAATGAATACAAAGGATCATTCACCATGCATGTGATAATCCACATAGACAGGTTATTCCTACAGAATAATAAAGAATGGAATAACAGAAGAAATCACCACGCATGCGATAAACCGCACAGACAAATTATTCCAATAGAATAATAAAGAATGGAACCAGGTCATGCGTAATCCGCACAGACAGGATGTTGCAACAGAATTATAAAGAACGGAACCAGGTCATGCGTAAACCGCACAGACAGGATGTTCCAACAGAATAATAAAGAACGGAACCAGGTCATGCGTAAACCGCACAGACAGGAAGTTCCAACAGAATAATAAACGGAATAACAGAAGAATTTCACCATGTATGCGGTACTTCACATAGACAGGTTATTCCAACACAATGATAAAGAATGGAATAACAGAAGTTCTCTTCATGAAGACGAAAGAAATAATACCCCTTATGAGTACAACAAATAATATCCCTTACCATAAAAGAAGAAAACTTGCACTAATTTCTATGCTCAAAGCTTTCTTAAACTCTAAAGAAATACACTCAAGATTATAGAAGGAGAATTCTCTGAACTTCTGGTGTGATTTTCAATTCTAACTAAGCATTCTATTTATAGAAGAATGAAAATGATACTATGTTGCACTATGCAATAAAATATAATATATTCTATTTATAATCAAATAAAATAAATTTTCATAAAAAGTATTCTGTTTTATATAAAAAGTTTTTACTATGCAAATATTATGCAGACACTATGCAACACTATGCATAATAAAATATAATATATTCCATTTATAGTCTAATAAAATAAATAACTTTATAAAAGTATTCTGTTTTATATTAAAAAAATTACTATATAAAACACTATGCATAATAGAATATAATATATTCTATTTATAGTCTAATAAAACAGATAACTTTATAAAAGTATTCCGTTTTATATAAAAAAATTCTGTTTTATTACATTAATAATACTAATAAGACAAAATTTATCATCATTATTATAATTCACAATATTAATCGACCAGTTCGTTCCCAGGAAAGAGGGGGCTTTTCAATAAGGATTTCTCCCCATTGGCGCGCAATTAGGTGACCAAACCTCTCCTTGACAGAACTTCTAAACATCATTAATATTACAAATAATAATATTAATAACTTTGTCATCTCAATTATTGATTATAAAATATTGACAATAATTGAATCAAATAACGTGAGATACAATGCATCAATTACTGTAACAATAATTGAACAAAACTGAGTGACTTCTCACGTAAGCATCAATAATCAATACCGTGTGCTACTATGCAACCACGCGTATTACTGTACTTTTAACACCGGGTGTTTTAATAGTTAACGGTAAAACTTCCGACGTTATTTTTATAAAGTATTTTTGTCGTTTTCTCAATCCGACAATAATTCCGTTATGGGATCCACCAATGATTGTGCCGTTGTACGAATATTTCCTGCTAAAACGAATATTCCCCGACCAATCGAATATTATATAACAACTTGCGTACTTTGCAAAATTTATAAATATTACCCACAACTATAACATTATATCAAATTCATTTCATAATATTCAAAAATGATATTTATAGAAAATTTATCTTTATTCATAAAAATTGGGGTCTTACATCCTTGCTTTTGATTCCAAACCACGTCGTTTCGAGCTAGCCAAAGAGACCAAAGCACCATTGCAGCTGCCGAAACAAGGTCGAAAGATAGGGTCTGCAGTAGATAATTAAACCAAGAAATGAAGTTTGGTTGAGGAGGAAAAATCAAACCACATAAGGATCATCTCCACACTTGTTGAGCAAAGGGACATTGAATAAAAAGATGAAAGGTACTCTCGGGATCGTCATTACACATCTGACAGACATTATGTACCTCCACTCTTCGATTAATCAACTGAGCCATGGTAGGTAACACGTCTAAACAACAACGCCAAATAAAATTACGAACCTTAAGAGGCACATTCAGATTCCAAACCTGTTTCCAACTAGAAAAATACTGTTGGGCAGCCGAGGTGGGCAAATGACAGGTTAAAGCTCGATAACCTGATTTCACAGAAAATATGTCCTTCTTCTCAAGCTTCTATAGCCAGATATCCTCAGTTCGGATATGACTAAGGAGAATCTTTAAAATTAACTCAACATCCCTGGGCAGAAAAATGTCTCGAACCAAATCTTCCTCCCATTCCTTGTCATTCTCCTTCATAAGCGATGCCACTAAAACATCCTTTAATCCCTAAACCACACGCGTCTCAACATACGGATTAAGAGCATCCGGCAACTAAGGAGAGGTCCACAAATTCGTGTCACTACCATCCCCTATCCGCCAAACTAGCCCTTCCTTTAGCAAGGATTGCCCCGCAAGAATGCTACGCCAAATGAAACTCGGATTAGACCCTAAACTTGCAGATAAAAAGGAGCAATCTTTGTAATATTTGGCTTTGTATAACCTGGTAACCAATGAATTAGGGAAATTGAGCAAACGCCAACCTTGTTTACAGAGTAACGACAAATTGAATCTGTGTAACTATTTAAAGCTTAAACCCCCTCTACTCTTGTGCACACATAATTTTGCCCAACTTAACCAACGAATACCATTATTACATCGGTCCCCATTACCCCACCAATAGCCATTCATCAACTTTTCTAAATTATCACATAATCCAAACGGCAAAAGGAAGACACTCATCACATAAGTAGGCATAACTTGCGCTACACTTTTTAAAAGAATTTCCTTACATGCCCTTGAGAGAAATTTATTCTTCCAGTCCCCAATTATGTGCTTCATTTTCTGCTCCACAAACGAAAACACACCCTTCTTACTCCTGCCAACAAGAGAAGGCACACCCAAATAATTACCCAAATTCAAAGTCTCTCGCACATTCAAAACCTCACATACATCCACTCTACTACTCACTGAGGAATTGAGACTAAATAGAACATTTGATTTTTGAAAATTAATTATCTGACCAAAAGCAGCCTCATAAGCAATTAGACAACATTTAATACGCTCAGCTTCAGTCTTGGTAGCCCGAAAGAATAACAGACTATCATCTGCAAAAAATAAATGAGAAATCACCGGAGCCCAAATAGAGATCTTACAGCCGTGAATATGCCGCCTAATTGCAGCATCACTCAAAAGGGCAGAAAGACCCTCAACATAGATAATAAAGAGATACGGGAAGAGAGGATCCCCTTGTCGAAGTCCCCTTTGAGGAATAATTGGGCCAATACTTTTGTCATTCTGCACAATAGTATACTGAACAGTCGTCACACAAAGCATCAGCAAACGAACCCAACGAACATCAAACCCCAATTTTAACAACATTTGCTGTAAAAAATCTCACTCAATTCGATCATAAGCCTTGGACATATCTAGTTTTAAAGTCGCCTCACCTTTGTTTTGCTCTTAATATAATGTCCACATTCAAAGGCTGTCATGATATTATCGTTAATCAAACGATTTGGAACAAAAGCACTTTGGGTCTCAGAATTTACTTGCTGCAAAATACTTTTCATATGGTTAGCAAGCATTTTGGCCATGATTTTGTAGACCACATTACAAAGTGTAATAGGACGGAGATCACTAACAATTTCAGGGTTTTTCTTCTTTGGAATAAGAACAACAGATGTGGAATTAAGATCATTCGGAAAGCTGGCCGAATTCAAGCACTGTAAACAAAAGGCAGTAACATCCTCTCCAACCGTGCCCCAAAAATTCTAAAAAAAACTTGAATTCATGCCATCTGGACCCAGGGATTTATCATGAAACATTGAGAAGAGAGCAGATTTAACCTCTCCAGGATCAAAATGGCGAATTAGTTCCAAATTTTGATCCACTGTAACCCTGCGACGTACCTTCCTTAGAACCACATCGCTACTACACCCACGAGTCGTAAACAAATCAGAGAAGGAAAAAATATGATTTAGTAAACCCGACTGTCAATCCAACCAACTCATTGAATAAAACAAATATTCTCTCCCAAAAGTCCCCAAGGAAAATAAAATAAAAGAACTCGGTGGAAATTTTGGCTAGAGGTAGGACTGTATAGCTTGATAATTAATGGAAGCTTCTTTCAATAAGGAATCCTCAAAATTTTCAGCCTTCCCAAAAGAACAATTCCCTTGATGAAAATTGTTAAATCCACAACAAAAAATGTTATTTCCACAACAAAAGTGTCGCTATATATCTTATAGCGACGGTTTTTACCGTCGCTATACATCTACAACGATACTTTTATTGTGAAAATAACAAAATGTAGTGGATTTAACAATTCACTTGTTATGTTTGGATATGAATGTAGGAATGAAATGATTTATTTTTATAAAATGAAAAAAATTATGTTTGATTGTTCTATTGGAATAGAATAAATCATTTTATTCCTTGAGAGAGGACATAGAATGAGTCATTCCAGTTAAAAATATAATGAATCATTCATTCACCAATTCCATTCATTCACCAATTCCATTCCTTCATCCAAACATAACATAAGGTTTCTTCTGAGGAAGTTAACCATGCTATATGCCTATATGCCACTGCTAGGTACCCGAATTACTGTAGTAAGATAATTGAAGCTCACATCCAATATAGAGCAATAATATTTTCTTCCCAATAATATCATGCATTTGCTTATTTTTGTACTTACAAAACCTTTAAACATACCGAGTTGCTTCGTGGAATAAACACAATCAGCTGTGTCTTTGGATTCAGGTACGCGAGGATGTTCCACGAGACCTCCACTCTTGTATGGCAGAACGCAATGTGTGATTTGGAGTAAGCACCTTGTACTGCAGACTAAGCTTTGTCACTGGCGATACATTGTGTCTCTCGAGCCATAATTTTATAGCTTTGTGCTCGTATGTAAAACCATCAGGAGCAATGTAAGGATCATCCATTACTTCCTAAAACAGCCATTGAATAATGCAAATAATTTGAATAAATATATATATCAATAAGCAAAGTTTTCTAATTGACTTTAAGCTTTTTACCTGAAGGATTGGGCAGTAATAGTAGCCAGGTGCATCAAAATTGTTTCTCTGTAGCTTCGCATGTGCATCTGCAAAGTCAACAAGTTTTTTCAAAACCGGAAGCACTTCAGTATCAAGATCTGGCCTATCCCTGCATCTCAGTCTCGAGCATTTCAGTGCTATCCGAGCTAGTTCTCGTGCTTCACCTAGCGGCCAATCTGTAACTGACTTATCTAGTATGCCAAAGAAGGAACCACTTGCAATAGCATCTTCAACTCTCAATAAAAGCCCCTTTGGATGGCATGCAGATAGCAATTGGAGGGTAATGATACCAAATGCATATACATCAGATTTGGGCCGGATAGTGCCAGTTCTTTGATACTCTGGATCCATGTAGAATAGGGTACCAGCAATAACAGAGTCTCCATATTCTGTGACGTTATCAGGCACGACATCTGAAATGAGTTTCGCCAGCCCCACGTCTCCAATTTTGCTCACATAATTCCTGTCTAACAAGATATTCCCAGGTTTTAGATCACAATGAACAATGGGATCCGGCTTCGAGTTATGTAAGAATGCAAGTCCACAGGCTACTTCAAAGGCTATCCGGAATCGAATGAACCATGGAAGAGATGGTTTACTGCTTCGCTGGAAAATATGATCATCCAGGTTCCCATTTTCCATAAACTCATAAACCAGGCAACCGTTCTCTGGACAGGCTCCAAGCAGTAAAACCATGTGTGGATGGTGTAATTGGCTGATAACTTCAACCTTGAATAATTTACATATGACAAATCAGAAAGGTTGCATTAGATTGAAATATCAGAGTTACTCCAACTGAATTGGCAAGATATATTCAATATTTTAGATTTATTTAGAACTAGCAGAATATCATTCAAAAGTCACCATAACTGACGGCAATGCCAAAAGAAAATCTTGCAAATATTATTATTTTAAAAATGTGTCAAGTTTAAGATGGTAAGAGTCATAAGACAAATCAACCATATTGCTTTGCGTGTGTGTAAACAAGGGGAAAATCTCAATAATAAGAAAGCAGAAACCTCTTTCAAAAACTCGTTTTTCTTATCAGCACCAGGACGAAGAACTTTGATGGCTACTGGGGTGTGGTCAAGCTTGCATTTATAAACTTTTCCATATGCTCCTTCACCAAGCAGCTTAGCCTCAGAGAAGTTATCAGTTGCCTCTTCTATTTCATCCCTAGTGTACCTTTTGTACCTTCTGTCACTCAAGAAGAGTGCGTGGGCAATCTTTTGTTTCTCTACCGACTCTTTGAGGCAATTCAGTTCAGCTATTTCCCTTTCATAACCCTCTTTAGTAAGCAAATTTCTTGCCATCTCAATCTCCTTCATGGCTTCCATATGCTTCTCTTTCTCTTCAGCAGCAACTTTTCTGAATGTTTCTTCTCTTTTAAGGGCTGCATTCACTCTTCTTGATTCTTCAAGGCAGTCAGAAGAAACAAGGTGGATCTGCAGTACGGAATATCAACAAATTAAAGCTCGAGATAAGACCATCAAAAGTTTTCATTCATGATGATTAGTATGACAAGCGTGCTTACTGTTCTCCAAGATTATCTTACATTCCCATTAACTGTGCTTAATCAAAAGAGTGGATGTCATTATAATTTGTTCAACTTTAGAAATTAACTTGAAATTGCCCGAATTAATGAAAAGCATGACATTTTTTTATTGTTTTCTTAAGTAAAATTTTCTTTGCAGAAGAGGTCACTTGATTATGATTTCAAAAATGTAGAGTAATTTGTGAAGGCTTGTAATTGGTTGCAAGAATATCATCAAAACTAAAATCATTAACTACATATCAAATGCTGGGAACACTGTAAAAGTTATCAACTCTCACCTTGGCTTGAGCATGGACCAGGTTTTCACAAGCTTGATTATACATAGCAACAGTATTCCTCAACTCTGTATGCAGTCGTTCTGCTTCAGTCTGGATGTCTGACTGCACAAAGATATGCTTCCTGAATATTAGCACTTGCCATTTAAGTAGTTTATGATACAGTGCGTTGCAAAGACCCTACAATAATTATCTTCTGTTTTTTTATTCTCCGGATTTGTAGGTACGGTATTTAAGATGTGCTGAACATATATTCATACATTATATACTCATCAAAAAAATATATTCACACATTATATTTTCAATGTGTTTTATATATTTTGAACTACAGTATGTCCAAGATAATTGAAAATACAATATATAAGTGTGTTTCAGAAAGTTTTAAATTCTGTGCCGAACATGGCAAGTAAATAAAAAAGACAATTATTGCAGGACAGAAGTAACTACCAAGTACTGAGAAATTAATTTTAGCATGAGAATAACCATCTGTTACCATAAAGCCAAAAAATAACCTGCTTTGTGTATGGAGAAGAAAGAGAAAGAGATCCATCAACTGTTTGAATATATGCGACACCATTTTCTGTGTTTTGATGATTGCTCTGCTTAACGGTAAAAGAATGAACGAGAGAGCTCTCTCGTGTGACTGCTTGAGAATATGGCGAAGTAGGATCTATGATTGTTGATGTTCCAACAGTGTTTTGAACTTCAGAATCCACATAATCAGAAAAATAGCCAGATGGTAGTTTTTTAATGCTGAAAGAACCATATTTACTTTGAGTAAACAACCAAATTTTAGAGCTTCTCCCTGTAACATAAAGGCAAACAACAAATGATAAAGAATGGATGGATATAGATATAATTTTGGTCAATAGAACTGCTGATTGATATGAGAAATGTTTCCAATGTACCACTATTTGACAAGGCATTGATTGAATTTGTGATGAGCCTCTCTCTTGAGACCACATATATATTGCAAGTGCCTGGAGCATGTTCCAAAACAGTTGACGGTATACCAGGGCCCTTTATCTTCCTAAATGAGATGATACAAGATATCATGAGAAATATTGGAGGATATTATAAGCATGTGTAAAAACCTAACAGCTGCCAATTACTAAAGAATTAATAGATCATAGTCATAAACTATAGTTCTGAGCATAAATCTAGAACACCAAGTCACAAACGGTCATCCATAAATGAATAAACTCATAAAGTATAAATTAACCATTGTACTTCTAAACCACAAAAGTTTCTCCCTACTACATTGAGATTCATGAGATACCTTGTTATAAAATTGGAAGACAAAGAGCCCAGCACTAAACATGTTATTCTTGAGTCAGATATATATCTCACAAGCGCTGCTGCAGGATTGTCCCCTTCTAGCACCAAAGTTTCAATCTGTAAATAATTTCACCAATATTCTACAGTATATTAAGACTATAAATACAAGCACATATGTTCATTTTGTAATATTGAAAAGTGTGTTTCATATCTGCTTAAAATACCGACAGAGAGTAAAATTGAACAGTGCAGATACAAATACTAGATTACAATACCTCTCTTGTTTTGCATAATTTCTTGTATGGTATAAAGATTTGTTCAAACTTTACTTTCATTTCTTGAAGATACATTGCCACCATATTAGCATCCAACTCCTTGATTGGGATACGATCTCCTGCTATTGAATTATTATGCCCACGATAACTCGATAAGACATGACAGGCGAATTAAAGTAGAACAATAATTAATTACAAATTTGGTCACTAGAGTACAAACTTCAAGCTTTGCGAAGTGAGGAAACCTAACATCAATTATATGGTTACTCCCTCCGTTCCAAAATATAAGATCACTATATGGTCCAAAGAAGGCAAGTGATCTTATATTTTGGAATGGAGGTAGTATTTACTAGCTATGAGCTGAATTCTAACAGAACATTTTTATTGTGCAAGTGTAGCATGAATTTAAATTTGAAACCAAAATATTGAACCTTTGGATATACAAAATTTCAAAAAGAGGACAAAAGTCTCAATCAACCCCATATCTGAAGCCAAAAATAGTCTAAAAACCTTGCGACTATACAATGAAACTTTCTTATAACTTGAACAACATATAGTACAAATTTTGTTATGTAACTAAAGATCAAAATTGTACATCTTGTATTGAAGGACTAATACATCTGGAAAAAATAGCAAAATTAATTCCCTTCATCCCAAAATGCAAGTCTCAGTCATTGTTTTTATGCACACTAATTAAGGTTCACCAACGAAACATAGAAAAAGACAAAATTCTTTATTTCTTTCCATATTTTTCTTATCAATATTAAACTTATAACTAAAGGGGTGTTCGGCAATGACTTGTAAGTGATTTGTTCGGTAACTTATAAGTGATTTGCTACTATTGAGGTGCTTGATAATGACTTATTTTTTAACTTATAAGTCAAAATAAATAAGCAATAATTTCGTACTTATTTAAAAATTGACTTATAAGTCATTCCTGTTAAGTTGGTTTGACCAAATATAATGTTTATTTTGTCCCTCTTCTATTTTGCTATTGAATCAATGTATCTTTTTATTAATTTTAGTAGTCTTTACATTTTATCTTAACTAATAAGTCATTATCAGTCAACATAACTTGTTTAACTTTATTTCTAACTTATAAGTCAAATTGATGTCAAACGTTTTTATTTATAAGTCATAACTTAAAATAACTTATAAGACAACTTAAAGTGTTTTTAAAATAAGTCTGCCGAACGGGTTCAATTTCATGATTGAAAATAAATCCTGTTAAAGTATGCTCTAAACTGAAGGGCCAAATGGAACTTTAATCTTTGGACAAAGGAGATAAAAGCTAACACAGTCCACATTTTTAATGTTCTCCCCTCAAACAAGGCTAATTATCTTTCCGATAAAGGTATGCATACAAGTATAAAATACAATCCAGAGAGGAGAATAGATCAAAGAAAGCACTCACATGGAGTAGGGATTGAAGTGATGGTGGGAATGACATGAATTAAGACGAAATGATCGGCTTTAGGCATCAGATTCTCCACCGCCCATCTGACGGCGCGTAGGCTTCCTTTACCTCCGGTACCGCCGGGATGTCCCTTCACGGCCACGGCCACGGCCACCGACGTCATCTCCACCGGAGCAGCACCTCTGTTCAGACTCATGTCAAAATCTATAGATATTGATTAAGCTATAGATAGAGGGAGAAAATTCAATGGGAAAGTGGTGGTAGTACTGAAATTATTTGGAGGGAGAGGAACAAAACGACGACTTTAATTGCAGTTGGAGTAAACCAAACGGCTGCAATGAAAAAGTAGTAGTAGTTGAGCAGCAATGAGGGGCTGTTTGGTAATTTACTATCTAAGATTAAAGCATACGGAAAATGGGCTCCCACCATTGTATTAGTTAATTGACCAAAATTAATTTTATTCTAATTATTTTTATATTAAAGTACTTGGTATTATTCTTTAATAATTTTGTTAATAATAATTAAAATATGTTAATAGATAGTTTATGGTATTCAGATCAATCTTACAAAAAAATAAAATTATAAAAAATATTTTCACCATTTAAAATCTAAAAAATATTCATCCATTAAAAATTTAATAAAAAATCTACAAGTTCATTAAATAGAGAAAGAGTGTCTGATTACTTTTATTTTTAAAATAATTATGCCATTTAATATAATAAATTAGACGGCGATATCGGTTTTATTTATTTTATTCATAATTTTAAAAATATAATGTATTAAATAGAATTAAAGGGAAGGTGCAACACTTAAGAGCCCCATAACACACAAATATGAATAAGTCTAGGCAGAACGGAATAGTGGACCGGATTATTGGATATTTTTAATTTTATTTTTTTTATTTTTTTTTGTTTGTGACTCAAAAAATGTATAATATTTATTCCAATTGAAGTTTTAATAAAATATAGTGTAAGACCCCAAATTATTAATAAATAAAATTTAATTCCTCTATTTATTATTTTGAAATAGTAAGAATTGATTTGATTAATGTGGTTAGTTATGGGTAAAATGCGCAAATATTTCAAATAAGCAAGTGATTATAAAATACTCATTGTTGTTGGAGAATATTCGTTTGGTCGTGGAATATTCTTGCTATCGGGGAATATTCGTACGACGGCGCAGCCTTATGTGGGCCCCATAACGGAAAGCGATTGGATGAAGAAAATGACAAATACAAGTTGTTTATAAAAAACAGCGTAGTTGTTACCGTTAATACTGTTGGAATACTCGGTGGTTAAAACACAGTAATACGCGTTATTGCACAGTAGCACACGGTATTGCACCAATTATTGATTCTTACGTAAGAAGGCACTACTCAATAATTGTTACAGTAATTACTGTTCAGTATTTTATTTTATTGATTCAATAATTGTTGCGTTGATATTTTATATTACTGTTGTTTCAATAATTGTCACTACACAGTATTTTTCATTATCGAATCAATAATTCATATTATCTGAATAATATTATTAGAAAACATTATTGGCAATGTCTAGAAAGTTCTATCTAAGGAGAGGTTTGGTCACCTAATTGCGCGTCATTAAGGAAATTTTTTTATTGGAAAGACCTTTCTTTCCTGGGAATGGCCTGGTTGCCAGTACTGTGATTCTTTAATATTATTTGTGAATAATTAATTATTGATTTATATGATGAGGAAAATATTAATTTTATGTGGATATAGATGGAGAAAATTTTTAAATGTGACAATTGTTGAAAATTAATATTTTATCTTTTTCTGATAAAATAATTCATTTGAAAATGTATTATTTTAATATTATATTAATGGTGATATTTTTATAATGAATGTGGGATATATGAGTATATGAGGAGAAATAATATTTTTGTGGCATTAAAATGATTAACACATGTTTTGTGTGTCGGTGGACCCCATTTCTTGACTGAAATTTGATTATAGCCTGTAAAATCGTCCGTATGTGAATTTCGGTCAATTTCTGTTTGGAATTTAGAAAAACTTTCTTCTGCAAAGTTGTAGAGAATTGATTTTCCTATAAAAAAAAGTCGCAAGATTCGAATTTTCTGATAAGAGGGCTATTTATTATGAATTATTGAAGATCTGAAGTTCCGAAATAATTGATTTTTGAAGTTTTAATTAATTTTTTAATTAAGAAAAACATTTTTGGTGAGTGTCCCACATGTGATATAAATGTGTTGAATGCTGAATTCAATTGGTAAAAGTGGGCGTAAGAAATTTGTAAATATATATTATTATTATATTAAATTTTCTGCTTTGGTGTTCTAAGCATTTTTCTATAAATAGGGTGCTTAGGTTAGAATTAAAAATCACACCAGAAGCTGAAATTTTCTCTATCTTTTTCTCTCGATATATTGAGCGTATTCTTGTGAGTATTATAGTACTTTGAGTATTGCTATACGGTGCAAGTTCTTTCAGTACTATATCCAGTATTCCAGTCAGAAGTATTGTTTTTGCGAGGTAAGGGGTGTTATTTTCTTCAAAAATGATATTATTTCTTCAATATCATTATGCCGAAACATTGGTTAGAATTTTTATCAAATTTAGAACTTTTTATGTCGAGGATACTATTCACGAGTTACAATTCATTAGTTACTATTCATGAGTTACTATTCACGATTACTATTCACGAAGTATGATGATGTTTTTTGTGAAATTTCTATCTTTTGGTGTCGGAGTTACTATTCACGTATACGACACTATTCACGAATACAACACTATTCACAGAAAAATTAAATTTTTTTTTCTATGTCCAAGATTGTCAGTTATAGTTCCTATCTTTGATTGGATCTATGTTTTGGTCTTCATTCTTGAATTTTATTCCACTCTGGTTATTTATGAAGTATTTTTGAACTTGGATTGTTTAAAGTACGAATCCTTAATATTTGTTCTTTTGTTTCACTGAATTCATTTTCTTTAAAATATTTTTCATCATCCTCAGTTCTAAATGATAATATAACTGAATATCTTTGGCCCGTAGTGCAAAGATGAATGATTTTATTATGAATATCTTTGGCCCGTAGTGCAAAGATGAACATGTGTTTAGATGAACATGACCAACTGATGAATATCTTTGGCCCGTAGTGCAAAGATGAACAAGTGTTGAGATGAACATGACCAACTGATGAATATCTTTGGCCTGTAGTGCAAAGATGACTATTTGATTTATGATGTATATTGATTGATGTTACAGGAATAAAATATCGATGATGGACTTTTAAATTCATAGATGATAGTAGATTTCATTCTCTACATAACTCTTCTAATGAGTTGTTGTTTCCGCTGCAGTTGTTGATCTAAAACTTGTTGTCTATTGTATTCTATCAGATTTTTTCCCTGTTGAAGACTAAAGATAATTTGTTGTACATTATCTTAGTCATAATATTCTTTACTGGGCTAGTTGAGCTCACCCTTTTCCTTTTTGTTCCATTTTTCTTCTCAGGAGACGAGAATATAGCGGAAACTAGTCGGGGTGTGGAGTAATGGTTCAAGACAGTTGTTTAGAATTCCTCACTATTTTGTAAAATAGTGTATCAATAATTGTAATGAGGACTTATTTAAGTGTGGATATTGTCTAGAAGACAATATTTATATTTAAACTCACAGTTTATGTGTTGTCGTATTTTGCACGACAATTGTATTAATGAAGTTGTAGTTGTTTCTTTACCATGTATTTGGCAACTCAGAATGGGTGATGTATACCTATTTTGGGGGCGTCACAGTTGGTATCAGAGCTTATGGATATGGTCTCTGGCGGAGATCGGGGAATAGTACTAGGAGGGGAGAGACGAGTAATCCTTCGCTAGTATGTCATACCTAAGCTTATTTGTTGGTCAGTCGAACTATATGGTTAATATATGATATTTTAATTTGTTTAATTAATCCTTGTTTTGTGACAGTATTTAAGAATGTCAGCTGAGAATATTAACGGTGGAGTTAATGAGACCGTGGAAACACCTTTAATCACCACCCAGGGGAACGTGCAACAGGAAGGCAATATTCCTCCTGTAAACAACATCACTGAGCAGACGATGAACGACGGGATGTTTAGGAGCTTTTTGCAGTTCATGCAAAACCAGACAAGGGAGACTTGTGTACAGAATACGGGTGGAAATGATAGCAACGCGCGGCTTGTCACGGCCAAACAGTTCAAAGAGTTGGGACCACCAGAATTTAAAGGAAAGCCGGATCCGATCATGGCAAAAACATGGGTCAAGCAAATTACCAAGATATTCGATGTCTTGGGATGCACGGAGGAACAGAAGGTTCCATTCGCCACCTTTATGTTCCGTGGAGAGGCGGATTACTGGTGGGAGTCTGTGAAACGTACCCAGCCTGCCGCACTCCGCATGTCTTGGGAAACGTTTCAGAAACTTTTCAACGAAAAATACTTTCCTAAAAGTATTCGCCATATGAAAGAGATAGAGTTTATTAGACTAGAACAAAACAACATGACAGTGTCCCAATACGAGGCGAAGTTCGCAGAGTTATCCAGGTTTGCACCTCATTTGGTAGAGAATGAGGAACAAATGACGAGGATGTTTCTGAGATATTTAAAACCTGAGATTTGACAATATCTTATCTCTCATAAATTTTCTTTATATTCAGATGTTGTCAATAGGGCTCAATTATTAGAGCGAGATAGCGAGTACGTTTAACCAAGAGACCGCAACCAGGATCATACCGGTGACAACAGTCATCAGAAAAACGATAACCAGCGGAGAAAGAAAAATACGGACAAGAGCGACAACCATTTTGGTGGTAATCGTGGCCATAAAAATAGAAGAAGCGAGTCGGGGGGAGATTTTAAAAAGAAGAGATTCAACAATGACACTGCGAAGACGTCAGCACCAGCAGTAACTTGTTTTAAGGGAGGAGAACGACCACCTGTCGTATGCTATAAATGTGGAAAAGAGGGACACATCAGCCCAAACTGTCCACAACAGTTCAAGGTATGCTATAATTGTGGAAAGGAAGGACATATTGCTCGAGATTGTACGGTAGCGAAACCAAGCCCAGTGGGGATGGTGACTCGAAAGGCTGTCCCAGAAAAGTCAAAGTCAACGGTTCCTGGAAGAGCGTTTTTCGTGACTGGTCAGAATGCGAGGAACCCAAACGAAGTTAGCACGGGTTAGTTAATTATAAATTCTTACGAAGTTTATACCTTATTAGATACCAGTTCTACCCATTTATTTATCTCTCCTGCTTCTACTCAATGTTTAAACTTGACTCCGGAGAAAATTAGACTTTGACTTATCTGTTGAAACTCCGTTATAAGAAACTTTCGTTACATCCACTAATTATAAATCTTGTTTGATCCAAGTTGGCACCATCACATTACTTGTTGACCTTATCTCTTTAAAGATACTTGCATTTGACGTGATTTTAGGGATTGATTGGTTAACTACTCATCATGCCAAAATTAATTGTTTTCGTAAGGTTGTTAGTTTTCATATTCCTAACCAACCTGTTATTCGAATTCAAGAAACCAAACCATTGAAGTCAAACTCTTTAATATCAAGCCATAAAGCCATTCGTTTATTGAAAAACGGATGTCAAGCTTTCTTAGCCCATGTTATGGACTTAAACAAAAAATACGTCAGATTTGAATGATATTTCTATTGTTAGTAAATTTCCTAAGGAATTTCTTGGCTTACTCCCAAAGTGTGATATTGAATTTTGTATCGACTTTGAACCCGGTACAAAACCCATTTCTAAAAATCTCATGGCTCCTATTGAACTTCAGGAGTTAAAAATTCAACTATAGAATTTGGTACCCGAGCCTTTATCTGGTGACTTCCTTTGTGGAGTGCACCGAAGCCAGACTCTCCGTAGGGGACGCCATATTCGTGCGGTAGTAAACTGATAGGTGTCATTGTGACGTGCTATCCAAGATTGGGATATAAGTCACAGTTGAGAACAACCTAAGTCAGTAATCGAAATACGTAGCTTTCTATGCTTAGCTGGTTATTATCAAAGATTTTGTGGAAAGATTTTCTTTAATCGCTACTCCATTAACGCAGCTGACTCGTAGTGATACAAAATTCGAATGGAGCAAGGAATGTGGGAAGAGCTTCGAAGAACTCAATAGGAGACTCATTTTGGCACATTTTCTGACCATACCATCCTGGAAAAGCGAACGTGGTAGCTGACGTGTTGAGTAAAAGATTGTATACGAGTACGAATGCGATATTGTCAAAGACCCATTTTATATAACTTTCAAATGATAGATATAGAGTTAAAGACTCTAGGGACTCACATGATGATATAAAAGTAGAACCGACTTTAATCGATAAAGTTAAAAATGTTCAAGCTACACCCCGGAGCTGATGAATATGTAGAATGAGGTACAAGAAGTTATTATTCAAAAAGCGAGAATTGGTGAGGTGAGGAAAGCTCAAACCTTCAATTTATTAGTCCATTTAAAATCCTAGATCGAATAGAAATTGTGGCTTATAGACTCGTTTTACCGCCAAGTATGACGCGTGTTCATAATATTTTTTACGTATCGATGTTACGTAAATATGTGGACGACCCGAACCATGTTATTGAGTTAGAATCGGACGAGATAGCCGAAGACTTAATGTATGAAGAGGTACCTGTCAAGATTTTGGATAGGAAGGAGCATGTCCTACGTACGAAGGTCATACCACAAGTTAAAGTTTTGTGGAGAAACCATGCTATTGAGGAAATGACCTGGGAGTTGAAAACGGAAATGAAAGCGAGGTATCCTCATCTTTTCAAAACACCAGGTACGTATGTCAATTTCGAGGACGAAATTTCATAAGGAGGGGAGGTTGTAAGACCCCAAATTATTAATAAAAAAAATTTAATTCCTCTATTTATTATTTTGAAATAGTAAGGGTTGATTTGATTAATGTGGTTAGTTATGGGTAAAATGCGCAAATATTTCAAATAAGCAAGTGATTATAAAATACTCATTGTTGTTGGAGAATATTCGTTTGGTCGTGGAAAATTCTTGCTATCGGGGAATATTCGTACGACGACGCAACCTTGTGTGCCCATAACGGAATGCAATTGGATGAAGAAAACGACAAATATAAGTTTTTTATAAATAACAGCGTAGTTGTTACCGTTAATACTGTTGGAATACTCGGTGGTTAAAACACAGTAATACGCGTTATTGCACAGTAGCACACGGTATTGCACCAATTATTGATTCTTACGTAAGAAGGCACTACTCAATAATTGTTACAGTAATTACTGTTCAGTATTTTATTTTATTGATTCAATAATTGTTGCGTTGATATTTTATATTACTGTTGTTTCAATAATTGTCACTACACAGTATTTTCCATTATCGAAGCAATAATTCATATTATCTGAATAATATTATTAGAAAACATTATTGGCAATGTCTAGAAAGTTCTATCTAAGGAGAGGTTTGGTCACCTAATTGCGCGCCATTAACGAAATTTTTTTATTGGAAAGACCTCTCTTTTCTGGGAACGGCCTGGTTGCCAGTACTGTGATTCTTTAATATTATTTGTGAATAATTAATTATTGATTTATATGATGAGGAAATTATTAATTTTATGTGGATATAGATGGAGAAAATTTTTAAATGTGACAATTGTTGAAAATTAATATTTTATCTTTTTCTGATAAAATAATTCATTTGAATATATTATTTTAATAATATATTAATACTGATATTTTTATAATGAATGTGGGATATATGAGTATATGAGGAGAAAGAGTATTTTTGTGGCATTAAAATGATTAACACATGTTTTGTGTGTTAGTGGACCCTATTTCTTGACTGAAATTTAATTATAGCTTGTAAAATCGTCCGTATGTAAATTTTGGTCAATTTTTGTTTGGAATTTGGAAAAACTTTCTTCTGCAAAGTTGTAGAGAATTGAATTTCCTATAAAAAAAGTCTCGAGATTTGAATTTTCTGATAAAAGAGCTATTTATTATGAATTATTGAAGTTCTGAAGTTCTGAAATAATTGATTTTTGAAGTTTAAATTAATTTTTTTATTAAGAAAAACATTTTTGGTGAGTGTCCCACATGTGATATAAATGTGTTGAATGCTGAATTCAATTGGTAAAAGTGGGCGTAAGAAATTTGTAAATATATATTATTATTATATTAAATTTTCTGCTTTGGTGTTCTAAGCATTTTCCTATAAATAGGGTGCTTAGGTTAGAATTGAAAATCACACCAGAAACTGAATTCTTCTCTCTTTTTCTCTTGATATATTGAGCGTATTCTTGTGAGTATTATAGTACTTTGAATATTGCTATACGCTGCAAGTTCTTTCAGCACTATATCCAGTATTCCAGTCAGAAGTACTGTTTTTGTGAGGTAAGGGGTGTTATTTTCTTCAAAAATGATATTATTTCTTCAATATCATTATGCCAAAATATTGGTTGGATTTTTTATCAAATTTAGAACTTTTTATGTCGGGGTTACTATTTACGAGTTACTATTCATGAGTTATTATTCACGAGTACTATTCATGAAGCATGATGATATTTTTTTATGAAATTTCTATCTTTTGGTGTCGGAGTAATATTCACGTATATGGCATTATTCACGTATACGACACTATTCACGAATACGACACTATTCATAGAAAAATTAAATTTTCTTTTCTATGTCCAAGATTGTCAGTTATAGTTTCTATCTTTGATTGGATCTATGTTTTGGTCTTCATTCTTGAATTTTACTCCATTCTGGTTATTTATGAAGTATTTTTGAACTTGGATTGTTTAAAGTACGAATCCTTAATATTTGTTCTTTTGTTTCACTGAATTCATTTTCTTTAAAATATTTTTCATCATCCTTAGTCCTAAATGATGACATAACTGAATATCTTTGGCCCGTAGTTCAAAGATGAATGATTTTATTATGAATATCTTTGGCTCGTAGTGCAAAGATGAACATGTGTTTAGATGAACATGACCAACTGATGAATATTTTTGGCCCGTAGTGCAAAGATGAACAAGTGTTGAGATGAACATGACCAACTGATGAATATCTTTGGCCTATAGTACAAAGATAACTATTTAATTTATGATGTATATAGATTGATGTTACAGGGATAAAATATTGATGATGGACTTTTAAATGCATAGATGATAGTAGATTTCATTCTCTACTTAAATCTTCTAATGAGTTGTTGTTTCCGCTGCAATTGTTAATCTAAAACTTGTTGTCTATTGTATTCTATCAGATTTTTTCCCTGTTGAAGACTAAGGATAATTTATTGTGCATTATCTTAGTCATAATATTCTTTGCTGGGCTAGTTGAGCTCACCCTTTTCCTTTTTGTTCCATTTTTCTTCTTAGGAGATGAGAATATAGCGTGAATTAGTCGGGGTGTGGAGTAATGGCTCAAGACAGTTGTTTACTAGTCCTCACTATTTTTTAAAATAGTGTATCAATAATTGTAATGAGGACTTAGTTAAGTGTGGATATTGTCTAGAAGATAATTTTTGTATTTAAACTCACAGTTTATGTGTTGTCGTATTTTACACGACAATTGTATTAATGAAGTTGTAGTTATTTCTGTACCATGTATTTGGCAACTCAGAATGGGTGATGTATACCTATTTTGGGGGCGTCACATATAGTATTTTAGGTATAATTTGGATACATATATAAACACAGGGTTGTACAGTCTGTATAATCCTATTTTTGTATATGTATCCAAATTATATCTAAAATACTATATTTTGTAAAAATTCCTGTTGGGATAAATTGTAATAACCCATTTTTTTTAATAATTAAATATTAATTAATTTTATCCGATACAATTGTGTTTAAATTGAAAAGGTAAATGATTTTGTTTTATTCTCTTCTTCCTTGTCTTGTTTAAAAAAAAATTAAATTCGTTTAGTAGATAATTAAATAACTGATTAAATTAAAATTGAGGAAGATAATTCCTTTTGTTAAAGTCTTGTGCTAAAATCATTCGGAGCGGGAAGCTACTTGGGAGATATAGGGATATATTCGAGCGGAGTATCCGCATATTTTGATAATTAGGTACGTTCATTCTTTTGATTCCGGGGACGGAATCCTTTTTAAGGGGTAGGTGATGTAATACCCGGTAAAAAAAAATTAATATTTAAATTCATATTTTAATTGGGTTTTTCTTATGTTTGGGTCAATTGTATTAAATTTATGTGAACTATAATAAGTATGTGATTATATTAATTTGGACTTTTATACTAATTGGGTCTATTTTGTATTTGGGTAATATTAAAATCCTTTTAAAATTTGGAGAGTTAATAAATATATTAATTAATAAAATCTATTCTTTTTAAGTGAATAAATAACTAAACCTAATTTTATTTTCCTTATACAATCTGAGGAAAAGAGAGAGAAGTCAAGTCGCTGGTTATTGTTGTAAATCAAGGCAGATCACTTATTGTGATTGTGTTTGTGTTTGTAAGAAAGAATTGTATCATGTTTGTTTTTTTGTTTTTTTTTCTTTTGCTACTTTCGGTTATAAAATTTTCTTGGTGATTTGATTTATAGAGATGAATAAAATGATGGCAGTCTAGTTTTGGCGTTTTATAAGTTCTTTTACTGCTTCTGACATTATATATATATATATATGATATATATATATATATATAGAGTTTGGTTACAGGATTCTATATATATAATATATGTATTATTTACCTAGTTGTTGCAAACAATCATTACATTGTTGTTGTTCTTATTATTATTATTATTATTATTATTATTATTATTATTATTATTATTATTATTATTATAGGATTTGATTTATCCATCAACTTGCAGCATTGAGTTTTGGTCCTGGAAATTGTATATACGAAATTTAAATATTAATTGAAGTTATATATAGTATTTTGAATTAATTTTACTGGCATAAGTATAAAATTTTTAATAATAAATTTAATAGTATATTGTTATTAATGATTGGATTGTATTAAAATCTTATTAAATTGTTTAAACTGAACCGAAGGAATTTAAAGAATTATACTTAGAATATAAATTTTAATGTATTAATAATTGATATAAGGCGATGATTAAAGGCATATTAAACAGATTATGAATTATTTTGAAATTATTAGTTTGGATTGTTTTTAATTTGAGGTGAATATGTTTAGGTTGCAAATAACATTTTGTATTTGATATCGTTGGCAATTGAGGGTAAAATTTTGTGGAGTGTGATATAAATGGTTTGGAAGTATTAGGTACGGATTCCGTACTATTTCAGCGATACCTTTGTTAAATTTGATTTGTTCGTTTGTTTCCTTATTTCGAATTCTATTATGATTTCACATAATTGTTTCTTGTGAAATAAATATATTAGTTTCATTTTAGAGTTGATACGTATGACTCGTATTTGTACTCTTTGAATTAGGTTATCATGTTTAGTATTATTTATTTTGATAATTGTAGAGCGGTACATGTTGCTACCTTCCTTTTGAAACCTTGTGACTATAATTTGATTCGGTTCAACATGTACATATAGAACCCTTTTGTTGGTATTATGTCGCATGTGTTGTGACATGATATTTTTGTTAGAATATACCGTAGAGTATACCTGAGTTATAACCACCTGTGGGGGTACCACAGGCACGTCGTCTTGGCACGAGAGACGTGACACTTTATGTGGCGGTGTGATTAGTCCACGGCGTCTCCATTTTGGGCTCCGGAGGAAGTGGGCCATTTGGTGTTATTGTTGTGGGAGGCGTATGGGTTAACCCTAGTTTTCTTTTCTTCGGATTTGTGATGTTGTGCCAAACACACCTATCTAATTTGCATACATTTGGATTCGCGGTCCAATGTGTGATTTGCCTGTGTGGCATTATTTTGGTTGCCTGTGTGGCATCATTTGACTTGCCTGTGTGGCATGGTTTTGACTTGCCTGTGTGGCATCATTTGACTTACCTGTGTGGCATGGTTTTGACTTGCCTATGTGACATTATTTTGACTTGCCTGCGTGACATTTGTTTTGACTTGCCTATGTGGCAAGGTATATTTCTGAGCTCAATCGGTATGAAATAACCCCAACCATTTGTTTCAGCCTATTATTTTATTGTATTAGTTGTTGACTTCTGTTCAGTTCAATTCATCGGATTAGTTACTTCAGTTCGTTATTTCTTTAATATTCTGTCTGTTTCATTAATTCTGTTGGTTCAAATATAATTTCTCAGTACGGATATAAAGATACAAAAGATATACAACTAAAATACAAAATCAACTGAGACAAAATATTGCCTCTAACAAAAATAAAATCTCTGAAGATTTGAATAGAATATTTTTGAACCAACAGAATTAATGAAACAGACAGAATATTAAAGAAATAACGAACTGAAGTAACTAATCTGATGAATTGAACTGAACAGAAGCCAACAACTAATACAATAAAATAATAGGCTGAAACAAATTGTTGGGGTTATTTCATACCGATTGAGCTCAGAAATATACATTGTCACATAGGCAAGTCAAAACAATGCCACACATGCAAGTCAAAATAATGCCACATAGGCAAGTCAAAACCATGCCACACAGGCAAGTCAAATGATGCCACACAGGCAAGTCAAAACCATGCCACACAGGCAAGTCAAATGATGCCACACAGGCAACCAAAATAATGCCACAAAGGCAAATTGTGACGCCCCCAAAATAGGTCCATTCCATCCAACCCATTCTGAGTCGCCAAATACATGGTACAGAAATAACTACAACTTTATTAATACATTTGTCGTGCAAAATACGACAACATATATACTGTGAGTTTAAATACAATTATTATCTTCTAGACAATATCCACACGCAAATAAATCTCCATCACAATTATTGATACATTATTTTACAAAAATGGTGAGGACTACTAAACAACTCTCTCTAGAACCTTCATTCCATACCCCGACTAGTACTCGCTACATTCTCGCCTCCTGAGAAGAAAAATGGAACAAAAAGGAAAAGGGTGAGCTCAACTAGCCCAGTAAAGAATATTATGACTAAGATAATATATAACAAATTATCGTTAGTCTTCAACAGGGAAAAATCTAATAGAATACAATAGACAACCAGTTTTAAATCAACAACTGCAGCGGAAACAACAATTTATTAGAAGAGTTAAGTAGAGAAATGCAAACTACTATCTTCTATATATGAATTTAAAAGTTCATCGTCGATATTTTATCCCTGTAACATCAATCAATATATATCTGGAATCAAATATTCATCTTTGCACTACAGGCCAAAGATATTCATCAGTTGGTCATGTTCATCTAAACACCTGTTCATCTTTGCACTACGGGCCAAAGATATTAATCAGCCGGTCATGTTCATCTCAACACCTGTTCATCTTTACACTACGGGCCAAAGATATTCATCAAGAAATCATTCATCTTTGCACTACAGGCCAAAGATATTCAGTAATTTCATCATTTAGGACTGAGGATGATGAAAAATATTTTAAAGGAAACGAATCCAGTGAAACAAAAGAACAAATATTAAGGATTCGTATTTTAAACAATCCAAGTTCAAAAATACTTTAAAAGTAATCAGAGTGGAGTAAAATTCAAGAATGATCAAAACATGTATACAATCAAAGCTAGTATCCATAATAGATATTTTGGACAAAAAGAAGAAATTTCATTTTTCGGTGAATAGTGCCGTATTCGTGAATAGTGCCGTATACGTGAATAGTAACTCCGACACCAAAAGATAGAAATTTCACAAAAAACATCATCATGGTTCGTGAATAGTACTTGTGAATAGTAACTCATAAATAGTAACTCGTGAATAGTAACTCATGAATAGTAACCCCGACATGAAAAAGTTCCAAATTTGATAAAAATTCTAACAAATATTTTGGCATAATGATATTGAAGAAATAATATCATTTTTGAAGAAAATAACACCCATTACCTCGAAAGACAGTACTTCTAGTTGAAACACCGGATATAGGCTATGACTTGAACTTGCACTGTATAGCAATACTCAAAGTATACTCAAAATACTCACAAGAATACGCTCGATAATATAGAGAGAGAAAACTTCAGTTTCTGGTGTGATTTTCAATTCTAACCTAAGCACCCCATTTATAGGAAATTGTTTAGAACACCAAAGCAGAAAATTTAATAAATATATTATTAATAATAAATTTTCCTACGCCTCTTTGGAAATCAGCTCCTAACATTTCCCACACGCCAACCTTCTAGAAAAGTAATAAAAACGTTTTTCTAATTTAAATTATTTTAAACTTCCAAAAATTAATTATTTCAGAGCTTCGGAACTTCAATAATTCATAATAAATAGCCCTTTATCAGAAAAAATTCGAAACTCGTGACTTTTCATAGGAAATTCCATTATCTACAACTTTGCAGAAGGAAGTTTTTTCCAAATTCCAAACAGAAATTGACCGAAATCCACAAACGAAAGATTTTACATACTATAATCAAATTTCAGTCAAGAAAATGGGGTCCACCGACACATAAAACATGCTTTAAATATTTTTAGTAACAAAAATACTCCTCCACATATACTCATATATCCCACATTCATCGTAAAAATATCATCATTATTATATTATTAAAATATAATAATATATTTAAATGAATTATTTTATCAAAAAAAGATAAAATTTCAATTTTCAACAATTGTCACATTAAAAAATTTTCTCCATCTATATCCACATAAAATCAATATTTTTCTCATCATATGAATCAATAATTAATTATTCCCAGGAAAGAGGGGGCTTTCTAATAAGAATTTCTCCTTACTGGCGCGCAATTAGGTGACCAAACCTCTCATTAGACATAACTTTCTAGACATTTCCAATAATGTTATCTAATAATATTATTCAGATAATATGATATATTACTTCGATAATGAAAAATACTGTGTAATGACAATTATTGAAACAACAGCAATATAAAATATCAACGCTGCAATTATTAAATCAATAAAATAAAATACTGAACAGTAATTACTGTAACCATTATTGAGTGGTGCCTTCTTACGTAAGAATCAATAATTGGTGCAATATCGTGTGCTACTGTATTTTAACCACCGAGTATTTTAACAGTATTAACGGTAACAACTACGCCGTTATTTTTAAACAACTTATATTTGTCATTTTTCTTCATCCAATCGCTTTCCGTTATGGGGCCCACAAAAGACTGCGCCGTCGTACGAATATTCCCCGACAACAAGAATATTCCACGACCAAACGAATATTCCCTGATAAAAATGAATATTTTATAACCACCTGCTTATTTAAAATATTTGCGCATTTTACCCATAACTATCCACATTAATCAAATGAACCCTTACTATTTCAAAATAATAAATAGAGAAAATTAAATTTCATTAATAATAAGTTGGGGTCTTACAATCTCCCCTCCTTATGAAATTTCGTCCTCAAAATTGACGTACGTACCTGGTGTTTCGAAAAGATGAGAATACCTCGCTTTCATTTCCGTTTCCAACTCCCATGTCATTTCCTCAATAGCATGGTTTCTTCACAAAACTTTAACTTGTGCTATAACCTCGGTACATAGGGCATGTTCTTTCCTATCCAAGATCTTGACAGGTACCTCCTCGTACGTTAAGTCTTCGGCTATCTCATCCGGTTCTAACTCAATGACGTGATTCGGGTCATCCACATATTTACGTAACATCGATACGTGAAAAACGTTATGAACAAGCGTCATACTTGGCAGTAAAACGAGTCTATAGGCCACAGTTCCTATTCGATCGAGAATTTCAAATGGATTAATAAATCGAAGGTTTGAACTTTCCTCACCTCACCGATTCTCGCTTTTGAAATAACAACTTCTTATACCTCCTTCTTCAAATTCATCAGCTCCGGTGTGTAGCTTGAACAACTTTAACTTTATCGATTAAATACTCGTATATCATCACTTGGGTACCTAGAGTTTTCATCTTCATCTCTATTATTTGTAAATTATACGAAATGAGTCTTTGATAATATCGTACTCATACTTGTATACGATCTTCTACTCAACACGTCAGTTACCACGTTCGTTTTTCTAGGATGGCATGGTCAGAACATGTGCTGAAATGTGTCTCCTCTTGAGTTCTTCGAAGATATTCCCATATTCCTTGCTCCATTAGAACTTTGTATCTCTACGAGTCAGCTGCGTTAATGGAATAGCGATTCGAGAATATCCTTCAACGAATCTCCGATAATAACCAACTAAGCCTAGAAAGCTACGTATTTCGATTACCGACTTAGGTTGTTCTCAACTGTGACTCATATCCCAACCTTGGATAGCACATTACAATGACACCTATCAGTTTACTATCGCATGAATATTGTCCCCTACGGAGAGTCTGGCTTCAGTGCATTCCACAAAGGAAGTCACCAGATAAAGGCTCAGGTACCAAATTCTATAGTTGAATTTTTAACTCCTGAAGTTCAATAGGAGCCATTCGATATGAGATTTTAGAAATGAGTTTTGTACCGGGTTCAAAGTCGATACAAAATTTAATATCAGGCTTTGGGAGTAAGCCAATAAATTCTTCATAAAATACGTCAGGAAAAATCAATAACAATAGGAATATTATTCAAATCTAATGTGTCTTTATTCAAATCCATAACATGGACTAAAAAAACTTGACATCCATAATAAACGAATGAACTCATGGCTTGATATGAAAATGTTTGACTACAATGGTTTGATTGCTTGAATTCGAATAACAGGTTGCTTAGGAATATAAAAACTAATAACCATACGAAAGTAATCAATTTTGGCATGATGAGTAGTTAACCTTAAAATCACATCAAAAGCAAATATCTCTATAGAAATAAGGTTAACAGGTAATGTGATAGTGCCAACCTAAATCAAGCAAGATTTCTAAACAACGGATGTAATGAAAGTTTCTCCTAACGGAGTCTCCATAAATAGGTCAAAGTCTAATTTCTCCGTAGTCAAGTTCAAACGTTGAGCGCAAGCAAGAGAGATAAAAGAATGGGTAGAACCGGTACCTAGCAAGGTATAAACTTCGCAAGAATTTATAATTAACTAACCCGTGCTAACTTTGTTCGGGTTCCTCTCATTTTGACCGGTCACGACAAACGCTCTTCCAGGAACCGTTGACTTTGACTTTTCTGGGACATCCTTTTGAGTCACCATTCCCGCTGGACTGGATTTTGATACCGTATAATCTCGAGCGATATGTCCTTCTTTTCTACAATTATAGCGTACCTTAAACCGTTGTGGGCAGTTTGGGCTGATATGTCCCTCTTTCCGCATTTGTAACATACTACCGGTGGTCTTTCTCCTCCCTTGGAACCAGTTACTACTGGCGCTGATGTCTTCACATGGTCGTTGTTGAATCTCCTCTTTTTAAAATCTCCTCCCGACTCACTTCTTCTATTTTCATGGCCACGATTACCACCAGAGTGGTTACCATTTTTGTCCGTCTTTTTCTTTCTTTGCTGGTTATCGTTGTTTTGTTGATTGCTGTCACCGGTATGATCCTGGTTATGGTCCCTCGGTTGAACGTACTTGTTATCTCGCTCTAACAACTGAGCCCTATTGACAACATCTGAATAGAGAGAAAAATTTATGAGAAATGAGATACTGACGTATGCCGGGCTTCAAACCTCTCAGAAACATCCGCGTCATACGTTCCTCATTCTCCACCAAATGAAGTGCAAACATGGATAACTCGGCAAACTTCGCCTCGTACTGGGACACTGTCATGTTATTCTGTTCTAATCTGATGAACTCCACTTCCTTCATATAACGAACACTTTCAGAAAAGTATTTGTCATTAAATAGTTTCTGAAACGTCTCTCAAGACATGCTGAGTGCGGCTGGATGGGTACGCTTCACAGACTCCCACCAGTAGTCTGCCTCACCACGGAACATAAAGGTGGCGAATGGAACCTTCTGTTCCTCTGTGCATCCCAAGACATCAAATATCTTGGTGATTTGTTTGACCCATGTTTTCGCCATGATCGGATCCGGCTTTCCCTTAAATTCTGGCGGTCCCAACTCTTTGAGCTGCTTGGCTGTGACAACCCGTGAATTGCTATCATTTCCTCCTGTATTTTGAACACGAGTCTCCCTCGTCTGATTTTGCATAAACTGCAAAAAGCTTCTAAACATCCCCTCGTTCATCATCTGCTCAGTGGTGTTGTTCACAGGAGGTACATTGCCAGCCTGTTGCACATTCTCCTCGTTGGTGAGTACAGGCGTCTCCACGGTCTCATTTTCACTGTTAATATTCTCAGTCGACATTCTCAAATACTGTTATAAAACAAGGGTTAATTAAGGAAATCAATATATCACATAATATCCCTATATACTGACCAACTAACAAATAAGCTTAGGTAGGACACACTAGCGAAGGATTTACTCGTCTCTCCCCTCCAAGTTCTATTCCCCGATCTCCGCCAGAGATCATATCCCTAAGTTCTGATACGAACTGTGACGCCCCCAAAATAGGTCCATTCTATCCAACCCATTCTGAGTAGCCAAACACATGGTACAGAAATAACTACAACTTTATTAATACATTTGTCGTGCAAGATACGACAACATATATACTGTTAGTTTAAATACAATTATTATCTTCTAGACAATATCCACACGTAAATAAATTCCCCATCACAATTATTGATACATTATTTTACAAAAATGGTGATGACTACTAAACAACTCTCTCTAGAACCTTCATTCCATACCCCGACTAGTACTCGCTACATTCTCGCCTCCTGAGAAGAAAAATAGAACAAAAAGGAAAAGGGTGAGCTCAACTAGCCCAGTAAAGAATATTATAACTAAGATAATATATAACAAATTATCGTTAGTCTTCAACAGGGAAAAATCTAATAGAATACAATAGACAACCAGTTTTAAATCAAAAACTGCAGTGGAAACAATAATTCATTAGAAGAGTTAAGTAGAGAATGCAAACTACTATCTTCTATATATGAATTTAAAAGTTCATCATCGATATTTTATCCCTGTAACATCAATCAATATATATCTGGAATCAAATATTCATCTTTGTACTACAAGCCAAAGATATTCATCAGTTGGTCATGTTCATCTAAACACCTGTTCATCTTTGCACTACGGGCCAAAGATATTAATCAGTCGGTCATGTTCATCTCAACACCTGTTCATCTTTGCACTACGGGCCAAAGATATTCATCAAAAAATTATTCTTCTTTGCACTACAGGCCAAAGATATCCAGTAATTTCATCATTTAGGACTGAGGATGATAAAAAATATTTTAAAGGAAACGAATCCAGTGAAACAAAAGAACAAATATTAAGAATTTGTATTTTAAACAATCCAAGTTCAAAAATAATTCATAAGTAATCATAGTGGAGTAAAATTCAAGAATGATCAAAATATGGATACAATTAAAGCTAGTATCCATAATAGATATTTTGGACAAAAAAGAAGAAATTTCATTTTTCGGTGAATAGTACCGTATTCGTGAATAGTATCGTATACGTGAATAGTGTCGTATACGTGAATAGTAACTCCGACACCAAAAGATAGAAATTTCACAAAAAATATCATCATGCTTCGTGAATAGTACTCGTGAATAGTAACTCATGAATAGTAACCCATGAATAGTAACTCGTGAATAGTAACTCATGAATAGTAACCCCGACATGAAAAAATTCCAAATTTGATAAAAATTCCAACCAATATTTTGGAATAATGATATTGAAGAAATAATATCATTTTTGAAGAAAATAACACCCCTTACCTCGAAAGACAGTACTTCTAGTTGAAACACCGGATATAGGCTATGACTTGAACTTGCACCGTATAGCAATACTCAAAGTATACTCAAAATGCTCACAAGAATACGCTCGATAATATAGAGAGAGAAAACTTCAGTTTCTGGTGTGATTTTCAATTCTAACCTAAGCACCTCATTTATAGGAAATTGCTTAGAACACCAAAGCAGAAAATTTAATAAATATATTATTAATAATAAATTTTCCTACGCCTCTTTGAAAATCAGCTCCTAACATTTCCCACATGCCAACCTTCTAGAAAAGTAATAAAAACGTTTTTCTAATTTAAATTATTTTAAACTTCCAAAAATCAATTATTTCGGAGCTTCGGAACTTCAATAATTCATAATAAATAGCTCTTTATTAGAAAAAATTCAAAACTCGCGACTTTTCATAGGAAATTCCATTATCTACAACTTTGCAGAAGGAAGTTTTTTCCAAATTCTAAACAGAAATTGACCGAAATCCACAAACGGAATATTTTACATGCTATAATCAAATTTCAGTCAAGAAATGGGGTCCACCGAAACATAAAACATGCTTTAAATATTTTTGGTAACAAAAATACTCCTCCTCCATATATACTCATATATCCCACATTCATCGTAAAAATATCATCATTATTATATTATTAAAATATAATAATATATTTAAATGAATTATTTTATCAGAAAAAGATAAATTTTCAATTTTCAACAATTGTCACATTAAAAAATTTTCTCCATCTATATCCACATAAAATCAATATTTTTCTCATCATATGAATCAATAATTAATTATTCACAAATAATATTACAGAATCACAATATTGACAACCAGGGTGTTCCCAGGAAAGAGGGGGCTTTCTAATAAGAATTTCTCCTTACTGGCACATAATTAGGTGACCAAACCTCTCCTTAGACAGAACTTTCTAGACATTGCCAATAATGTTATCTAATAATATTATTCAGAAAATATGATATATTGCTTCGATAATGAAAAATATTGTGTAATAACAATTATTGAAACAACAGTAATATAAAATATCAACGCAGCAATTATTAAATCAATAAAATAAAATACTAAACAGTAATTACTGTAACCATTATTGAGTAGTGCCTTCTTATGTAAGAATCAATAATTGGTGCAATATCGTGTGCTACTGTGTTTTAACCACCGAGTATTTTAACAGTATTAACGGTAACAACTACGCCGTTATTTTTAAACAACTTATATTTGTCGTTTTCTTCATCCAATCACTTTCCATTATGGGGCCCACAAAAGACTGCGCCGTGGTACGAATATTCTCCGACAGTAAGAATATTCCACGACCAAATGAATATTCCCCGACAACAATGAATATTTTATAACCACCTGCTTATTTAAAATATTTGCGCATTTTACTCATAACTATCCACAATAATCAAATCAACCCTTAATATTTCAAAATAATAAATAGAGAAAATTAAATTTCATTAATAATAAGTTGGGGTCTTACACAAATCACACATTGGACCGCGAATCCAAATGTATGCAAATCGGATAGGTGTGTTTGGCACAACATCACAAATCCGCAGAACAGAAAACTAGGGTTAACCCATACGCCTCCCACAACAATAACACCAAATGGCCCACTTCCTTTGGAGCCCAAAATGGAGACGTCGTGGACTAATCACACCGTCACGGAAAGTGTCACGTCTCACGTGCCAAGACGACGTGCCTGTGGTACCCCCACAGGTGGTTATAACTCAGGTATACTCTATGGTATATTCTAAAAAAATATCATGTCACAACACATACGACATAGTACCAACAAAAGGGTTCTATATGTACATGTTGAACCGAATAAAATTATAGTCACAAGGTTTCAAAAGAAAGGTAGCAACATGTACCGCTCAACAATTATCAAAATAAATAATACTAAACATGATAACCTAATTCAAAGAGTACAAATACGAGTCATACGTATCAACTCTAAAATGAAACTAATATATTTATTTCACAAGAAACAATTATGTGAAATCATAATAGAATTCGAAATAAGGAAACAAACGAACAAATCAAATTTAACAAAGGTATAGCTGAAAGTGTACGTAATTCGTACCAGATATTTCCAAACCATTTATAGCACACTCCACAAAATTTTACCCTCAATTGCCAACGATATCAAATACGAAACATTATTTGCAACCTAAACATATTCACCTCAAATTAAAAATAATCCAAACTAATAATTTCAAAATAATTCATAATCTATTTAATATGCCTTTAATCATCGCCTTATATCAATTATTAATACTCCAAAATTTATATTCCAAGTATAACTCTTTAAATTCCTTCCGTTCAGTTTAAACAATTTAATAAGATTTTAATACAATCCAATCATTAATAACAATATACTATTAAATTTATTATTAAAAATTTTATACTTATGCCAGTAAAATTAATTCAAAATACTATATATAACTTCAATTAATATTTAAATTTCGTATATACAATTTGCAGGCCAAAACTCAATGCTGCAAGTTGATGGATAAATCAAATCCTATAATAATAATAATAATAATAATAATAATAATAATAACAACGTAATGATTGTTTGCAACAACTAGGTAAATATACATATATTATATATATAGAATCCTGTAACCAAACTCTCTCTCTATATATATATATAATGTCAGAAGCAGTAAAATAACTTATAAAACGCCAAAACTAGACTGCCATCATTTTATTCATCTCTATAAATCAAATCACCAAGAAAATTTTATAACCAAAAGTAGTAAAAGAAAAAAAAAACAAAAAAAACAAACCTGATACAATTCTCTCTCACAAACACAAACACAAACACAATCACAATAATTGATCTGCCTCGATTTACAGCAATAACCAGCGACTTGACTTCTCTATCTTTTCCTCAGATTGTATAAGGAAAATAAAATTAGGTTTAGTTATTTATTCACTTAAAAAGAATAGATTTTATTAATTAATATATTTATTAACTCTCCAAATTTTAAAAGGATTTTAATATTACCCAAATACAAAATAGACCCAATTAGTATAAAAGTCCAAATTAATATAATCACATACTTATTATAGTTCACACAAATTTAATACAATTGACCCAAACATAAGAAAAGCCCAATTAAAATATGAATTTAAATATTATTTTTTTACCGGGTATTACATCACCTACCCCTTAAAAAGGATTCCGTCCCCGGAATCAAAAGAATGAACGTACCTAATTATCAAAATATTCGGATACTCCGCTCGAATATATTCCTCTATCTCCCAAGTAGCTTCCCGCTCCGAATGATTTTAGCACAAGACTTTAACAAAAGAAATTATCTTCCTCAATTTTAATTTAATCAGTTATTTAATTATCTACTAAACGAATTTAATTTTTTTTAAACAAAACAAGGAAGAAGAGAAGAAAACAAAATCATTTACCTTTTCAATTTAAACACAATTGTATCGGATAAAATTAATTAATATTTAATTATTAAAAAAATGGGTTATTACATTTTTCACCCCTTAAAAATAATTCCGTGCTCAGAATTTAAATAAGCTACAAAAAAAAATTAGTTAAGACGTAGCGCCGCACCGCCGCCATTTGTAACGATCAATGCGGATAAGTCATCAGTCCACACAATTATCAATGTACTCGTAAAAGATTCGTCAGCTATCGTGTCAAGCCTTGGTAAGGTTCTTCGTGTTGCATCAAAATAGATCACATGATCCACCGTTGGTGCGGGCCGTCACTAATATATTTGAGTTTCATTCTTGTAAACGTACTCTTCGAAAAATAATTCAAAATCACAAAAAAATTTCTCTTCATCTAAATACGATTCGAATACCCAAAATATTTAAAATTATTTTTAATTCGTAAAACGTTTATGTTCCACACATGACAAAAAAAATTATTAACAAATTATTTTTATTTAATTTTACATATATTCATGCAAAACTCCAAGAGCATCAGATAAACAAAACAACTTAAATTATATCACCAACTCTCACTAAGTCCTCAAGAATTTCAAAATATCATAACCTCAAATCAAATAAGTTCTCAAATATAATAATACCAAAATATATTACCCTAAGATCTTTTCATCACCATACCAAACTCCAAATCATATATCCTACTATCTGAATCAGCAAACTATAGCATTCAAAATCTCTTAAAGATTCATCACTTACTATCTAATTATTCAATAAATCAATCATTCTCTTAGTGCAAACCTTAATCAAATAAATTTCAATGTCTCCCTATAGTATCACAAAGAAACTTCATAAGACATAACTCCAATATTCCACTAGAAAATAGCCACAAAAGTGATCATTAACTCCAAATGATTAATCTAATTACCTCGAATATCAACACTCAAATTACAAGAAATCCTCGATGCTTAATAGTTTTCACTTTATCATAATATGCCATCAATACACAAACCAAAAATTATCCACAATCTTAACATAAATCAAAACCTAACTCGAATCAAATCCTAAATTCAACGATCATAATAATTTCCACAAAAAAAAAATGATTAACAAATAATTTTCAAAATTAAATACTTGTCGATACAAATACTCACATCATAATCGCATCCCGTATAAGATCACTTCTTATCTGTACAAAGTATAACTTTATTCACCTCAATGATTAAATCACAATTCTTAACCAATATCATTCCTCAATCACCTTACTAAATTATTCCACTTTCCTCAAATCAACTACAAATCAAAAAAAATCGACAGTTAGTCAAAATAGAGACCAACCAAACAAAGAACAAAATCGAATCAAACTCTTACGTCTACCCACAACTCACAGGTCAAACCTAAATAGGTTTTTCTACAAGAAAGAACCTAAGCTTTGATACCATCTCTGTAACACCCCCTTCCCGAAAAGGAAAGGGAGGTCACGTGCAAAGCACAACAAACCTCTAAATAAGAAAACAGAGCACTAATAATCTCAAAACATTAATAGTGGTGATCCATTAATAGCGGACTAAATACAATTCTCCAAATAGAGTCAAAATAATCAAAACTTAAAATTCGAAACAACCTAGATGGTCAAAGGCAACTCTTTCATCACACTAGTTAGCCCTGAATCACCCCTGCAAACCTGCCGGAAGAAAAATACAGCATGAGCCAATTGCCCAGTACGGATATAAAGATACAAAAGATATACAACTAAAATACAAAATCAACTAAGACAAAATATTTCCTCTAACAAAAATAAAATCTCTGAAGATTTGAATAGAATATATTTGAACCAACAGAATTAATGAAACAGACAGAATATTAAAGAAATAACGAACTGAAGTAACTAATCCGATGAATTGAACTGAACAGAAGCCAACAACTAATACAATAAAATAATAGGCTAAAACAAATAGCTAGGGTTATTTCATACCGATTGAGCTCAGAAATATACCTTGCCACATAGGCAAGTCAAAACAATGCCACAAAGGCAAGTCAAAATAATGCCACATAGGCAAGTCAAAACCATGCCACATAGGCAAGTCAAATGATGTCACACAGGCAAGTCAAAACCATGCCACACATGCAAGTCAAATGATGCCACACAGGCAACCAAAATAATGCCACACAGGCAAATCACACATTGGACCGCGAATCCAAATGTATGCAAATCGGATAGGTATGTTTGGCACAACATCACAAATCCGCAGAATAAAAAACTAGGGTTAACCCATACGCCTCCCACAACAATAACACCAAATGGCCCACTTCCTCCGGAGCCCAAAATAGAGACGTCGTGGACTAATCACACCGCCACGGAAAGTATCGCGTCTCTCGTGCCAAGACGACTTGCCTGTGGTATCCCCACAGGTGGTTATAACTCAGGTATACTCTAAGGTATATTCTAACGAAAATATCATGTCACAACACATGCGACATAATACCAACAAAAGGGTTCTATATGTACATATTGAACCGAATCAAATTATAGTCACAAGGTTTCAAAAGGAAGGTAGCAACATGTACCGCTCTACAATTATCAAAATAAATAATACTAAACATGATAATCTAATTCAAAGAGTACAAATACGAGTCATACGTATCAACTCTAAAATGAAACTAATATATTTATTTCACAAGAAACAATTATGTGAAATCATAATAGAATTCGAAATAAGAAAACAAACGAACAAATCAAATTTAACAAAGGTATCGCTGAAAGAGTACGAAATCCGTACCTGATACTTTCAAACCATTTATAACACACTCCACAAAATTTTACTCTCAATTGCCAACGATATCAAATACGAAACGTTATTTGCAACCTAAACATATTCACCTCAAATTATAAATAATCCAAACTAATAATTTCAAAATAATTCATAATCTGTTTAATAGACCTTTAATCATCGCCTTATATCAATTATTAATACTCCAAAATTTATATTCCAAGTACAACTCTTTAAATTCCTTTCGTTCAGTTTAAACAATTTAATAAGATTTTAATACAATCCAATCATTAATAACAATATACTATTAAATTTATTATTAAAACTTTTATACTTATGCCAGTAAAATTAATTCAAAATACTATATATAACTTCAATTAATATTTAAATTTCGTATATACAATTTCCTGGCCAAAACTCAATGCTGCAAGTTGATGGATAAATCAAATCCTATAATAATAATAATAATAATAATAATAATAATAATAATAATAATAATAATAACGTAATGATTATTTGCAACAACTAGGTAAATATACATATATTATATATATAGAATCCTGTAACCAAACTCTCTCTCTATATATATATATAAAAAGTCAGAAGCATTAAAAGAACTTATAAAACGCCAAAACTAGACTGCCATCATTTTATTCATCTCTATAAATCAAATCACCAAGAAAATTTTATAACCGAAAGTAGTAAAAGAAAAAAAAAACCTGATACAATTCTCTCTCACAAACACAAGCACAAACACAATCACAATAAGTGATCTGCCTCGATTTACAGCAATAACCAGCGACTTGACTTCTCTCTCTTTTCCTCAGATTGTATAAGGAAATTAAAATTAGGTTTAGTTATTTATTCACTTAAAAAGAATAGATTTTATTAATTAATATATTTATTAACTCTCCAAATTTTAAAAAGATTTTAATATTACCCAAATACAAAATAAACCCAATTAGTATAAAAGTCAAGTTGAAGCAAGCCCAGTGTAAAACCTTACTAGTTCACACAAATTTAATACAATTGACCCAAACATAAGAAAAGCCCAATTAAAATATGAATTTAAATATTATTTTTTTTACTGGGTATTACATAAATATTATACATTTTTTAGAGTCACAAGTAAAAAAAAACCAAAAATTGAAAATTGAAAATGTCCGATAAACATGTTCACACAAGAGCATCAGTTCAGTCATCTTAATTGGTACATTAAAAATTCATCTGAAAGTTGTTGGTGACATTGACTCTTTCCTTTGATTCAAGTTTTTATGGACTCTTTTCTTTATACCCAACTTCTATAAGGAACCAAACAATGTGATGTCTAAACTAGTCAAAATCATATACTGTTACAAAAACTTGGATATAATCATATAAAGAAAGAAGTGAACAAAACATGGATTAAAGGAAAGAGTACTCAATAGTACTAAAAAAATAAAAATAATATATATATATATATAATGTTATGGATCAAAAATGGACATACATCATTTTTATCGTTCAATATATATAAGAACCAACGATGACCGAGATTAAAAGTAAAAAATTCAGGTCAGCTACTATAAATATCGGATGTCTGGCTGTTGGGTTATATATATATATATATATATATATATATATATATATATATATATATATATATATATATATATATATAGAGAGAGAGAGAGAGTCCAGTTCCTATCCGGACTCCCCGGACTTTCTTAAAATACGGACATTTTTTTCTTTTCTTTTTAAAACATCTAATTTTTTTTAATATTTTATGGAACTGAAATTTTTATATAATACAGTGTATTGGATGTGATTTTGATACGTATAACAAAACAGGTCTGTGCAGACTGTATATACATTTTTTGGTATAGGTATCCAAATCACGCCCAAAATATTGTATTATAAAAAAATTTCAGTTCCATAAAATGTTAAAAAAAATTAGTTGTTTTTAAAATAAAAAAAGGTCCGGATTTGATCAGGTCCGGAAGTCCGAGCACACACAACTCCCAAGTGTGGACTGTCCACAAAAGAAACCCTTTATGCTCGTTACATTACGCATACACGCGCACGCACACACACACACAAATATATATATATATATATATATATATATATATATATATATATATATATATATATATATATATATACATGGACACTGTTCAGCAAACAAGTTGATTACCGTTGATCTGGACAATGGAAGGCTGAGATTGGTCAAATTCTAGCAATTTACCTTATTGTCCTTATGAATTTAATACATGACTGCCGCTACAGGTTGTAGCGGCAGTGTGACTTTCCTCCATATTAAGATAATAATGTAAAAATGAGTTTATTTTTAGGTATACATAATGTAAAAATAAAAGATAATGTAAAGATAAATAATATAAAAATAAAAGATAATGTAAAGATAAGTCTGAATAAAAGATAAATTTATTTTTAAATAAAAGATAAATTTATTTATTATAAAAGATAAATTTATTAATATTTTCAAATAATTTATAATATTATAAAAATTATAAATTGTAAACTCCAACTTTTTGAATAAAGATTAATTTTCTATAAATATTAATTTTGAATATTATGGAGTGAAATTGATATAATAGTTATGGGTAATATTTATAAATTTTGCAAAATACGTAAGTTGTTATATAATATTCGATTGGTCGGGGAATATTCATTTTAACAGGAAATATTAGTACAACGGCACAATCATTGGTGAACCCCACAACGGAATTATTGTCGGATTGAGAAAACGATAAAAATACTTTATGAAAATAACGGCGGAAGTTTTACCGTTAACTGTTGAAACACCTGGTGTTAAAAGTACAATAATACGCGTGGTTACATAGTAGCACACGGTATTGATTATTGATGCTTACGTGATAAGTCACTCAGTTTTGTTGGTATTATTAATGTAATAATACAGAAAATCTTTTTATATAAAGCAGAATACCTGGTTCCGTCTTATTATTATTCTGTTGGAACATCCTGTCTGTATGTTTTACACCAGACTTGGTTCTGTCTTTATTATTCTGTTGGAACATCCTGTCGGCAATTTATTAGTCCATTTAAAATCCTAGATCGAATAGAAATTGTGGCTTATAGACTCGTTTTACCGCCAAGTATGACGCGTGTTCATAATGTTTTTTACGTATCGATGTTACGTAAATATGTGGACGACCCGAACCATGTTATTGAGTTAGAATCGGACGAGATAGCCGAAGACTTAATGTATGAAGAGGTACCTGTCAAGATTTTGGATAGGAAGGAGCATGTCCTACGTACGAAGGTCATACCACAAGTTAAAGTTTTGTGGAGAAACCATGCTATTGAGGAAATGACCTGGGAGTTGGAAACGGAAATGAAAGCGAGGTATCCTCATCTTTTCAAAACACCAGGTACGTATGTCAATTTCGAGGACGAAATTTCATAAGGAGGGGAGGTTGTAAGACCCCAAATTATTAATAAATAAAATTTAATTCCTCTATTTATTATTTTGAAATAGTAAGGGTTGATTTGATTAATGTGGTTAGTTATGGGTAAAATGCGCAAATATTTCAAATAAGCAAGTGATTATAAAATACTCATTGTTGTTGGAGAATATTCGTTTGGTCGTGGAAAATTCTTGCTATCGGGGAATATTCGTACGACGGCGCAGCCTTGTGTGCCCATAACGGAATGCAATTGGATGAAGAAAACGACAAATATAAGTTTTTTATAAATAACAGCGTAGTTGTTACCGTTAATACTGTTGGAATACTCGGTGGTTAAAACACAGTAATACGCGTTATTGCACAGTAGCACACGGTATTGCACCAATTATTGATTCTTACGTAAGAAGGCACTACTCAATAATTGTTACAGTAATTACTGTTCAGTATTTTATTTTATTGATTCAATAATTGTTGCGTTGATATTTTATATTACTGTTGTTTCAATAATTGTCACTACACAGTATTTTCCATTATCGAAGCAATAATTCATATTATCTGAATAATATTATTAGAAAACATTATTGGCAATGTCTAGAAAGTTCTATCTAAGGAGAGGTTTGGTCACCTAATTGCGCGCCATTAAGGAAATTTTTTTATTGGAAAGACCTCTCTTTTCTGGGAACGGCCTGGTTGCCAGTACTGTGATTCTTTAATATTATTTGTGAATAATTAATTATTAATTTATATGATGAGGAAATTATTAATTTTATGTGGATATAGATGGAGAAAATTTTTAAATGTGACAATTGTTGAAAATTAATATTTTATCTTTTTCTGATAAAATAATTCATTTGAATATATTATTTTAATAATATATTAATGCTGATATTTTTATAATGAATGTGGGATATATGAGTATATGAGGAGAAAGAGTATTTTTGTGGCATTAAAATGATTAACACATGTTTTGTGTGTCAGTGGACCCTATTTCTTGACTGAAATTTGATTATAGCTTGTAAAATCGTCCGTATGTAAATTTGGGTCAATTTTTGTTTGGAATTTGGAAAAACTTTCTTCTGCAAAGTTGTAGAGAATTGAATTTCCTATAAAAAAAGTCACGAGATTTGAATTTTCTGATAAAAGGGCTATTTATTATGAATTATTGAAGTTCTGAAGTTCTGAAATAATTAATTTTTGAAGTTTTAATTAATTTTTTATTAAGAAAAACATTTTTGGTGAGTGTCCCACATGTGATATAAATGTGTTGAATGCTGAATTCAATAGGTAAAAGTGGGCGTAAGAAATTTGTAAATATATATTATTATTATATTAAATTTTCTGCTTTGGTGTTCTAAGCATTTTTCTATAAATAGGGTGCTTAGGTTAGAATTGAAAATCACACCAGAAACTGAATTCTTCTCTCTTTTTCTCTTGATATATTGAGCGTATTCTTGTGAGTATTATAGTACTTTGAATATTGCTATACGCTGCAAGTTCTTTCAGCACTATATCCAGTATTCCAGTCAGAAGTACTGTTTTTGTGAGGTAAGGGGTGTTATTTTCTTCAAAAATGATATTATTTCTTCAATATCATTATGCCAAAATATTGGTTGGATTTTTTATCAAATTTAGAACTTTTTATGTCGGGGTTACTATTTACGAGTTACTATTCATGAGTTATTATTCACGAGTACTATTCATGAAGCATGATGATATTTTTTTATGAAATTTCTATCTTTTGGTGTCGGAGTAATATTCACGTATATGGCATTATTCACGTATACGACACTATTCACGAATACGACACTATTCATAGAAAAATTAAATTTTCTTTTCTATGTCCAAGATTGTCAGTTATAGTTTCTATCTTTGATTGGATCTATGTTTTGGTCTTCATTCTTGAATTTTACTCCACTCTGGTTATTTATGAAGTATTTTTGAACTTGGATTGTTTAAAGTACGAATCCTTAATATTTGTTCTTTTGTTTCACTGAATTCATTTTCTTTAAAATATTTTTCATCATCCTTAGTCCTAAATGATGACATAACTGAATATCTTTGGCCCGTAGTTCAAAGATGAATGATTTTATTATGAATATCTTTGGCTCGTAGTGCAAAGATGAACATGTGTTTAGATGAACATGACCAACTGATGAATATTTTTGGCCCGTAGTGCAAAGATGAACAAGTGTTGAGATGAACATGACCAACTGATGAATATCTTTGGCCTATAGTGCAAAGATAACTATTTAATTTATGATGTATATAGATTGATGTTACAGGGATAAAATATTGATGATGGACTTTTAAATGCATAGATTATAGTAGATTTCATTCTCTACTTAACTCTTCTATTGAGTTGTTGTTTCCGCTGCAATTGTTAATCTAAAACTTGTTGTCTATTATATTCTATCAGATTTTTTCCCTGTTGAAGACTAAGGATAATTTGTTGTGCATTATCTTAGTCATAATATTCTTTGCTGGGCTAGTTGAGCTCACCCTTTTCCTTTTTGTTCCATTTTTCTTCTTAGGAGATGAGAATATAGCGTGAATTAGTCGGGGTGTGGAGTAATGGCTCAAGACAGTTGTTTAGTAGTCCTCACTATTTTTTAAAATAGTGTATCAATAATTGTAATGAGGACTTAGTTAAGTGTGGATATTGTCTAGAAGATAATTTTTGTATTTAAACTCACAGTTTATGTGTTGTCGTATTTTACACGACAATTGTATTAATGAAGTTGTAGTTATTTCTGTACCATGTATTTGACAACTCAGAATGGGTGATGTATACCTATTTTGGGGGCGTCACATATAGTGTTTTAGGTATAATTTGGATACATATATAAACACAGGGTTGTACAGTCTGTATAATCCTATTTTTGTATATGTATCCAAATTATATCTAAAATACTATATTTTGTAAAAATTCCTGTTGGGATAAATTGTAATAACCCATTTTTTTAATAATTAAATATTAATTAATTTTATCCGATACAATTGTGTTTAAATTAAAAAGGTAAATGATTTTGTTTTATTCTCTTCTTCCTTGTCTTGTTTAAAAAAAAATTAAATTCGTTTAGTAGATAATTAAATAACTGATTAAATTAAAATTGAGGAAGATAATTCCTTTTGTTAAAGTCTTGTGCTAAAATCATTCGGAGCGGGAAGCTACTTGGGAGATATAGGGATATATTCGAGCGGAGTATCCGCATATTTTGATAATTAGGTACGTTCATTCTTTTGATTCCGGGGACGGAATCCTTTTTAAGGGGTAGGTGATGTAATACCCGGTAAAAAAAATTAATATTTAAATTCATATTTTAATTGGGTTTTTCTTATGTTTGGGTCAATTGTATTAAATTTATGTGAACTATAATAAGTATGTGATTATATTAATTTGGACTTTTATACTAATTGGGTCTATTTTGTATTTGGGTAATATTAAAATCCTTTTAAAATTTGGAGAGTTAATAAATATATTAATTAATAAAATCTATTCTTTTTAAGTGAATAAATAACTAAACTTAATTTTATTTTCCTTATACAATCTGAGGAAAAGAGAGAGAAGTCAAGTCGCTGGTTATTGTTGTAAATCAAGGCAGATCACTTATTGTGATTGTGTTTGTGTTTGTAAGAAAGAATTGTATCATGTTTGTTTTTTTGTTTTTTTTCTTTTGCTACTTTCGGTTATAAAATTTTCTTGGTGATTTGATTTATAGAGATGAATAAAATGATGGCAGTCTAGTTTTGGCGTTTTATAAGTTCTTTTACTGCTTCTGACATTATATATATATATATATATATATATATATATATATATATATGAGATATATATATAGAGAGTTTGGTTACAGGATTCTATATATATAATATATGTATTATTTACCTAGTTGTTGCAAACAATCATTACGTTGTTGTTGTTGTTGTTATTATTATTATTATTATTATTATTATTATTATTATTATTATTATAGGATTTGATTTATCCATCAACTTGCAGCATTGAGTTTTGGCCTGGAAATTGTATATACGAAATTTAAATATTAATTGAAGTTATATATAGTATTTTGAATTAATTTTACTGGCATAAGTATAAAATTTTTAATAATAAATTTAATAGTATATTGTTATTAATGATTGGATTGTATTAAAATCTTATTAAATTGTTTAAACTGAACCGAAGGAATTTAAAGAATTATACTTAGAATATAAATTTTAATGTATTAATAATTAATATAAGGCGATGATTAAAGGCATATTAAACATATTATGAATTATTTTGAAATTATTAGTTTGGATTGTTTTTAATTTGAGGTGAATATGTTTAGGTTGCAAATAACATTTTGTATTTGATATCGTTGGCAATTGAGGGTAAAATTTTGTGGAGTGTGCTATAAATGGTTTGGAAGTATTAGGTACGGATTCCGTACTATTTCAGCGATACCTTTGTTAAATTTGATTTGTTCGTTTGTTTCCTTATTTCGAATTCTATTATGATTTCACATAATTGTTTCTTGTGAAATAAATATATTAGTTTCATTTTAGAGTTGATACGTATGACTCGTATTTGTACTCTTTGAATTAGGTTATCATGTTTAGTATTATTTATTTTGATAATTGTAGAGCGGTACATGTTGCTACCTTCCTTTTGAAACCTTGTGACTATAATTTGATTCGGTTCAACATGTACATATAGAACCCTTTTGTTGGTATTATGTCGCATGTGTTGTGACATGATATTTTTGTTAGAATATACCGTAGAGTATACCTGAGTTATAACCATATGTGGGGGTACCACAGACACGTCGTCTTGGCACGAGAGACGTGACACTTTATGTGGCGGTGTGATTAGTCCACGGCGTCTCCATTTTGGGCTCCGGAGGAAGTGGGCCATTTGGTGTTATTGTTGTGGGAGGCGTATGGGTTAACCCTAGTTTTCTTTTCTTCGGATTTGTGATGTTGTGCCAAACACACCTATCTAATTTGCATACATTTGGATTCGCGGTCCAATGTGTGATTTGCCTGTGTGGCATTATTTTGGTTGCCTGTGTGGCATCATTTGACTTGCCTGTGTGGCATGGTTTTGACTTGCCTGTGTGGCATCATTTGACTTACCTGTGTGGCATGGTTTTGACTTGCCTATGTGGCATTATTTTGACTTGCCTGCGTGACATTTGTTTTGACTTGCCTATGTGGCAAGGTATATTTCTGAGCTCAATCGGTATGAAATAACCCCAGCCATTTGTTTCAGCCTATTATTTTATTGTATTAGTTGTTGGCTTCTGTTCAGTTCAATTCATCGGATTAGTTACTTCAGTTCGTTATTTCTTTAATATTCTGTCTGTTTCATTAATTCTGTTGGTTCAAATATAATTTCTCAGTACGGATATAAAGATACAAAAGATATACAACTAAAATACAAAATCAACTGAGACAAAATATTGCCTCTAACAAAAATAAAATCTCTGAAGATTTGAATAGAATATTTTTGAACCAACAGAATTAATGAAACAGACAGAATATTAAAGAAATAACGAACTGAAGTAACTAATCTGATGAATTGAACTGAACAGAAGCCAACAACTAATACAATAAAATAATAGGCTGAAACAAATGGTTGGGGTTATTTCATACCGATTGAGCTCAGAAATATACATTGTCACATAGGCAAGTCAAAACAATGCCACACATGCAAGTCAAAATAATGTCACATAGGCAAGTCAAAACCATGGCACACAGGCAAGTCAAATGATGCCACACAGGCAAGTCAAAACCATGCCACACAGGCAAGTCAAATGATGCCACACAAGCAACCAAAATAATGCCACAAAGGCAAATTGTGACGCCCCTAAAATAGGTCCATTCCATCCAACCCATTCTGAGTCGCCAAATACATGGTACAGAAATAACTACAACTTTATTAATACATTTGTCGTGCAAAATACGACAACATATATACTGTGAGTTTAAATACAATTATTATCTTCTAGACAATATCCACACACAAATAAATCCCCATCACAATTATTGATACATTATTTTACAAAAATGATGAGGACTACTAAACAACTCTCTCTAGAACCTTCATTCCATACCCCGACTAGTACTCGCTACATTCTCGCCTCCTGAGAAGAAAAATGGAACAAAAAGGAAAAGGGTGATCTCAACTAGCCCAGTAAAGAATATTATGACTAAGATAATATATAACAAATTATCGTTAGTCTTCAACAGGGAAAAATCTAATAGAATACAATAGACAACCAGTTTTAAATCAACAACTGCAGCGGAAACAACAATTCATTAGAAGAGTTAAGTAGAGAATGCAAACTACTATCTTCTATATATGAATTTAAAAGTTCATCGTCGATATTTTATCCCTGTAACATCAATCAATATATATCTGGAATCAAATATTCATCTTTGCACTACAGGCCAAAGATATTCATCAGTTGGTCATGTTCATCTAAACACCTGTTCATCTTTGCACTACGGGCCAAAGATATTAATCAGCCGGTCATGTTCATCTCAACACCTGTTCATCTTTGCACTACGGGCCAAAGATATTCATCAAGAAATCATTCATCTTTGCACTACAGGCCAAAGATATTCAGTAATTTCATCATTTAGGACTGAGGATGATGAAAAATATTTTAAAGGAAACGAATCCAGTGAAACAAAAGAACAAATATTAAGGATTCGTATTTTAAACAATTCAAGTTCAAAAATACTTTAAAAGTAATCAGAGTGGAGTAAAATTCAAGAATGATCAAAACATGTATACAATCAAAGCTAGTATCCATAATAGATATTTTGGACAAAAAGAAGAAATTTCATTTTTCGGTGAATAGTGCCGTATTCGTGAATAGTGCCGTATACGTGAATAGTAACTCCGACACCAAAAGATAGAAATTTCACAAAAAACATCATCATGATTCGTGAATAGTACTTGTGAATAGTAACTCATAAATAGTAACTCGTGAATAGTAACTCATGAATAGTAACCCCGACATGAAAAAGTTCCAAATTTGATAAAAATTCTAACAAATATTTTGGCATAATGATATTGAAGAAATAATATCATTTTTGAAGAAAATAACACCCCTTACCTCGAAAGACAGTACTTCTAGTTGAAACACCGGATATAGGCTATGACTTGAACTTGCACTGTATAGCAATACTCAAAGTATACTCAAAATACTCACAAGAATACGCTCGATAATATAGAGAGAGAAAACTTCAGTTTCTGGTGTGATTTTCAATTCTAACCTAAGCACCCCATTTATAGGAAATTGTTTAGAACACCAAAGCAGAAAATTTAATAAATATATTATTAATAATAAATTTTCCTACGCCTCTTTGGAAATCAGCTCCTAACATTTCCCACATGCCAACCTTCTAGAAAAGTAATAAAAACGTTTTTCTAATTTAAATTATTTTAAACTTCCAAAAATCAATTATTTCGGAGCTTCGGAACTTCAATAATTCATAATAAATAGCCCTTTATCAGAAAAAATTCGAAACTCGCGACTTTTCATAGGAAATTCCATTATCTACAACTTTGCAGAAGGAAGTTTTTTCCAAATTCCAAACAGAAATTGACCGAAATCCACAAACGAAAGATTTTACATACTATAATCAAATTTCAGTCAAGAAAATGGGGTCCACCGACACATAAAACATGCTTTAAATATTTTTAGTAACAAAAATACTCCTCCACATATACTCATATATCCCACATTCATCGTAAAAATATCATCATTATTATATTATTAAAATATAATAATATATTTAAATGAATTATTTTATCAAAAAAAGATAAAATTTCAATTTTCAACAATTGTCACATTAAAAAATTTTCTCCATCTATATCCACATAAAATCAATATTTTTCTCATCATATGAATCAATAATTAATTATTCACAAATAATATTACAGAATCACAATATTGACAACCGGGGAGTTCCCAGGAAAGAGGGGGCTTTCTAATAAGAATTTCTCCTTACTGGCGCGCAATTAGGTGACCAAACCTCTCATTAGACAGAACTTTCTAGACATTTCAAATAATGTTATCTAATAATATTATTCAGATAATATGATATATTACTTCGATAATGAAAAATACTGTGTAATGACAATTATTGAAACAACAGCAATATAAAATATCAACGCTGCAATTATTAAATCAATAAAATAAAATACTGAACAGTAATTACTGTAACCATTATTGAGTGGTGCCTTCTTACGTAAGAATCAATAATTGGTGCAATATCGTGTGCTACTGTGTTTTAACCACCGAGTATTTTAACAGTATTAACGGTAACAACTACGCCATTATTTTTAAACAACTTATATTTGTCATTTTTCTTCATCCAATCGCTTTCCGTTATGGGACCCACAAAAGACTGCGCCGTCGTACGAATATTCCCCGACAACAAGAATATTCCACGACCAAACGAATATTCCCCGACAAAAATGAATATTTTATAACCACCTGCTTATTTAAAATATTTGCGCATTTTACCCATAACTATCCACATTAATCAAATGAACCCTTACAATTTCAAAATAATAAATAGAGAAAATTAAATTTCATTAATAATAAGTTGGGGTCTTACACAAATCACACATTGGACCGCGAATCCAAATGTATGCAAATCGGATAGGTGTGTTTGGCACAACATCACAAATCCGCAGAACAGAAAACTAGGGTTAACCCATACGCCTCCCACAACAATAACACCAAATGACCCACTTCCTCCGGAGCCCAAAATGGAGACGTCGTGGACTAATCACACCGTCACGGAAAGTGTCACGTCTCACGTGCCAAGACGACGTGCCTGTGGTACCCCCACAGGTGGTTATAACTCAGGTATACTCTATGGTATATTCTAACAATAATATCATGTCACAACACATACGACATAATACCAACAAAAGGGTTCTATATGTACATGTTGAACCGAATAAAATTATAGTCACAAGGTTTCAAAAGAAAGGTAGCAACATGTACCGCTCAACAATTATCAAAATAAATAATACTAAACATGATAACCTAATTCAAAGAGTACAAATACGAGTCATACGTATCAACTCTAAAATGAAACTAATATATTTATTTCACAAGAAATAATTATGTGAAATCATAATAGAATTCGAAATAAGGAAACAAACGAACAAATCAAATTTAACAAAGGTATCGCTGAAAGTGTACGTAATCCGTACCTGATATTTCCAAACTATTTATAGAACACTCCACAAAATTTTACCCTCAATTGCCAACGATATCAAATATGAAACATTATTTGCAACCTAAACATATTCACCTCAAATTAAAAATAATCCAAACTAATAATTTCAAAATAATTCATAATCTATTTAATATGCCTTTAATCATCGCCTTATATCAATTATTAATACTCCAAAATTTATATTCCAAGTATAACTCTTTAAATTCCTTCCGTTCAGTTTAAACAATTTAATAAGATTTTAATACAATCCAATCATTAATAACAATATACTATTAAATTTATTATTAAAAATTTTATACTTATGCCAGTAAAATTAATTCAAAATACTATATATAACTTCAATTAATATTTAAATTTCGTATATACAATTTGCAGGCCAAAACTCAATGCTGCAAGTTGATGGATAAATCAAATCCTATAATAATAATAATAATAATAATAATAACAACGTAATGATTGTTTGCAACAACTAGGTAAATATACATATATTATATATATAGAATCCTGTAACCAAACTAGACTGCCATCATTTTATTCATCTCTATAAATCAAATCACCAAGAAAATTTTATAACCAAAAGTAGTAAAAGAAAAAAAAAACAAAAAAACAAACCTGATACAATTCTCTCTCACAAACACAAACACAAACACAATCACAATAATTGATCTGCCTCGATTTACAGCAATAACCAGCGACTTGACTTCTCTATCTTTTCCTCAGATTGTATAAGGAAAATAAAATTAGGTTTAGTTATTTATTCACTTAAAAAGAATAGATTTTATTAATTAATATATTTATTAACTCTCCAAATTTTAAAAGGATTTTAATATTACCCAAATACAAAATAGACCCAATTAGTATAAAAGTCCAAATTAATATAATCACATACTTATTATAGTTCACACAAATTTAATACAATTGACCCAAACATAAGAAAAGCCCAATTAAAATATGAATTTAAATATTATTTTTTTTACCGGGTATTACATCACCTACCCCTTAAAAAGGATTCCGTCCCCGGAATCAAAAGAATGAACGTACCTAATTATCAAAATATTCGGATACTCCGCTCGAATATATTCCTCTATCTCCCAAGTAGCTTCCCGCTCCGAATGATTTTAGCACAAGACTTTAACAAAAGAAATTATCTTCCTCAATTTTAATTTAATAAGTTATTTAATTATCTACTAAACGAATTTAATTTTTTTTAAACAAGACAAGGAAGAAGAGAAGAAAACAAAATCATTTACCTTTTCAATTTAAACACAATTGTATCGGATAAAATTAATTAATATTTAATTATTAAAAAATGGGTTATTACATTTTTCACCCCTTAAAAATAATTCCGTGCTCAGAATTTAAATAAGCTACAAAAAAAAATTAGTTACGACGTAGCGCCGCGCCGCCGCCATTTGTAACGATCAATGCGGATAAGTCATCAGTCCACACAATTATCAATGTACTCGTAAAAGATTCGTTAGTTATCGTGTCAAGCCTTGGTAAGGTTCTTCGTGTTGCATCAAAATAGATCACATGATCCACCGTTGGTGCGGGCCATCACTAATATATTTGAGTTTCATTCTTGTAAACGTACTCTTCGAAAAATAATTCAAAATCACAAAAAAATTTCTCTTCATCTAAATACGATTCGAATACCCAAAATATTTAAAATTATTTTTAATTCGTAAAACGTTTATGTTCCACACATGACAAAAAAAATTATTAACAAATTATTTTTATTTAATTTTACATATATTCATGCAAAACTCCAAGAGCATCAGATAAACAAAACAACTTAAATTATATCACCAACTCTCACTAAGTCCTCAGGAATTTCAAAATATCATAACCTCAAATCAAATAAGTTCTCAAATATAATAATACCAAAATATATTACCCTAAGATCTTTTCATCACCATACCAAACTCCAAATCATATATCCTACTATCTGAATCAGCAAACTATAGCATTCAAAATCTCTTAAAGATTCATCACTTACTATCTAATTATTCAATAAATCAATCATTCTCTTAGTGCAAACCTTAATCAAATAAATTTCAATGTCTCCCTATAGTATCACAAAGAAACTTCATAAGACATAACTCCAATATCCCACTAGAAAATAGCCACAAAATTGATCATTAACTCCAAATGATTAATCTAATTACCTCGAATATCAACACTCAAATTACAAGAAATCCTCGATGCTTAATAGTTTTCACTTTATCATAATATGCCATCAATACACAAACCAAAAATTATCCACAATCTTAACATAAATCAAAACCTAACTCGAATCAAATCCTAAATTCAACGATCATAATAATTTCCACAAAAAAAATGATTAACAAATAATTTTCAAAATTAAATACTTCTCGATACAAATACTCACATCATAATCGCATCCCGTATAAGATCACTTCTTATCTGTACAAAGTATAACTTTATTCACCTCAATGATTAAATCACGATTCTTAACCAATATCATTGCTCAATCACCTTACTAAATTATTCCACTTTCCTCAAATCAACTACAAATCAAAAAAAATCGGTAGTTAGTCAAAATAGAGACCAACCAAACAAAGAACAAAATCGAATCAAACTCTTACGTCTACCCAATGGTCTACCCACAACTCACAAGTCAAACCTAAATAGGTTTTTCTACAAGAAAGAACCTAAGCTTTGATACCATCTCTGTAACACCCCCTTCCCGAAAAGGAAATGGAGGTCACGTGCAAAGCACAACAAACCTCTAAATAAGAAAACAGAGCACTAATAATCTCAAAACATTAATAGTGGTGATCCATTAATAGCGGACTAAATACAATTCTCCAAATAGAGTCAAAATAATCAAAACTTAAAATTCGAAACAACCTAGATGGTCAAAGGCAACTCTCTCATCACACTAGTTAGGCCCTGAATCACCCCTGCAAACTTGCCGGAAGAAAAATACAGCATGAGCCAATTGCCCAGTACAGATATAAAGATACAAAAGATATACAACTAAAATACAAAATCAACTAAGACAAAATATTTCCTCTAACAAAAATAAAATCTCTGAAGATTTGAATAGAATATATTTGAACCAACAGAATTAATGAAACAGACAGAATATTAAAGAAATAACGAACTGAAGTAACTAATCCGATGAATTGAACTGAACAGAAGCCAACAACTAATACAATAAAATAATAGGCTAAAACAAATGGCTAGGGTTATTTCATACCGATTGAGCTCAGAAATATACCTTGCCACATAGGCAAGTCAAAACAATGCTACAAAGGCAAGTCAAAATAATGCCACATAGGCAAGTCAAAACCATGCCACATAGGCAAGTCAAATGATGCCACACAGGCAAGTCAAAACCATGCCACACATGCAAGTCAAATGATGCCACACAGGCAACCAAAATAATGCCACACAGGCAAATCACACATTGGACCGCGAATCCAAATGTATACAAATCGGATAGGTATGTTTGGCACAACATCACAAATCCGCAGAATAAAAAACTAGGGTTAACCCATACGCCTCCCACAACAATAACACCAAATGGCCCACTTCCTCCGGAGACCAAAATAGAGACGTCGTGGACTAATCACACCGCCACGGAAAGTATCGCGTCTCTCGTGCCAAGACGACTTGCCTGTGGTATCCCCACAGGTGGTTATAACTCAGGTATACTCTAAGGTATATTCTAACGAAAATATCATGTCACAACACATGCGACATAATACCAACAAAAGGGTTCTATATGTACATATTGAACCGAATCAAATTATAGTCACAAGGTTTCAAAAGGAAGGTAGCAACATGTACCGCTCTACAATTATCAAAATAAATAATACTAAACATGATAATCTAATTCAAAGAGTACAAATACGAGTCATACGTATCAACTCTAAAATGAAACTAATATATTTATTTCACAAGAAACAATTATGTGAAATCATAATAGAATTCGAAATAAGAAAACAAACGAACAAATCAAATTTAACAAAGGTATCGCTGAAAGAGTACGAAATCCGTACCTAATACTTTCAAACCATTTATAACACACTCCACAAAATTTTACCCTCAATTGCCAACGATATCAAATACGAAACGTTATTTGCAACCTAAACATATTCACCTCAAATTAAAAATAATCCAAACTAATAATTTTAAAATAATTCATAATCTGTTTAATAGACCTTTAATCATCGTCTTATATCAATTATTAATACTCCAAAATTTATATTCCAAGTACAACTCTTTAAATTCCTTTCGTTCAGTTTAAACAATTTAATAAGATTTTAATACAATCCAATCATTAATAACAATATACTATTAAATTTATTATTAAAACTTTTATACTTATGCCAGTAAAATTAATTCAAAATACTATATATAACTTCAATTAATATTTAAATTTCGTATATACAATTTCCTGGCCAAAACTCAATGCTGCAAGTTGATGGATAAATCAAATCCTATAATAATAATAATAATAATAATAATAATAATAATAATAATAATAATAATAATAATAATAATAATAACGTAATGATTATTTGCAACAACTAGGTAAATATACATATATTATATATATAGAATCCTGTAACCAAACTCTCTCTCTCTATATATATATATATATAAAAAATGTCAGAAGCAGTAAAAGAACTTATAAAACGCCAAAACTAGACTGCCATCATTTTATTCATCTCTATAAATCAAATCACCAAGAAAATTTTATAACCGAAAGTAGTAAAAGAAAAAAAAAAAACCTGATACAATTCTCTCTCACAAACACAAGCACAAACACAATCACAATAAGTGATCTGCCTCGATTTACAGCAAGCGACTTGACTTCTCTCTCTTTTCTTCAGATTGTATAAGGAAATTAAAATTAGGTTTAGTTATTTATTCACTTAAAAAGAATAGATTTTATTAATTAATATATTTATTAACTCTCCAAATTTTAAAAGGATTTTAATATTACCCAAATACAAAATAGACCCAATTAGTATAAAAGTCCAAATTAATATAATCACATACTTATTATAGTTCACACAAATTTAATACAATTGACCCAAACATAAGAAAAGCCAAATTAAAATATGAATTTAAATATTATTTTTTTTACAGGGTATTACATAAATATTATACATTTTTTAGAGTCACAAGTAAAAAAAAAACCAAAAATTGAAAATTGAAAATGTCCGATAAACATGTTCACACAAGAGCATCAGTTCAGTCATCTTAATTGGTACATTAAAAATTCATCTGAAAGTTGTTGGTGACATTGACTCTTTCCTTTGATTCAAGTTTTTATGGACTCTTTTCTTTATACCCAACTTCTATAAGGAACCAAACAATGTGATGTCTAAACTAGTCAAAATCATATACTGTTACAAAAACTTGGATATAATCATATAAAGAAAGAAGTGAACAAAACATGGATTAAAGGAAAGAGTACTCAATAGTACTAAAAAAATAAAAATAATATATATATATATATATATATATATATATATATAATGTTATGGATCAAAAATGGACATACATCATTTTTATCGTTCAATATATATAAGAACCAACGATGACCGAGATTAAAAGTAAAAAATTCAGGTCAGCTACTATAAATATCGGATGTCTGGCTGTTGGGTTATATATATATATATATATATATATATATATATATATATATAGAGAGAGAGAGAGAGAGAGAGTCCAGTTCCTATCCGGACTCCCCGGACTTTCTTAAAATACGGACATTTTTTTCTTTTCTTTTTAAAACATCTAATTTTTTTTAATATTTTATGGAACTGAAATTTTTATATAATACAGTGTATTGGATGTGATTTTGATACGTATAACAAAACAGGTCTGTGCAGACTGTATATACATTTTTTGGTATAGGTATCCAAATCACGCCCAAAATATTGTATTATAAAAAAATTTCAGTTCCATAAAATGTTAAAAAAAATTAGTTGTTTTTAAAATAAAAAAAAGGTCCGGATTTGATCAGGTCCGGAAGTCCGAGCACACACAACTCCCAAGTGTGGACTGTCCACAAAAGAAACCCTTTATGCTCGTTACATTACGCATACACGCGCACGCACGCACACACACACAAATATATATATATATATATATATATATATATATATATATATATATATATATATATATATATATATATACATGGACACTGTTCAGCAAACAAGTTGATTACCGTTGATCTGGACAATGGAAGGCTGAGATTGGTCAAATTCTAGCAATTTACCTTACTGTCCTTATGAATTTAATACATGACTGCCGCTACAGGTTGTAGCGGCAGTGTGACTTTCCTCCATATTAAGATAATAATATAAAAATGAGTTTATTTTTAGGTATACATAATGTAAAAATAAAAGATAATGTAAAGATAAATAATATAAAAATAAAAGATAATGTAAAGATAAGTCTGAATAAAAGATAAATTTATTTTTAAATAAAAGATAAATTTATTTATTATAAAAGATAAATTTATTAATATTTTCAAATAATTTATAATATTATAAAAATTATAAATTGTAAAACTCCAACTTTTTGAATAAAGATTAATTTTCTATAAATATTAATTTTGAATATTATGGAGTGAAATTGATATAATAGTTATGGGTAATATTTATAAATTTTGCAAAGTACGTAAGTTGTTATATAATATTCGATTGGTCGGGGAATATTCATTTTAACAGGAAATATTAGTACAACGGCACAATCATTGGTGAACCCCACAAAGGAATTATTGTCGGATTGAGAAAACGACAAAAATACTTTATGAAAATAACGGCGGAAGTTTTACCGTTAACTGTTGAAACACCTGGTGTTAAAAGTACAATAATACGCGTGGTTACATAGTAGCACACGGTATTGATTATTGATGCTTACGTGATAAGTCACTCAGTTTTGTTGGTATTATTAATGTAATAATACAGAAAATCTTTTTATATAAAGCAGAATACCTGGTTCCGTCTTATTATTATTCTGTTGGAACATCCTGTCTGTATGTTTTACACCAGACTTGGTTCTGTCTTTATTATTCTGTTGGAACATCCTGTCGGTGCAAATTTTGCCTGACCTGGTTCCGTTATTATTATTCTGTTGGAATAACCTGTCTATGCGAAGTACCGCATGCATGGTGATTTCTTTTGTTATTCCATTCTTTATTATACTCAGCTGCTTAAAGTTTTAACTTCTATACTCCATCAAATTAGTAGAATATCCTTGATATTTGCGCTTCATCCATTATCTTTTTATGGAAATATTCTTCTGATCATTCTTGAATTTTACTCTACAAAATAATATCATGTTGACAATTTGGACGTTAATAATGCCTGGATAAAATAACTCTTGAACTTGTTTTATTGAATTCTTATATCATTATCATCTTCCTCATGTTTATATTTTGTTGAAAGTCATCTGTGGCCTGTAGTGCATAGATGGACTTGGTATGATTATGACCAGGGATTATTCGGTGTAATCATGACCGTAATGTTATAAATGATGTGGTAAAAGTTCTCATTGGCCCGTAGTGCATTGATGGACAGTTGTTGGCATGATCATGACCATTAATGAATACACAAATATTCTTGGCTCATAATGCATGGATAATTGTGGTCGTGATACTAAAGAATATCCTTGGTCGTAGTTCAGGGGTGATTCGATGATGTGGATTATTTATTATGCTGAGTCCCAGCGATAACAGTGATGAAAACCCTTTTTAATCATAAAAGATAGTAGATTTTATTTTCTACTTGACTTTTTTAATGGATTGCTTGTTCCGCTGCAGTTAAACTTGATGTCTATTATATTTTATCAGTTTAACATTGTTGGAGACTAATGATAATTTATTCTACATTATCTTAGTCATAATATTTCTTACTGGGCTAGTTGACCTCACCCTTTCTTTCACTGTTCTCTTCAGGAAATGAGAACATAGCAGGGACTAGTCGGGGAACGGAGTGACGGTCCAGAGGATAGCATTAGTAGTCCTCACTATTCTGTGAAATAGTGTGTTAATAATTGTAATGAGGACTCCTTTTGAGTTTGTATAATCTCTACTAGACAATAATTATATTCAAACTCACATTTATGTTTTGTCGTATTGTACACGACAGTTGTATTTGAATTTTGTACCATGTATCTGACGACCCAAGATGGGTGATGTATCCCTAATTTTCGGGGCGTCACAGTTGGTATCAAAGCTTAGGGATATGATCCCTGGCTAAGATGTGAGACTAGAACTATGAGGGGAGAGACGGGGAATTTCTTCGCTAGTATGACCTACTTAAATTTATTTTGTATTTAAAGTGGTTGGTCAGAGTTTAGAGATATTATGTTACATGTCAATTAACCTTTGTTTTGTGGCAGTATCTGAAAATGACATCCGAAAATGTTGAGAATAGCAATGGAGCACAAGAGACCGTTGAGTCTCCACATATCAATAATCAGGAGAATGTGCATCAGGAAGGCGACAATCCTCATACAAACAACAACACTAACCAAATGATGAATGATGGATTGTTCAGAGGCTTTATGCAATTCATGCAACAGCAGGCGAGAGCGGCTCCTGTCTAAAATGTAGGTGGAAACACTGGAAACTCTCGGGCGGTCATCGCTAAACAGTTCAAGGAGCTAGGACCACCGGAGTTTAAGGGATAGCCAAAACCACTTATGGCGGAAGCATGGATAATGCAGATCACCAAGATATTTGATGTCTTTGGATACTCCGAGGAGCAAAAGATTCCCTTTGTCGCATTTATGTTGCGCGGAGAGGCAGATTACTGGTGGAAATCGGTAAAACGTACTCAACCTGCCGTACTAAAGATGTCTTGGGAGAAGTTCCAAGAGTTGTTCAACGATGAATACTTTCTCGAAAGTATTCATCACATGAAGGAGGTAGAGTTTATCAAATTGGAGCAAAAAAATATGACCGTGTCGCAATACGAGGCAAATTTTGTGGAGTTATCCCGGTTTGCGTCCCACTTGGTGGATAATGAAGAGTGAATGACGCGAATGTTTTTAAGAGGTTTGAAGCCGGAGATACGTCAACATCTTATTTCTCATAAACTGTGTTTGTATTCAGATGTTGTAAATAGGGTTTCGTTGGTGCAGTGCGATAACGAGTCAATGCAACCAAAAGAGAGCAGCCGGCAAAATGATAATAGCAGTGAGAGCAGTCATCGAAGCGGTGACAACAAGCGTGGAGGGAATCAACAAGCCAGAAATGGTAACCACTTCGGTGGTAATCAGGGCCAAAACAATAAGAATGGACATTTCAAGAAGAGGAGATTCAACAATGATGGTAAGACGTCAGCACCAGCACCCGTTGTTAAGGAAGGAGAAAGACCACCTACCATATGCTTCAAATGCGGAGGGGAGGGACACATCAGTCCAAATTGCGCGATACCGTCCAAAGCATGTTATAATTATGGAAGAGATGGTCACTTAGCCCAATTTTGTCGTTCACCGAAGATAAATTTAGCTAGGATGGAGGCACCAAAGGCTGTCCCAGAAAAGTCAAAGTCGGTAGTGCAAGGGAGAGTGTTTGTTGTGACCTCCCAGAAAGCAAGGAACCCGAATGAGTTCATCACAGGTAAGCTTATCATAAACTCTAGCGAAGTCTACACTTTATTTGATACCGGTTCTACCCATTCTTTTATTTCTCCTACTTCCGCTCACCGATTAAATTTTACTCCGGAGAAATTAGACTTTGACTTATCTGTGGAAACTCCATTGGAAGAAACCTTCATTACATCCACGGTTTATAAGTCTTGTTTGGTTCAAGTTGGTACCCACACATTACCTGTCGATCTTATTGCATTAAAAATATTTGCATTTGATGTAATTCTAAGGATTGATTGGTTAACTACTCATCATGCAAAAATTGATTATTTTTGTAAGATTGTTAGCTTTCATATTCCTAATCGACCTATTATGCGAATTCAAGCAACCAAACCATTAAAATCAATCACTGTCATCTCAAGCCATAAAGCTATTCGTTTATTGAAAAACGGATGTCAAGCTTTCTTAGCTCATGTCACACATCTAAACAAAAATATGTCAGTTTTGAATAATATTTCTATTGTTAATGAATTTCCTGACGTATTCCCTGAAGAACTTCCTGGCCTACCCCCAGAGCGTGAAATTGAATTTTGTATCGACCTTTAACCCGATACAAAACCCATTTCTAAATCCCCATATCGAATATCTCCTATTGAACTTCAGGAGTTAAAAACTCAACTACAGGAATTGTTAGACATTGGCTTTATTCGTCCTAGTACTTCTCCTTGGGGTGCTCCTGTTCTATTCGTGAAGAAGAAAGATGAGAGTATGCGACTTATTATTGATTATCAGGAGTTGAATCATGTCACTATCAAAAATAGGTACCCATTGCCACGTATTGATGACCTATTTGACCAGTTGCAAGGAGCCAAATTCTTTTCAAATATTGATCTTCGTTCCGGATATCATCAATTGAAGATTAGAACCGATGACATTCCAAAGACGACTTTCAGAACTCGGTACGGGCATTATGAATTCCTAGTCATGTCCTTTGGATTGACTAATGCTCCTGCTGCCTTCATAAATATGATGAATCGAGTATTCAAGGAATATTTGGATCACTTTGTGGTCGTCTTTATTGATGACATCCTCATATATTCCAAAACCCGTGAAGATCATGAGCAACACTTGAGGCTGATACACCAAAAGCTTCGTGAATATAAGCTTTATGCCAAGTTAAAGAAATGTGAGTTCTGGATTGAGGAAGTAGCATTCCTTGGGCACGTGGTATCAAGTCATGGAATATCTGTTGACCCAGCAAAGATTGAAGATATTCAAAGCTGGGAGCAACCTAAATCAGTGACCGAAGTATTTAGCTTTCTCGGCTTAGCTGGTTATTATCAGAGATTTGTAGAAGGGTTTTCTCGAATCGCTACTCCACTAACTCAGCTGACTCGGAAAGATACAAAGTTCGATTGGAGCAAGGAATGTGAGAAGAGTTTTCAAGAACTCAAGAGGAGACTCATTTCAGCACCTGTTCTGACAATACCATCTGGTTCGGAGGGATTTGTCATCAACAGTGATGCTTCGGGCAAAGGGTTAGGATGTGTTCTCATGCAACATGGTAAAGTTATAGCCTATGCCTCACGACAAATCAAAGAATATGAGATAAATTATCCTACTCATGATCTAGAGTTGGCAGCTGTTGTCTTCGCACTAAAGATTTGGAGGCATTACTTGTATGGGGAGAAAGTGGAGATCTTTACGGATCATAAAAGCCTCAAATATTTCTTCACTCAAAAGGAACTCAACATGCGACAACGACGTTGGCTTGAACTATTGAAAGATTATGATCATACTATCCAATACCATCCTGGAAAAGCGAACGTGGTAGCTGACACATTGAGTAGAAGATCATATGCGGGTACGAGTGCAATATTGTCAATGTAAAGGCCCATTTTGTATGACTTGCAAAGGATGGAGATAGAGATAAAGACTTCAGGGACCCACGTGATGATTGAAAATATACAAGTAGAACCGACTTTAATTGATAAAATTAAAGCTGCTCAAATTATAGATCCAGAGCTGATGCGTATGAGGAAGAAAGTGCAAGAAGGTGCGATGTCAGAAGCAAGAATCGATGAAGAAGGAATACTTCGAGTCAACTCCAGACTTTGTGTTCCTAACGACCCTGATTTAATGTATAAAATCATGATGGAGGCGCACAACACACCGTTTACAATCCATCCTGGGAGTACCAAAATATATCATGATCTTCGATATATATTTTGGTGGGGCAATATAAAGAAAGAGATAGCGCTATTTATCTCAAGGTGTATAACGTGTCAACGAGTCAAAGCGGAGCATCAAGTACCAAAAGGTCAATTGCAACCACTTGAAGTTCCAGAATGGAAGTGGGAGCACATTACCATGGATTTCGTTACTGGTCTTCCCAAAGTTTCTCAAGGCATAGATGCGATTTGGGTCATTGTTGATAGATTGACCAAGTCTGCTCATTCCTTACCGATACGAGAAACTTATACACTTGAACGTCTTGCTCGTATGTACATAAACGAGGTTGTAAGATTGTATGGTATGCCAGTATGCATAGTTTCTGATCGAGACCCAAGATTCACTTCGCGATTTTGGGTTAGTTTGGAAAAAGCTATGGGCACAAATTTATGATTTAGCTCGGCATATCATCCTCAAACGTACGAACAGTCGGAGAGGACTATTCAAACTATTGAAGATCTATTAAGACTCTGTGTCCTTGATTTCAAGGGAATTTGGGACAAGTTCTTACCATTGGTGGAGTTTTCCTACAACAACAGTTATCAAGCAAGTATTGGCATGGCTCCATTCGAAGTGTTGTATGGAAGAAAGTGTCATTCTCCAGTATGCTAGGATGAGGTGGGTGAAACAACGTTGTTGGGACCAGAGTTGGTACGTATGACTATGAAAAAGATTCAAACGATCCGGCAACGTATAAAAACCTCACAAGATCGACAAAAGAGTTATGCTGATCTTCATCGAAAAGACGTGGAATTCGATATAGGAGATCATGTGTTGTTATATGTTACTCCATGGAAAGGAGTTACGAGATTTGGAAAGAGAGGAAAGCTAAATCCTCGATTCATCGGCCCATTTTTAATCCTTGATCGAGTAAGAACTGTGGCCTATAGACTCGCTTTACCGCCAAGTATGTCTCGTGTTCATAACGTTTTTCACATATCCATGTTACGTAAATATGTGGAAGACCCGAACCACATTATTGAGTTAGAACCGGACGAAATAGCGGAAGATTTGACGTATGAAGAGGTTCCTGTTCAAATCTTGGATAAGAAGGAACATATTCTACGCACCAAGGTTATACCTCAAGTCAAAGTTTTGTGGAGAAACCACGATGTTGTGGAAATGACTTGGGAGTTAGAATCTAAAATGAAATCAAGGTATCCTTACCTCTTCGACATACCAGGTACGTACCCTAATTTCGAGGGCGAAATTTCATAAGAAGGGGAGATTGTAAAACCCCAACTTTTTGAATAAAGATGAATTTTCTATAAATATTAATTTTGAATATTATGGAGTGAAATTGATATAATAGTTGTGAGTAATATTTATAAATTTTGCAAAGTACGCAAGTTGTTATATAATATTCGATTGGTCGGGGAATATTCGTTTTAACAGGGAATATTAGTACAATGGCACAATCATTGGTGAACCCCACAACGGAATTATTGTCGAATTGAGAAAACAACAAAAATACTTTATAAAAATAACGGCGAAAGTTTTACCGTTAACTGTTGAAACACCCGGTGTTAAAAGTACAGTAATACGCGTGGTTGCATAGTAGCACACGGTATTGATTATTGATGCTTACGTGATAAGTCACTCAGTTTTGTTGGTATTATTAATGTAATAATATAGAAAATCTTTTTATATAAAACAGAATACTTTTATAAAGTTATTCTATAAATAGAATATATTATATTCTATTATGCATAGTGTTGCATAGTGTTTTGCATAGTAAATTTTTTTTATATAAAACAGAATACTTTTATAAAGCTATCTATTTTATTAGACAATAATTAGAATATATTATATTTTATTATACATAGTATTTGCATAGTGCCTGCATAGTGTTTGCATAGTAAAATCTTTTATAAAGTTATTCGTTTTATTAGATTATAAATAGAATATATTATATTTTATTTAAAAGATTTTGCTTTAAATATGCACCGTCAGATTAAATTAAATCAATCTGGACTGTTCATGGATTAGTTACTATGCATTCCATTTTCCTATAAATAGAAGTTCATTCCTTCATTATTTTCTTACGAATTCACTGAACTCTAGTGAGAGAAATTATAGAGACAGACTATAGAGAGATAGAAGAAAAGTATTCTGCTACTTAACTACTTTTATATTCTGTTTCTTTTACGGTAAGGGGTGTTATTCATTCTTATTCATGAAGAGAACTGTTGTTATTTCATTTCTTATTATTCTGTTGGAATAACCTGTATACGCGATCTACCCTATACTTGGTGACATTCTTCTATTATTCTGTTAGAACATCATGTCTGTGTGTTTTACACCGGACCTTGTTCCGTCTTTATTATTATTCCGTTGGAACATCCTGTCTGTATGTTTTACACCAGACCTGGTTCTGTCTTTATTATTCTGTTGGAACATCCTGTCGATGCAAATTTTGTCTGACCTGGTTCCGTTATTATTATTCTATTGGAATAACCTGTCTATGCGAAGTACCGCATGCATGGTGATTTCTTTTGTTATTCCATTCTTTATTATACTCAGTTGCTTAAAGTTTTGACTTCTATACTCCATGAAATTTGTAGAATATCCTTGATATTTGCGCTTCATCCAGTATCTTTTCATGGAAATATTCTTCTGATCATTCTTGAATTTTACTCTACAAAATAATATCATGTTGACAATTTGGACTTTAATAATTCCTGGATAAAATAACTCTTGAACTTGTTTTATTGAATTCTTATATCATTGTCATCATCCTCATGTTTATATTTTGTTGAAAGTCATCTGTGGCCTGTAGTGCATAGATGGACTTGGTATGATTATGACCAGGGATTATTCGGTGTAATGATGACCGTAATGTTACAAATGATGTGGTAAAAGTTCTGAATGGCCCATAGTGCATTGATGGACAGTTGTTGGCATGATCATGACCATTAATGAATACACAAATATTCTTGGCCCGTAGTGCATGGATAATTATGGTCGTGATACTAAAGAATATCCTTGGCCGTAGTGCAGGGGTGATTCGATGATGTGGATTATATATTAAGCTGAGTCCCAGCGATAACAGTGATGAAAACCCTTTTTAATCATAAAAGATATTTTATTTTCTACTTAACTCTTTTAATGGATTGCTTGTTCCGTTGCAGTTAAACTTGATGTCTATTATATTTTATCAGTTTAACATTGTTGGAGACTAATGATAATTTATTCTACATTATCTTAGTCATAATATTTCTTACTGGGCTAGTTGAGCTCACCCTTTCTTTCACTGTTCTCTTCAGGAAATGAGAACATAGCAGGGACTAGTCGGGGAACGGAGTGACGGTCCAGAGGATAGCATTAGTAGTCCTCACTATTCTGTGAAATAGTGTGTTAATAATTGTAATGAGGACTCCTTTTGAGTTTGTATAATCTGTGACGCCCCCAAAATTAGGTATACATCACTCATCTTGGGTCGCCAGATACATGGTACAGAATTCAAATACAACTTACTAATACAACTGTCGTGTACAATACGACAAAACATAAACTGTGAGTTTAAATATAATTATTGTCTAGTAGAGATTATACAAACTCAAAAGGAGTCCTCATTACAATTATTATCACACTATTTCACAAAATAGTGAGGACTTCTAATGCTATCCTATGGACCATCACTTCGTTCCCCGACACGTTCCAGCTATATTCTCATTTCCTGAAGAGAACAATGAAAGAAAGGGTGAGCTCAACTAGCCCAGTAAGAAATATTATGACTAAGATAATGCAGAATAAATTATCATTAGCCTCCAACAATGTTAAACTGATAAAATACAATAGACATCAAGTTTAACTGCAGCGGAACAAGTAATCCATTAGAAGAGTCAAGTAGAGAATAAAATCTACTATCTTTTATGATTTAAAAGGTTTTTCATCACTGTTATCGCTAAGACTCACCTTAATAAATAATCTACATCATGAAATCATCCCTGCACTATAGGCCAATGATATTCTTTAGTATAACGACCACGAATTATTCATGCTTTACGGGCCAAAGATAATCATGTTTTCCTCAACGGTCCTGATCATGCCATAAAACAATTCATCTTTGCACCCTTGGACGAAGAGAATCCATAGCCATAATCATACCAAAAACTGTCCATCAATGCACTACGGGCCAATGAGGACTTTATTCACATCATTTGTAACATTACGGTCATGATTATACCAAATAATCCCTGGTCATAATCATACCAAGTTCATCTATGTACTACAGGCCACAGATGACTTTCAACATAATATAAACATGAGGATGATGACAATGATATAAGAATTCAATAAAATAAGTTCAAGAATTAATTTGTCCAGGAACCAATAACGTCCAAATTGTCAACATGATACTGCTTTGTAGAGTAAAATTCAAGAATGATCAAAAGAATATTTTCACGAAAAGATACTGGATGAAGCGCAAATATCAAGGATATTCCACTAATTTTATGGAGTATAGAAGACAAAAATTTTAATCAACTGAGTATAATACCGAATGGAATAACAAAAGATATCACCATGCATGCGGTACTTCGCATAGACGGTTATTTCAACAGAATAATAATAACGGAACCAGGTCAGGTGAAATTCACACCGACAGGATGTTCCAACAGAATAATAAATGCGGAATAATAAATGATGGAACCAGGTCCGGCGTATAGCACAGACAGGATATTCCGACATAATAATAAAGACAATATAATAAAAATGGAACCAGGTCCGGCGTATAGCACAGACAGGATATTTCGACAGAATAATAAAGACAGGATAATAGAAGAATGTCACCAAGTATAGAGTAGCCCGCGTATACATGTTATTCCAACAGAACAATAAAAAAATAGAATAACAGAAGTTCTCTTCTTGAATATAAAAGAATAATATACCTTACCGTAAAATAATACTTGATATAAGAGTAGTGAAGTAGCAGAAAACTTTTCTTCTATATCTCTATAGTCTCTCTCTATAGTTTATCTCTCTAGAGTTCAGTGAATTCGTAAGAAAATAATGAATGAATGAGCTTCTATTTATAGGAAATGGAATGCATAGTAACTAATCCATGAACGGTCCAGATTGATTTACTTTAATCTAACGGTCCATATTTAAAGAAAAATCTTTTAAATAAAATATAATATATTCTATTTATATAAAAAGATTTTTACTATGCGGGCACTATGCAAATACTATGCATAATAAAATATAATATATTCTATTTATAGAATAACTTTAATAAAGTATTCTGTTTTATATAAAAAGATTTTACTATGTAAAATACTATGCATAATAGAATATAAATATATTCTATTTATAGAATAACTTTAATAAAGTATTCTATTTTATATAAAAAGATGTTTCTATTTTATTACGTGAATAAAACAAACTTCTAAATCAACAATAATTGAATCAAATAATGTGAGATACTATGCAGCAACTATTGTAGCAATAATTGAACAAAACTGAGTGACTTCTCACATAAATATCAATAATCAATATCGTGCGCTACTATGCAACAACGCGTATTACTGTACTTTTACTACCGAGTAGTTCAATAGTATCAAGGGTAAAACTTTCGCTGTTATTTTTAATAAAATATTTTTGTCGTTTTCTCAATCCGACAATAATTCTATTTTGAGGTCCACCAATGATTGTGCCGTCGTACGAATATTTTCTGTTTAAAACGAATATTCTCCGACCAATCGAATATAATATGACAACTTGCATACTTTGCAAAATTTATAAATATTACCCATAACTATAACATTATCTCAAATTCACACCATAATATATAAAAAAAATTATTTCGAGAAAATTAATTCTTTATTCATAAAATCTGGGATTTCACATAATCTCTAGTAGACAATAATTGTATTCAAACTCACAGTTATGTTTTTGTCGTATTGTACACGACAGTTGTATTAGTAAGTTGTATTTGAATTTTGTACCATGTATCTGACGACCCAAGATGGGTGATGTATACCTAATTTTGGGGACGTCACATAAATTGTTTAAAAATATTAATTAAATCATAAATTTATATTTTAAAAAATTAAAAATAAATTACATGAATTTTAAATCTAAAAATAATTTATATAAATTTTATAATTCAAACTTATCTTATTTTTGGGATAGATGATGTACCCGTGTATACATAATATAAAAATAAGATAAGTTTTATATGGGTATAATAAAATAAATTTATCTTTTATTCAGACTTATCTTTACATTATTTTTTATTTTTACATTATTTATCTTTACATTATCTTTTATTTTTACATTATGTATACCTAAAAATAAACTCATCTTTACATTATCTTAATATGGGGAGAGCCACACTGCCGCTACAGCCTGTAGCGGCATGCATGTATTAAATTATTAGGGACAGTAAGGTAAATTGCTAGCATGTATTAAATTCTTAGGGACAGTAAGGTAAATTGCTAGCACGGATTGGGGGAGCTGGACTGCCGCTACAAGCTATAGCGACAGGGAGAAAATTTGACCAATCTCAGCCTTCCATTGTCCAGATCAACGGTAATCAACTTGTTTGCTGAACAATGTCCATGGCAAACGTTTGTCATGGATTAAAATCCATATATATATATTTAACACAATCATCACTTGATTTGGCTGCTTCATTATGTTCTCTCTAAAAGTTAATATGGGGTAAATTTTGCTGGCATGAATTATAGCAACCCAATACTCTAGATCACGTAGTGGAGCACGTTTCGTGTATTGAATTTATATAGAAAAGTAGATAATTTCTGGCTATACCGTAAGATGATATATATATATATATATATATATATATATATGTATATGTTAAGGCCAAGATTGTCTCACGCACCTTAATCACCATAAAACGCGTTCAATCCTGGACAGAAACGAATAAGCACTGAGAGCTTGACGGTTTGAGCTGTCGGGGATAGTACATGCCGAGATAAGGTTAACAATGGAGATTGTGTGTTCAAGTTGTGTGTTCTAGTGCTGGTAAAATAATAACAAATGTAGTGCTCTATACTTATAGTGATCTCACCGCCTTGCATGCAATCTTTATCCAAATCCAATCAATGTTCCCCATTAACTCAGGATTATATCAAATCCTCATTTAATTAAAGATATGGATTCACAATCCAACATTTGTCCACTACAGCAATCCATGGCCCAAGCCCAAATAACCATCAAATAATCATGGCCTAACAGTATATATCCATTTCCTTTTTGTTTTTCTGAGCAGGCTAAAAAAATATACTTTTATTTTTGGGCCGGAGAGAGTATTTGAAACAAGAAAATGTTCATCTTTCTGGTTTGAAAGTCAGAATTAATTAAGGGTGCTTTACATAAGTATACAATAAATAGAAAGTAATTACAAGAAAAGTGCATCAACCAAATAATTACAAAAAGAGTGTAATTAAGACTCATATTACAAAAATAGTATAATTCACATTAATAAGGAAACCTAAAATCAAGGAGAAATAACTGTCATAATTAACAATTCAAATTCAAATATTTAGGATCTAACAACAAAAATAAATTCAAATTCAAATCTTCATCTCCCTTTCCGTACTTTCTCTCTCATTTGTAACTAAGAAATTCCATCTAGCTCGTTCACGGTGTATATGTAGCAGATCTGAATCTGCATCTTCCATTCATTAAAATAACTTCATATTTCTCTTCAATACTTGATTTGCGTACTGATATATGAAAGACTTTTTCACATTCTGTAACCAATGTAACAGAATTAGCAACTATTCGCAATCACTATATGCTAAATAGCTAGACAAAACACAAACAACCAAAACAAAACAAATAGAAGAAGAAGAAAAAAAAGTCAGAGTTACCAAACCAGCAAGAACATATCCAAAACGAATTCGGAGTATCCAACCAAAAAGGAAATCACGAACAATCTTTTTTTATGAATATTTGGTTACCCACAAAACTTAAAATGGTTACCTTTGTACGAAGATTTGGCTACCAACTGCACCATATTGTCGATTTCATTCACTCATTCATCTCTTCAGGAGAAAGCACAAAAAAGAAAAATAGAAAAAGAAACCATGCTTCAGGCGTATAAGCTTTCAAGCTCGTCAGTTTTGCGACATCAACCACAAGAAAAATGACCCTAAACATTACAAAGTGGAAAGTGAAGAATTGATAACCCAATTCAGTGTTATAAGAGAGTGATGTGTAATGTAATTTTGATAACCAAATTTTTATACTAAGGTAACAAAACATTTATACCAAAGTAACCGATGTACTCCACATCTACAGTATGAATTGGTTACTTTGGTCTGAAAGTTTGGCAACTAGCTGCATGAATGTTTGGCTACCAACTGTATCACATTCAAAAATAAACTGGTAACTTGAAAAAACTGAATTGGTTACCTTGGAATGAATATTTGGCTACCAACTGCACTCTGAAAAAAATATCAAACAAAGCGTGCCTTTTAGCCGACTGAAAAATATCAAATTCTTTTCAAAGCCTGCTTGCTTTTTGCAAATAAGCCTCAGAACTCAGAAGTTGTTTTGTTTCCATAATTAATCTCACTTTTTAAAAAAACATCTTAAAAATAAAATTATTATGAATATGGTGCAGTTGGTAGCCAAACTTTCGTACAAAGGTAACAATTCTACTTTTTGTGGGTAACCGAATATTCATAAAAAATAAACCGCGCCTCTGTCACAAAATCATTTTCTGCGCAAGCCTCTCACCAAAACGAATCATTATCAATTGGGAGAGGAAGGTGGTGAGAGAAATCTTCAAACAAAAGAGAAGAATAGAACAAATAAAAAAATCAACCAGAAAGAAAAGAAAATAAATAATACAAAAAACTATATGTATTTATGTATATGTTTAATCACAACAAAAAACTATATGTATTTATTACATATAAATAATACACATGCAATTCACTCTAAAATGCCAATATTTAGAATCCATTCGATTCGTGGTGATCGGATCTCCCAAAAATCGTTAAAAACCCGCCGGAGATCCCAAAATCCGTTATACATACATATATATATATATATATATATATAATGTAATATGAAAAACAAGATCAAGTGAATACTTGATCAATTTTTACATAAACATGGGCCATCAATGTGTGTGAGATAGAGAGGTGGGGATAAAGTGAAGAAGATGAAGATGACAGGCGGAAAGTGGTGTCCTCTGTTTGGTGTAATATTATTTTGAAAATTGATTGTAGTCTAGATAGTGGCAAAAAAAAATGGAAAAAAAAGATAAAATATAAATCACATCCCAAAATTAAAAAAGCATAAATATGTACTAATAATGAAAATAAAAATTTAAAAACATTAATTATGTAAATATTTTATGATTGCACTATTGTTATAATTATTTTTTAAAATGTAATTGTTCCATTAATTAATCCTTAATTAATTAGTACCATAAAGTAGTTCATCCCGAGTAAAGCTAGGCAGCATTTGCTCTTCTTTATATCACAGGTTAAGGAATATTGTTTATACTTTGTAGCACCCAATATGGGCATTAATTAATCTTTACTAACAGAAAATTGAGGAATAACTGAAGAAAATTTATTTATTTTTTATTAAACTAGTATGAAAATAACCAATGGTTTGCTCGACAGAGTTTAAGGAAAAGAAGTTTTTAGGCTATGTTTGTTTGTAAAAAAATATATGTTTAGGATTGGACTATTTTTCTCAATTTAACATTATTTTGGACTATTAATTTTATAATATGATAGGGGATTAATATAGTTCTTCAAATAGTGTTATGGACTATTTTTGTTATTCCTAAAACTATTTATGATGGATTATACAATCACATAATCACATGATAAATGTGAGATTAATAGTCTCCCCATTTTAAAATTTAAACTATCAAATGGCTTTATATAACTAATAGCCCCACAACAAGAACTAATAGTTCATCGTCGAAAGATTAAATAGTCTGAAATAGTGTTAAATTAAGACAAATAATTCAATCCCTTACTTTTTATAAATAATCAGCATCATCTCCACCAAGTGGACTATCCCGTATACTATATTTAGTCCATATATCTTGTAGTCTTCAATCCTTCCAGCAGATGGACTATCATGTGGACTTTAATATAAAAAGATTAAAATAATCAAATAATTCAAAAAAACTATTATTAAATATAATAAAAATACAAACTATTATTAACAAAATACTTATAATTATACATATTTATAGATGTTCGAATTTACATTTTCAATTTCTATCCGTTATTATTTTATTAACCTTCTGACCGTTCTGATTTTTTTATATCCGTTAGAGCAGCCCTGACCCTTCATCTTCTTCTTCAGCTGCTTCTCCTTCTTCAGCATCCCCATTTTCCTTCTTCTTTTTCAGCCATCTCTCTTATTTAAATATATTAAAAATTATAGTCCTAATTATAGTCCACCGACTCTTGTTTCATATAGTCTTTGTGCCTCACCGGAAAATTTAATAGACTATATTTGGTCCATCTGCTATCTACTGGAGCGAGATCTATGTTGCTAGACTAAATATAATATAGGATTTGTGCACTCTGACATTGCTGGAGATGCTTAGTGTGTTATAAAGTATGTCAAAGTATGTATATATGATTTACACTAATTTATAGTATATAACAGACAAGAAAGTATGTTAGGTTGATTATGTTATTTGTATTAATTAATATGATTAGTGATTTTTGGTTTGGTTAATTGTTGGGATTAGTTATTTTTTTGTTTAGTTTTGGGTTTAATTTTGACCCAATCTTAACAATAAGTATAAAATTTTAATATGCAAGTTAAATACGGTCAACTCATATTGTCATATTTTCCAGCAATAAAACACAACAATTTTTTTATTAGGATCTATCGTGCTTATTTATATGTACTTGAGAGTCCATATCATATCATAATTAAGTTGAAAATTCTCAGTTATGTTTCTTAGTCATGAACATTTTCCCTGTCAAACCACATGACAGAGCCTCCCTAGGTATATTCTTAACGAGGTGAACACCTTCAGCAAATATAACTCCCATACCCATATGCAAATGCGGCTCTATATGACAATGGAAAGCCCATGCGCCAGGATTATCCGCAACAAACCTCAGCGCCGTCCATCCGTACGGGAAAATCACCGCGGTGTTCCTCAACGGCGGATTCCTCAAGTTAAATTTAGGCGCATCTCTCTCCGCCGTAAACTTCCCTTCTCCATATCCCAGCACCCAGAAATCATGCCCATGCAAATGCCACGGATGAATCTCACTCACGTTCACCGCCAATGCATTGGCATTCTGCAGTATCACGTCCACAGTAGTATTAAACTTCAGCATATAAACTCCACTCCCGTACGTCGAGTTCTGATTCGCCGGCGGACTCATGATGTCGTAAAGACCGGAGAAGTTATCCGGCGGCGGCGTCTTGTCGAAAGCGTTGTTCAGGCCGTATTTGATCGAACCCAAATAAGGCGTTGCGGGTAGAGTCAATGAAATGTTGTTGATCGCCCATTTGGTGAATCCGTCGATGGAGTTTTGCGTGTTGAGGAGCATAATCCGACGGTCGTGTTTATTTGGGGGTTTTTGGGATCCCATTAGGGCTAGAATCTTGTACGAGAATGATTTGCTGTGATTGTAATCGTTCCAGAGAGGGGTGGCCGGAGGCGGCGAAGTTGGGAGCTTTAAGGCTGATGATGGTGGTGCTGTGCCGGCGTAGTTTAGTATGGTTAGGGCTTGGGGAGTATTGGCTTTCCTGCCCCTTACACCTACTGAAATCCAGTAGTTCTTGGATGGATCTTGATCAGTTTTGAATAGGACCGAATAGCTCTCGCCGGAATAAATGTCGAAATCGTCTACTGAAAATGGCTGGACATAATTTCCGTCGGCCTCTACCACCACCATCTTGTGATTCTAGAGAAATGCAACAAATAGAAATAAATTATACTCGAGAACTTAAGTGAAAATAAACGGGAAAAACATGAAGTTTATTTTTGGGTAAGTTGGTCAATTGATGCTGACACGCAGGCGAGGTTTTATGTGTGTCAGCATTCTATTGGTCAATTGACTAAATTACTAAAAAATAAACTCTATACTAACCGGATCCGAAAAAATGAGATGTAATCTAATAAATATGAAAAGCATCTTCCCCACCCACGAAAAAAATAAGTAGGACTCTTCCTGTTTATTTTTGTCCCTTAATTTGAGAGTTTGAAATAATTATTAATTGTTTAGTTTTTAAATATATTATTCCAAATATTAAATATAATTTTGGTTCTCTTATTATTTTTTTCCCAATAAATAATACTCTTTTTTTCAATACAAGGGCAATATAAACAATTAATATTATATCTACTGTTATACAATCATTTTTTTAATACTTGTGCACAACTTTAAAACGACTTATATTAAGGGACGGACGAAGTACTTCAGTCCCATAATATGAAGTTTTAGAGTTGTGCACAAGAATTAAGAAATAATTAGTATAACATTAAATATAGTATTAATTATCTATAATACCCTTTAACATATATACTTATAGTCATATCTCTCTAATCTATAACATTTTCACATGAGTGGTAATTTTAGAAAAATTGTGACTAAATCTCCTAGATTATATAAAACGTCAAATAATTTAAAAAATAAAATAATTTCAAACGTGAGATATTATGAGACGGAGTGAGTAATAATTTTGTATAGGATGGTTTCAAAGGAAATTTTGAGAAATAATTTTGCTAGATATGGAGACATCGTTGATATTGTCATTCATAAAATAGTAGATTTGAGGAATAGTGAATATGATTTTGTGAAGTTCAAAAATAAAACAGATGCAAAAGAAGCAAACATGAGAGTGCAAAATCAATAGATGTTGGGTATTGATATCGAAAAAAGTAATTCATATGTGCTTCCTCTTCACATAATATATAACGTTTTAAATAATTTTATTTTTTTTAAATTATTTATCGTTTTATATAATATAGGAGAATTAACTATAATCTTTTCAAAATTACCCCTCACGAGAAAATATTACGGATAAGAGAGTATGTGATAAGTATGATAATTATGAGAATTTAATTGATATTATAGACAATTTAAGGGTATTAATTATTTTCTTATTTCTTATAGCCTATGAATATATATATATATATATATATATATATATATATATATATATATACATAAATGATCAAGTAAGGGATCCCTTACTTTCTTAAAATGAGGACCGTGCCGTGTATATATATATATATATATATATATATATATATATATATATATATATATATATATATATATATAAAAGATTATCATCTTGAGGGGAGGTAGATAGAAAATCTTATAATTTAAAAGTTGATGAATGTGAAGAAAAGCATGCATGCATGTAATCATGGAGGAGTGTTGGGATCAAATTGAGGAAGATGATTTACAAAATATAGCGGATATAGGTTGCCAAGGGCTAATGAAATCAAGTGGCCGGGATATATGTTGGTTAAGGTAACTTGTATACGTTGAGTAATTCAAAGGAATAGAGATTAGAGAACCATGAAAATGATTTTGAAATAAAGAAAAGTACACAATTAAACATGGGTAATGAAAATTAAATAGGTAAAGTGTTTTCATGCCTCCACATTTAATTTGTAGTTGGGTTATATTATTTCCCTTATCTTGTTGGGCTGCTAAATATTGATGTTTGTTTTTAAGGCTGTAAACGAACCAAACAGTTCGGATTGGAATCGGACTCGACTCGAATTCGTTAATAATATGATTCAAATATGAGTTTATAAAATAGTTCTAATAAAAATATGAGCGGCTCGTTTAAGATTCAAACTACTCGAATTCTCGATTGATACAGATTCGATTATATACTCGATACATTCTCTTATAATATATACAAAATTAAATCAAATTAGGATAATTAATTATTACTATTTTATTTTTAATTTAATTGTGATTTTATATTTGTAAAGTGTAATAGTAAATATATTTTATCATTTCTAAGTAAAATATCAAATTTAGTTTATAATTATATTTATTATAAAGTTATTTATTATGTTAAGACTCGAATTCGAGCTTGAATTTGAAGACCGCGAGTAGTTTGAATATATTAATTTTGATCCGAGTCGGATCGAATTCGAGTATGAATTTATTGTTTCGAGTCGAATTCGAGCAGTTTTTTGTTCGCTTCGATTTGACTCGTTTACGCCATTAATTATTTTTATGTTATTGGTGTTGAATGGAGTTGTGCATTGTGTAAAATCAGTCATTATCAGTATGTCCATATATATTCAGAAGATGTAGAATGTAATGGGGGACAGGGATTGATTGTATCAGAAGTTGAAGCTAATTATAGTTAACAAGCAACAAGTATTTAGAGAAATTATGGGACTTTAGTTGGAGGTAGGAAGGTTCATATGAAACTTTTTTTTGGAGCAAAGGCAAGTGCAGAGCACTTGCAGCAAGCATCAAACCTTTTATCTGTTTAAAAGTTATTGCTTAATAGGGTTGGATGCATGCATGGGACAACATGATACTGTCTTCCTTTGGTAATACTTCAAGGGTGTCAACATGGCTCTGGAGTAGTTTTGATGGTGCATGCAGCTGGAAGGAGGTTAATTCAATTCCACTAAATTTTTGGACATATGCATGACAGGATTTAGCAGCAACTTTTTGACTTAGGATGGATACTCTCCATTTCAAATGAATTGGAGAGTCCAGATTTAAAATTTATTAAAATGTTGTTAGAATTAGATCACATACACGCACACGACTGTAAAAGAATAACAGAGAGAGGGATCGAGATGATGAGAAATATACAAAGAATGGATATTCTCCTTTTCATTTGAAATGGAGAGGATCCTAGTCCCAAGTTTTTAATGTTATATCATATTTTAAAAATGTTGAGATTTTCTATGTCAAATCTATGATGTATTGCATGTATTGCCTTCATTCCATAATAATGGTCGTTTTAGTTTCATGAACATTAATTAAGAAAATTATTTAATAATTAAAATTTATATGAAATTTCATCACTATCTCTTTATGAGAAGTTGAAAACTATTAATACAAGGGAGAATTAAAATTTCTTGAGACAACGAGAGAAGTTAGGGGTGATATATATAGGAAAATAAATAATTTATTCTCTTAGAAAGTTGTAAACGACAAATAAATTGGAACATATTTTCTCTTCTAAAAAATCAATTATTATGGAATGGATGTAGTATTTATTGTGGCACTATATATCCATATCTTTTGGATTAGTCACAAATGTAATACTTAGGGTTTTAATAAGATTTTTCTTTTTGCTGATAAAAAAATATCAAATTTGAATTTTAAAATTCTGTATATTAACTTAAAAAATCAAATTATCATCTCTAATTTTAAAACGGGGAAAAATATTTGAGAAAATTATCAACTAGTTTAAAATAATTTATTCCTTAAATATATGCATGCAAAAGAAACATAACAACTGAAGTTGGATGAGAGACTGGTAAACCCTGCCCTCCTCAACATAATAAGGTAAAGGGGACTTTATTGAATCCTACAGTAAAACTTTTACATTTTTGAAGGAGAGTAAAATTTTGATACGACCTTATCTTAATTTTAATTCTCACTACAAATCTTGGTCTTAATTATTAATTTATGCCAAATGTTAAATGTTGTTTTAAATTATTTTTACACAAGTTATTCATTTTCTAAATGTTAATAACTAATTAAATAACAGTCAACACAATACATCGAAAAATACAATAGATTAAGCATGTTTTAGTAGAATAAAGAGAAGAAAATTGATATTTTCACATGAAAAGTATCGCTATAGATGTAAAGCGACGGTTTTACCGTCGCTATAGGATCTATAGCAACGCTTTTCATATAAACATATCAAAATGTCATGGGGTAATATCAGTTTCCTAAAAAGAAATCACACACTTTAATTTAGATCCCACCAACTAGGTATAATTGAGTATATTGGGTCGACCTTGACTTGACTACAAAGACAACTACTATGTCCGAGAGCAGATCATCTGTCTCCATTTTTTCTGTTTCCCTACTTAAATTTTGACGCATAGTCTCTCATTTAATTTTAGAGTTAATTAGGGTTAAATAAGATATTAGGTTTTAAAATTTAAGTAAGGGGAAACAAGAAGACAGAAAAAATGAGGACAGATGATCTGCTCTCACCATGTCCCCACCTCACCTCATGTGGTAGATATCTTGCCACCTTTATTTCCTCTTTTTCTTTTTTGTTAGTTTTTGGTTGAAATTAAACAGACACATTAATTCTATTTGGTCATTGTCAAGATTGGAACTTAGAAAGTTTAGTCCACCAAAACATTTTAATCCATCACACTTTAATTATACTCTTCCTCTTCTTTTTTCAACTTTTGCTTTTGTCCCTCTACACTAAAGTTATATTCCTATACTTAGTTGGAAAAAGCAAAATTAAAGATTTTATTACTGAAAAATACCATAAGTCAAAAGTTATGGACGGGTGCATGTGATCACTTATAATCAATCAAACTTGTTTATATAATCTGATTTTAAAACTATTTATAAAATAATCAGAAACTCCGATTTATATAATAATCAAGTTTGTTTGATCATATATATTATTAATCCGTCTGATCTATTTATTTTAGTAAATATTTTAAGTGGTTAATTTGATTCAATGGACTCATTTTGTCATGAATTCAATTAAATTAAGTAATTGAGATTATTTTAATAATAAAACAAAATTTATTATTGTGCTCAAGTACGTACCGCAATCGCTAAGTTGAGTGAAGCCAAGCCGGTGGCGCTGGCCACCCGAAGCCTGTAAATTTTGTCTGGCTGCACATTGAGGATCTGAGGTGCACATTGTTCGGTACCCGTTAACTTGCACGGACTAGACGATGAATTGCTAAATTGCGCCGCTAGAGAACAATTAAATTGTCCTCTCCCATTCATCAACAGGGTCTAAATATATATTTGCCAAAAGAGAAAAGGATTGGTTAAAAGTGGAAATACCATAGAATAATTTTAAATGTCCCTGTAGCAGAATAATATAAATCTTATACGCAATCGAATGTTGAATTAGACATTTTATTCGCTTCTTATTTTGGACCGGTTGAAACTGGCCGAAGCAAAATAGATGGAATGTCATATATATATATATAAATAGGGTTACATGTATATACTTAGCTATGTATTACACAGTAGAATTATGACGACAGATTTTTTGTGTTATCGTAGAACTATGGTGACAGATTTTTGTGTGCTATGGTGATGGTTCACCCGTCGCCATAGCCTAGAATAGCTATGGCGAAACCGTCATTATAGTTCAAAAAACCGTCATCATAGCTGACTGTGTAATACACAACTGTGTACATATATTTTTCTCTCTCTTAGACACACACACACACATATATATAGTCCGGCTCTCTCCAGCGAACGAGAGGGAGCGAACTAAGAGGGAACCGACTATAGCGACGATTTTTTCTGTCACTATAACATAAAAAATCGGCTATCTATGTTATAGCGATGGAAAAAACCGTCGCCGGTTCGTTCTTAGTTCGTTGCTTCCACTTCGCTGGAGAAGCAAACTGTATATATATAGTCCATTTCAAGAGCTCATCCCTTTATTTTATATACCATGTTCACCCCCTTTAGCGATGGACCGGACGACGGTTCGGTCCATTGCTATATTAAAGAACCGTCGCCTTAACTTTTAGTGACGGACAATATATAACGACTGACCGCACCTATAGCGACGGACCGAACCGTCGTCCGGTCCGTCACTAAAGTGGGTATACAAGGTATGTAAAATTAAGGGGTAAGTAGCACATGCTCATCAGACCTTAACCAGAGTAAGGGTTTGATTTGACTAATAAATGTTTAGAGTTTAGGTAATCACAATAAGGATTTGTCTTCACCAAAAAATGTTTAGGATTTAGCTAATCAAAATAAGGGTTTGACTTGACTAATAAATGTTTAGTGTTTATTAATAAACCCTAAACCCTAATTAATAAACTCTAAACATTTATTGGTCAAACCAAACGTTTATTTTGATCAGCTAAACCCTAAATATTTTTTTTTGGTAAAGCCAAAATTTTATTCTGAAAATCGATATTCGCTATTAATAGTAGCGGACGCTAAGTGTTTTTTTTATTGTCCGCAACTAATAGTAGCGGACGTTGACTTTTAATTTATAATCTTGGTCGTTCCTTTTTGTTTTCAATGATATAGATGACGTATATTTTATAAGAATTCATAGCAAATATATGCAACTGATCATTCCCTATATATAATGAGCTTATATTTTAAAAAGACAGAGAGTAATTAATTTACTTATAAAGTTTCATCCGGAAAATAAAATGGGCTTACTTTTTGAGGGAGATAGGCTAGGTAGGTATACTTATTTTACCTGCGGGTCACCAATCCAACGAAGCGGCTTGGAAGAGAGGTCAACCTCTTGTTCATGAACGCTTTTGTGCCACCAATCGCTTAGTAATATGTTAAACTCTCCGTCGTAATGGAACGGTTCCTTGACACCCTCCGCCACATCCACTATCAGAGATCCATATAAACCTGCAGATCTTTGCATACCATAGTGCCCATGGTAGAAATATGTTCCGGCCTACACACAATAATAAAAACAAAAGGATGCCTTAACTACATATTTCACGCCAATTAAGAGGTCTTAATTATTACTCCTTCCGTTCCTAAAAGATTGTCGTTTAAGATTTTTAAACATTAATTAAGAAAGTATCATTTATCAAGTAAAATTTGTTTGAAATTTCATCACTATCCCTTTATGGGAAATTGAAAACTATTAATACAAGGGATAGAATTTATTGGGACAATGAGAGAAGGTAGGGGTAATATAAGAAATTAAATAATTTATTCTCCTCGAAAGATGTAAACAACAAATTTTTTAGAACAATATTTTTTTCTAAAACGACAATCTTTTAGGAACGGTGTGAATAAAATATTAATGTGCCCTACTCGACTGAAAAGTTTGCCATTTGATATATTAGGACTATTAGTGTCTATATACGTGGTAGTGGACATAAACAAATCCCACTATAGCTAGTGGCCATTTTGTTGGCATAACTTTTAATTACAATTTACAAGAGGGACTTGTTTAAAATTAATATATAATATCAATAAAAATGAGTGGTTAACATAAAATTAATTTTAATCAATTGATGTCGATACGCAAGTCGAGAAATGATATCTCAATTGATCAACTTACTAAAAAATTAATTTCATGATAACTAGATACTAATAAAAGCAGATGAAGAGTTAAAAGAATCATTGTTTTGTTTGTGTATATGCATGTGAGAGATCAGAGTTGTCCTTCTTACCTTATCAACTATGAAACTGTAGACAAAGGTTTCTCCAGGGTTTATAACACATTGTGAGATGGCTGCAGTTCCATCGGCCCATGGTGTTCCAAACTGAAAAATAAATAAAAATATTGATATATGGGAATCCATGTACAATACAAGCGAGGAGTTTAAATAGTATCTTCTTGGATCATTTTAACACACCACGTGTTCACCTAAAAAGTTATGACCGAAGAAACGTATTATTGTTAGTAATTAACTTAATTATTTATATACATACAGATTTTTCCTATACCTTTCGATGTAGAACTGGGGTATTATATTTTTAATTTATATTATCTATTTTGAACCATTTGAAATTAGGATCCCATGCAAGATACAGAGCATTGAATGAATATTTTCTATTCCTACGGTCAGCACAGGACCGTCGGTTTAGACTATCTTCAAAGGTATATACCGAAGGCCGCAATAGATACCTATTGCGACGGTTCCGTCCGGACTGTCGCTATAGATCAAATTTATAGTAGTGTTTTTTCTATAGAAAATTAAATCTAACAACTAATATTTTTTTGAGAAGAAAGAGAGGATTGTAAGTATAAGAAAAACCTGTCTAATTCCATGCCAGTGAATCACAACTCCTTCTGTGTGAAGCTTGTTGGTAAGTTCAACCACAACAGTGTCCCCAGCACGAGCGCGAATGGTTGGACCTGGAAACTGGCCATTGATCCCCATGACAACGCCCTCGTTACAGTCTGGGGACCAATGCATATACTCTACTTCCCATTCGAAATGCAAGGCCTTAGACGCCAAAGATGGGTATGTCAAAATTGACAAACAAAACAAAGATATGATCAATATTAACTTTCTAGTAGCCCTCGGACATGGGTCAAGCAAAGAACCCCCCATGTTATGAAAATGAGAAAGATGAAGTGGTTTAATTAAGAGACTAGAAAAGAAAGGAAAGAACAAAAGCTCACACTAGTTAAATGTGACAATTGAGATTAAGCAAATTGGAATGCTGGATGGTGATTTATATATAGCTAGCTTATGCATGGTTTGATGCTCTGCGCGTGGTTGGGATTTGGGAGTATATATTCCCCTCTTTTTGAAAAAAAATGTATAGTGGGGACAACAAATCCATAGACTTCTAAGAAAGTAGATCATCTGTCCTCAATTCTCATGTTCCCCTTAATCTGTGGGGCAACAAATCCATCGAGTTCTAACACCGAAGATGATATTAGTCGCTAATATCGAGTTCTAACAAATCCGTCGTAATGTTATAGGTTGTTCAAAACTAGGGTTAATATTAGTCTTGAAAAAAAAAAACAATCACAAAATAATATTGCATCGGTTTCAATTTATAATATCATTATTAATTAATTTTTGAAAATTAATTTTAAATATTTTCAACAATTAAATTTATATAAATTATAAATTAATAAATCTTTTAATTAGTACTAATTTTTACATAGTTAAAAATATTAAACTGATAATCCAAGGCATAGGTTAGTATCTATAATAATAATACAATCTAAAATTGTGATTTTATTACGTATTCAAATGTATTTTTCAATGCATGACACTTCAATTATACTCTCGTCTAGTCGTCTTCTTTTTTCAACTTATGCTTTTGTCCCCTCTCTACCCTAAAAGTTATATTCCTATAATTGGTTGGAAAAGAATGCTAGTGGTATAATTTTGACTTTCATGTATAGCAAAATTAAAGATTTTATTACTGAAAAATACCATAATTCAAAGGCTATGGACGGGTGTATGTGATCACTTGTAATAAATCAAAATTGTTTATAATTAATTTTAAAAAATAATTTTTTTCAATAACCTTATTTTAAAACTACTTATAAAATAAGCAGAAGCTCTAATAATCAAGTGTGATCAAATATATTACTAATTTGTCGCTATTTATTTTAGTAATTCCAACAATTACTTATCTTTACTTTTCCAAACTTTTATATTTTTTAGTAATTTGTATTTGAAATAAGTGATAATAATTTTTTTATACCAAACAGTTTTTATATTTTACTAGTTTAAGTACTTTTTTTCTTTACTAAACTAAAACGCCTACTATTTTAAAAAAATTATAAATAGAAGCACTAATTAAAATCACTAATCACGTTTTTTAAACTATGCCATCTTCAATAGAAGCACTAATTAAAATCACTAATCACGTTTTAAAAATATTATAAATAGAAGCACTAATTAAAATCACTAATCACGTTTTTTAAACTAATCACGTTTTTAAACTAGGCTATTTTCATATGAATTGTGATCCTCTATTCTCGTACTGCCTGTTTGGTTTGGGAGGAATGGAATGACTAATGAGCATTTTAAAAAATATATTTATTTATATGTTTGGTTACTTAAAACGGGACGGAATGAATATTCCAATGAAATACCTAATTATATGTTTGGTTACTTAAAACGGGACGGAATGAATATTCCAATGAAATACCTAATTATATGTTTAAAGGAGTGTTTATTTTATATATGAAGAATGATTTTCAATCGACAAATTTTTAAAAAAATACCTTGATCGAACGATCAAAATCGTGTAGATTCTCGTTCTGGCCAAATATATGAATATGAATTAATGCCCATTCTCATTCTTATTCTGATTCTTATTCCTGTTCTCATTGAATGTTGGAACCAAACAGACTAATAATTTCTCTTTTTTTAAAAAGTAGAATGTCTTTCTATTACCTTATGCTATCCTTTACACAAAGTTTGGCAAGTTTTCCAAATAAATATCTAGTTAACAGCTACAATATTGCCAACTCCAATAAAAATCAGAGTCGTTACTGAGATTTTAGTGGTTCGGGATAAAAATAAAAACGAGATTCTTTTTAAAATATTGTCATTATCCAAAAATAAAAATAAAAATAAATAATTAAAAAATATAAGTTGTATCTAAAAAAGTTAATTTCGGAACTTAAAACATAATAGTCCGACTATAACAAAATATATGATAACCTCGACTACAACAAAATATATGTGAAGTTCGACTGAAACAAAATATATAAAAATATATTCATTGAAAGATAATTCTTCTAATATTCTTAGAACTAAAATCTTCAATCAAATATTCAAAATCTTATATACAGGGTCGGCCCTGACATTTTCAAGGCTATAGGCGAAGATAAAATTTGGGGCCCCTTACATTTTAAAAAAAAGTCGCTTCTTCAAGAGCAACAAATGATAAAAAAAAAACTTCAATTTTCAATATCACTTGATAGGATACTATTGAGTTCAAATAAAAATGTTACAATTACAAAGATCAGTACCTGATTACTGAAAAACTACCATTCTTGCATTTTTGGCTGCAAAGTTTCAATTAAGCTTGAATAGTCAAGCTTATGAACCAACTCTTTTTCAATCGACAACAAAGCTAAACCGTTCAATCTTTCCTGTGACATTGTGGATCGAAGATAAGATTTGATCAACTTTAATTTTGAAAAGCTTCTCTCAGCTATAATTCTTTCTTCCTCATTTTCTATAAGATTTGGTTCATCCATGTTACCACTATCATCAACATTCTGATTCTCATTGTTCTCCTGTTCGTTCTCATTCTCATGTACATTCACATTAGTACCAGTCTGCACTTGTTCTGTATTTCTCTTAAAGTGTAAGACCCCGAATTTTATAAAATCAAAGTATTCATTTTTTTTATTTGATAAATGGTTAAATTGATAAAAGGTTAAAGTTAAGGGTGATATATTAAATTTTTCAAAATACGCAAGGGGTTATAAAATATTCATTTATCGGGATAATCGTTTGATCGTGGAATATTTTTTCTGTCGAGGAATATTCGTACGACGGCGTTGCTATTTGTGGGCTCCATAACAGATAACTGTCGGATGAAGAAAGCGACAAAGTTTGAGTTTTTATAAATAACGGCGTAGTTGTTACCGTTAAGACTGTTGGAATACACGGTGGTTAAAATACAGTAATACGCGTGTTTGCACAGTAGCACACGGTTTTACACAGTATTTTTGAATTATTGATCCTTACATAAGAAGACACCACTCAATAATTGTTACAGTAATTACTGTTCAATATTTTATTTTATTGATTCAATAATTGCTGCGTTGATATTTTATATTATTGTTGTTTCAATAATTATCACTGCACAATATTTCTCATTATCAGATCAATAATTCATATTATTTGAATAATATTATTAGATAGCATTATTGGCAATGTCTAGAAAATTCTGTCAAGGAGAGGTTTGGTCACCTAATTGTGCGCCAGCAAGGAGAAATTCTTATTGGAAAGCCCCCTCTTTTCTGGGAACGGCCTGGTTGTCATAATTGTGATTCTGTAATATTATTTGTGAATAATTAATTATTGATTTATATGATAAGAAAATATTTATTTGATGTGGATATAAATGATGGATTTATTTATGTGGTTATAAATGAATGAATTAATGTTGAGGTAATTTATCAGTATTTTTATCAGAATGAAGGTATTAAAAATTAAACAAGTGTTTTTGAGATATATTGCGTGAGTTATAATTTTTAATCCAACCATTGGATCGTTGTAATTTTTGGATATGTTATACATATATAAGTTGAGTATATGTCCACAAATTTTAAACCGTTAAAAATGAACGTTTGATTTGTTATGAATTTTAAGAGGTGAATGGTTCAGAAATTGTTGAAGTATCTGAATTTAGCATTTTAGTGGAAAATTCTAGAATTGAGTGGGCCCTACTTGTGGTTGGTGAAGAAATGTGCTGAATTTTATTTCAAATGTTGTGGGTGGGAATAGTAGCGGGTAAACCCATCAGGTTGCAGGTCAAGTCTACTAAAATTTTCCTATAAATAGAGGGCTAAATTAGAATTAAAAATCACACCAGAAACATAAGCTTTCTCTCTTTCTCTCTCTAGATTATTGAGTGTATTTTGTGAGTATTTAGATACTTGGTGAGTTGATATTCATCAGTGCAAGTTTTCTTCAGCGTCATATCCGATATCAAGTCAGAAGTGTTGCTCTTTTGAGGTAAGGGGTAGTAAGGGATAGTAAGAGATTTTAAGGGTTATTATGTTTTTTTCAGTTCGTACTTCTTCTGACCTTCAAAAAATTCTGGAAAAATTTGAAATGATATGTTGATGAGTTTTATTGATTGTGTCCAAAAATGGTGATTTTTGGATGTATAGATTAAGAATTATGAATTTTATGAGAAAAGACTATTTTAAAAGTAACCGTTTATAATTCCTTATGGTTAACTCTAAAATTGATAAAAATTTTATTGGGAGTATATCTATATAATATCAGTGTACTCTGTGAATTTTGAAATTTTTGGATAAAAATACAATTTATGATAAATGTCTAAATATTCGGAGTTTTTGCCATATGAAAAATAGTAAATGAATTTTAAAAATTCTAAGAAAAATATATGTTCAATATGGGACTATATTCTGCTAAATCCCAGAAAAGAAATATTTTTGGAACTGATTTGGTATTTTTCATGAAAATAGACTAGTTATGAATAAATGAGTTAAATATGTTATGTGAAGGAAAAAAATTGAAAAATATGATTTTATGGCTTGAGAATCATATATGTGGTATATGCAGATTTTTTATGAGGGTTTTGGTTATTGGTGATGAAATCTTATAAGTTTGGCACTTTATGATGATTAAATAAATTATTTAGTAAAGTGTAAACAATTAAAATAAATTGTTTATAAGTTTAAGAAATGTTATTATTTCAATATCATTATACCAAAATATTGGTATGAATTTTATTGTGGAATTTCTACCTTTTTGTGTCAGGGTTACTATTCACGAGTTACTATTCACGAGTTACTATTCACGAGTTACTATTCACTACAAAATTGGTTTCTTTTTCTAACTAAATTATAATTGATTTATGAATATTACTTTGGAGATTAAAACTATATATTGATTATATTGATTTTATTATCATATATAACATTTTTATAACCCTGATGTTGAAATCCTCTTTCACTTGAGTATAAAGATGGGTAGATTATTGGTATGATCATGACTAGGGTTCTCTTTGGCCAGTAGTGAAAAATTGAATTGTGACTGGTATGATCATGACCATTGAATTTATAATCGAATATCTTTAGCTTAAGTACAAAGGTGAATTGATCAACATGGTTATAATTATTGTTTATATAAATTCTGAAATGATATTATATTTCTTTGAGATATTAATATATTTGGCCTGTAGTGCAAATATGAACTGTTAAGGAATATCTTTGGCCTGTAGTGTAAAGATGAACTGTTAATGAATATCTTTGGCCCGTAGTTCAAAGATGACCTGTTGTTGAATATCTTTGGCCAGTGGTGCGAAGATGAATTGTGGATGAATATCTTTGGCCGTAGAGCAAAGATGAATTTATTAGTATGATTATGAACAGGAACTGTGATTTGGTATAACCATGATCTTTGATGTTTCAGGTAAAGACATGTGATGAAAATTATATTCGTCCTGGGTACGAAGAGGAATTTAGGATTTCAATTATGATTATGAGATATTCATATAATTGTGGAAAGGAACTGTTGATTGATGGTACAGGGATAAAACATTGTTGGTGAACTTTTAACATGGAGAAGATAATAGACTGTATTGTCTATTTGACTCTTCTAATGGATTGCTCGTTCCGCTGTAACTATGGTTGAAATTTTTATCATCTACCATATGTTCTAAATCTCTAATTTGTTATTGATGAAGGCTATTGATAATTTAATTATCTTTAGTCATGATATTCAAAAAGTGTAGCTGGGTCTAGCGGGGGTAACAAGAGAATTGAACGGTGGTCTCTAGCTATGGAGTTCTCCCTAAAAAGTATAGACAAATGTGTTTTATACATCTTTTAGTAGTTATATTTGGCGAATCATATAGGGAGAGGCGAACCCAACGTTGGAAGGGTGTTTTGCCACTATCATACAAGATGTCTAATGACATACAACCTCGTGTCATCATAAGACAGAGTTGTGCTCATCCACTTGCTGAGTATATTTACGAGCACTACCTATATAATCTTGGTGTTTGTTTGAAGTATAATTCTCAATTTGAGACAGTGGAGATAATGATAAATAAAGAGAAGACTCACCATTGGGAAGAATATGATAGTAATCTTCTCGTTTTTCTTTGGGGTCTATTGGGTCAATCGAGGATAATTCTGTGACCATATGATGTAAGACCCCAACTTATTATTAATGAAATTTAATTTCCTCTATTTATTATTTTGAAATAGTAAGGGTGAATTTGATTAATGTGGTTAGTTATGGGTAAAATGCGCAAATATTTTAAATAAGCAGGTGGTTATAAAATATTCATTGTTGTCGGGGAATATTCGTTTGGTCGTGGAATATTCTTGCTGTCGGGGAATATTCGTACGACGGCGCAGTCTTTTGTGGGCCCATAACGGAAAGCGATTGGATGAAGAAAACGACAAGTATAAGTTGTTTATAAATAACGGCGTAGTTGTTACCGTTAACACTGTTGGAATACCCGGTGGTTAAAATACAGTAATACGCGTTGTTGTACAGTAGCACACAGTATTGCACCAATTATTGATTTTTACGTAAGAAGACACTACTCAATAATTGTTACAGTAATTACTGTTCAGTATTTTATTTTATTGATTCAATAATTGCTGTGTTGATATTTATTATTACTGTTGTTCAATAATTGTCATTACACAGTATTTTCCATTATCGAATTAATAATTCATATTATCTGAATAATATTATTAGATAACATTATTGGCAATGTCTAGAAAGTTCTGTCTAAGGAGAGGTTTGGTCACCTAATTGCGCGCCAGTAAGGAGAAATTCTTATTGGAAAGCCCCCTCTTTCCTGGAAACTGCCTAGTTGTCAATATTGTGATTCTGTAATATTATTTGTGAATAATTAATTACTGATTTATATGATGAGAAAAATATTAATTTTATGTGGATATAGATGGAGAAAATTTTTAATGTGACAATTGTTGGAAATTAATATTTTATCTTTTTCTGATAAAATAATTCATTTAAACATATTATTTTAATAATATATTAACGGTGATATTTTTATAATGAATGTGGAATATGTGAGTATATGAGGAGGAAGAGTATTTTTGTGGTATTAAATGTTTAACACATACTTTGTGTGTTGGTGGACACAATTATTGACCGAAATTTGATTATAGCTTGTAAAATCTCCCGTTTGTGGATTTCGGTCAATTTCTGTTTGGAATTTGGAAAAACTTTCTTCTGCAAAGTTGTAGAGAATTGAATTTCCTATAAAAACACGCGAGATTCAAATTTTCGGACAAAAGGGCTATTTATTGTGAATTATTAAAGTTCTGAAGCTCCGAAATAATTGATTTTTGAAAGTTTAAAATGTTTTAAATAATAAAAACGTTTTTCAATGTTTTGGCATGTGTGCTGATGTTGTGGACTGGTAGTGGACGTATGAGTTTGAAAAAAAATTATATTAATATTAATTTATTAAATTTTCTACTTTGGTGTTCTAAACAATTTCCTATAAATAGGGTGCTTAGGTTAGAATTGAAAATCACACCAGAAACTGAAGTTTTCTCTTTCTATATTATCGAGCGTATTCTTGTGAGTATTTTGAGTATACTTTGAGTATTGCTATACGGGTGCAAGTTCAAGTCATAGTCTATATCCGGTGTTTCAACTAGAAGTACTGTCTTTCGAGGTAATGGATGTTATTTTATTCGAAAATGATATTATTTCTTCAATATCATTATGCCGAAATATTGGTTGGAATTTTTATCAAATTTAAAACTTTTTTATGTCGGGATTACTATTCACGAGTTACTATTCATAAGTTACTATTCATGAGTTACTATTCACGAGTACTATTCATGAAGCATGATGATGTTTTTTATGAAATTTCTATCTTTTGGTGTCGGAGTTAATATTCACGTATACGGCACTATTCATCGAAAAATGAAATTTCTTCTTTTTGTCCAAAATATCTATTATGGATACTAGCTTTGATTGTATCCATGTTTTGATCATTCTTGAATTTTACACCACTATAATTATTTTTGAGGTATTTTTGGACATGGATAAAACAAAGTACGAATCCTTAATCCTTAATCCTTGTCATTTTGTTTCATTGGATTCGTTTCTTTAAAAATATTTTTCATCATCCTCAGTCTTAAATGATGATATTATTGAATATCTTTGGCCTGTAGTGCAAAGATGAATGATTCCTTGATGAATATCTTTGGCCCGTAGTGCAAAGATGAACAGGTGTTGAGATGAACATGACCGACTGATTAATATCTTTGGCCCGTAGTGCAAAGATAAACAGGTGTTTAGATGAACATGACCAACTGATGAATATCTTTGGCCTGTAGTGCAAAGATGAATATTTGATTCTAGATATATATTGATTGATATTACAGGGATAAAATATCGACGATGAACTTTTAAATTCATATATAGAAGATAGTAGTTTGCATTCTCTACTTAACTCTTCTAATGAATTATTATTTCCACTGCGAAGATTGATTTAAAACTGGTTGTCTATTGTATTATATTAGATTTTTCCTTGTTGGAGACTAACGATAATTTGTTGTATATTATCTTAGTCATAATATTCTTTATTGGGCTAGTTGAGCTCACCCTTTTCCTTGTTGTTCCATTTTTCTTCTCAAGAGGCGAGAATGTAGCGAGTACTAGTCGGGGTATGGAATGAAGGTTCTAGAGAGAGTTGTTTAGTAGTACTCACCATTTTTGTAAAATAATGTATCACTAATTGTGATGAGGATTTATTTGGATATGTATATTGTCTAGAAGACAATAATTGTATTTAAACTCACAATTTTATGTTGTATTAATAAAGATGTAGTTGTTTCTGTACCATGTAATTGGCGACTCAGAATGGGTTGGATGGAATGGACCTATTTTGGGGGCGTCACAGTTGGTATCAGAGCTTAGGGATATGATCTCTGGTGGAGATCGGGGAATAGTACTAAGAGGGGAGAGACGAGTAAATCCTTCACTAGTGTGTCCTACCTAATCTTATTTGTTAGTTGGTTAGTATATAGGGATATTATGTGATATAATGATTTCCTTAATTAACCATTGTTTTATGACAGTATTTGAGAATGTCGACTGAGAATATTAACAGTGGAGTAGATGAGACCATGGAGATGCCTGTACTTACCAACGAGGAGAACGTGCAACAGGCTGATAATGTACCTCCTGTGAACAACACCACTGAGCAGATGATGAACGAGGGGATGTTTAGAAGCTTTTTGCAGTTAATGCAAAACCAGACGAGGGAGAATCGTGTTCAAAATACAGGAGGAAATGATAGCAATTCACGGGTGGTCACAGCCATGCAGTTCAAAGAGTTGGGACCACCAGAATTCTGGGGAAAGCCGGATCCGATTAAGGCAGAGACGTGGGTCAAACAAATTACCAAGATATTCGATGTCTTGGGATGCACAGAGGAAAAGAAAGTTCCTTTCGCTACTTTTATGTTCCGTAACGAGGCAAATTACTGGTGGAAATCCGTGAAGCGTACCCATCCAGCTGCACTCAGCATGTCATGGGAGACGTTTCAGAAACAGTTCAATGACAAGTACTTCCCTGAAAGTATCCGTCATATGAAGGAAGTGGAGTTTATTAGACTAGAGCAGAATAACATGACGGTGTCCCAGTACGAGGCGAAGTTCGCGGAGTTATCCAGGTTTGCACTTCATTTGGTGGAGAATGAGGAACGCATGACGCGGATGTTTCTGAGAGGTTTGAAACCCGGCATACACCAGTATCTCATTTCTCATAAATTTTCTCTCTATTCAGATGTTGTCAATAGGGCTCAGTTGTTAGAGTGAGATAACGAGTACGTTCAACCGAGGGACCATAACCAGGATCATATCGAAGATAGCAGTCATCAGAATAACGATAACCAGCGGAGAAAGAAGAATACGGACAAAGGCGGTAACCACTCTGGTGGTAATCGTGGCCATGAAAATAGAAGAAGCGAGTCAGGAGGAGATTTAACAACGACCATGTGAAGACGACAGTGCCGGCAGCAACTGGTTCTAGGGGAGGAGAACGACCGCCAGTTAGATGTTACAAATGCGGAGAGGATGGAAACATAAGTCCAAACTGTTCACAGCTTTCCAAGGTATGTTATAATTATGGAAAAGAAGGTCATATCGCTCGAGAGTGTACGGTAGCGAAACCAATTCCAGCGGGGACGGTGATTCAAAAGGATGTCCTAGAAAATTCAAAGTCAACGATTCCTGGAAGAGCGTTTGTCGTGACCGGTCAAAATGCGAGGAACCCGAACGAAGTTAACACGGGTTAGTTAATTATAAATTCTTGCGAAGTTTATACCTTACTAGATACTGGTTCTACCCATTCTTTTATCTCTCTTGTTTGCGCTCAACGTTTAAACTTGACTACGGAGAAATTAGACTTTGACCTATTTATGGAGACTCCGTTAGGAGAAACTTTCATTACATCCGTTGTTTAGAAATCTTGCTTGATTCAGGTTGGCACTATCACATTACCTGTTGATCTTATCTCTTTAAAGATACTTGCATTTGATGTGATTTTGGGGATTGATTGGTTAACTACTCATCATGCCAAAATTGATTGTTTTCGTAAGGTTGTTAGTTTTCATATTCCTAAGCAACCTGTTATTTGAATTCAAGCAACCAAACCATTGAAGTCAAACTCTTTCATATTAAATTATAAAGCCATTTGTTTATTGAAAAATGAATGTCAAACTTTCTTAGTCATGTTATGGACTTGAACAAAAATACATCAGATTTGAATAATATTCCTGTTGTTATTGATTTTTCCTGACGTATTTCCTGAAGAATTTCTTGGCTTACTCCCAAAGCCTGATATTAAATTTTGTATCGACTTTGAACCCGGTATAAAACTCATTTCTAAAATCTCATATCGAATGGCTCCTATTGAACTTCAGGAGTTAAAAACCCAACTGTAGAAGTTGATACCCGAGCTTTTATCTGGTGACTTCCTTTGTGGAATACACAGAAGCCAGACTCTCCGTAGGGGACGCCATATTCGTGCGATAGTAAACTGATAGGTGTCATTGTAACGTGCTATCCAAGGTTGGGATATGAGTCACAGTTGAGAACAACCTAAGTCGGTAATCGAAATACGTAGCTTTCTAGGCTTAGTTGGTTATTATCAGAGATTCGTTGAAGGATATTCTCGAATCGCTATTCCATTAACGCAGCTGACTCGTAGAGATACAAATTTCGAATGGAGCAAGGAATATGCGAAGAGCTTCGAAGAACTTGAGAGGAGACTCATTTCAGCACATGTTCTGACCATGCCATCCTGGAAAAGCGAACGTGGTAGCTGACGTGTTGAGTAGAAGATCGTATACAAGTACGAGTACGATAATGTCAAAGACTCATTTTGTATAATTTACAAATAATAGAGATGGAGATGAAAACTCTAGGTACCCACGTGATGATATACGAGTATAATCGACTTTAATCGATAAAGTTAAAGCTGTTCAAGCTACACACCGGAGCTGATGAATTTGAAGAAGGAGGTGCAAGAAGTAGTTATTTCAAAAGCGAGAATCGGTGAGGTGAGGAAAGCTCAAACCTTCGATTTATTAATCCATTTGAAATTCTCGATCGAATAGGAACTGTGGCCTATAGACTCGTTTTACCGCCAAGTATGACGCGTGTTCATAACGTTTTTCACGTATCGATGTTACGTAAATATGTGGACGACCCGAATCACATCATTGAGTTAGAACCTGACTAGATAGTCGAAGACTTAACGTACGAGGAGGTACCCGTCAAGATCTTGGATAGGAAAGAACATGTCCTATGTACCGAGGTTATACCACAAGTTAAAGTTTTGTGGAGAAACCATGCTATTGAGGAAATAACGTGGGAGTTGGAAACGGAAATGAAAGCGAGGTATTCTCATCTTTTCGAAACATCAGGTACGTACGTCAATTTCGAGGACGAAATTTCATAAGGAGGGGAGGTTGTAAGACCCCAACTTATTATTAATGAAATTTAATTTCCTCTATTTATTATTTTGAAATAGTAAGGGTGAATTTGATTAATGTGGTTAGTTATGGGTAAAATGCGCAAATATTTTAAATAAGCAGGTGGTTATAAAATATTCATTGTTGTCGGGAAATATTTATTTGGTCGTGGAATATTCTTGCTGTCGGAGAATATTCGTACGACGGCGCAGTCTTTTGTGGGCCCAAAACGGAAAGCGATTGGATGAAGAAAACGACAAGTATAAGTTGTTTATAAATAACGACATAGTTGTTACCGTTAACACTGTTGGAATATCCGGTGGTTAAAATACAGTAATACGCGTTGTTGCACAGTAGCACACGGTATTGCACCAATTATTGATTCTTACGTAAGAAGACACTAATTAATAATTGTTACAGTAATTACTGTTCAGTATTTTATTTTATTGATTCAATAATTGCTGTGTTGATATTTATTATTACTGTTGTTCAATAATTGTCATTACACAGTATTTTCCATTATCGAAGCAATAATTCATATTATCTGAATAATATTATTAGATAACATTATTGGCAATGTCTAGAAAGTTCTGTCTAAGGAGAGGTTTGGTCACCTAATTGCGCGCCAGTAAGGAGAAATTCTTATTGGAAAGCCCCCTCTTTCCTGGGAACTGCCTGGTTGTCAATATTGTGATTCTGTAATATTATTTGTGAATAATTAATTATTGATTTATATGATGAGGAAAATATTGATTTTATGTGGATATAGATGGAGAAAATTTTTAATGTGACAATTGTTAGAAATTAATATTTTATCTTTTTTTGATAAAATAATTCATTTAAATATATTATTTTAATAATATATTAACGGTGATATTTTTATAATGAATGTGGAATATGTGAGTATATGAGGAGGAAGAGTATTTTTGTGGTATTAAATGTTTAACACATACTTTGTGTGTTGGTGGAAACAATTATTGACCGAAATTTGATCATAGCTTGTAAAATCGCCCGTTTGTGGATTTCGGTCAATTTTCGTTTGGAATTTGGAAAAACTTTCTTCTGTAAAGTTATAGAGAATTGAATTTCCTATAAAAACAAGCGAGATTCGAATTTTCGGACAAAAGGGCTATTTATTGTGAATTATTAAAGTTCCGAAGCTCCGAAATAATTGATTTTTGGAAGTTTAAAATGTTTTAAATAATAAAAACATTTTTTCAATGTTTTGGCATGTGTGCTGATGTTGTGGACTGGTAGTGGACGTATGAGTTTGAAAAAAAATTATATTAATATTAATTTATTAAATTTTCTACTTTGGTGTTCTAAGCAATTTTCTATAAATAGGGTGCTCAGGTTAGAATTGAAAATCACACCAAAAACTGAAGTTTTCTCTCTCTATATTATCGAGCGTATTCTTGTGAGTATTTTGAGTATACTTTGAGTATTGCTATACGGTGCAAGTTCAAGTCATAGCCTATATCCGGTGTTTCAACTAGAAGTACTGTCTTTCGAGGTAAGGGATGTTATTTTATTCGAAAATGATATTATTTCTTCAATATCATTATGCCAAAATATTGGTTGGAATTTTTATCAAATTTGAAACTTTTTTATGTCGGGGTTACTATTCACGAATTACTATTCATAAGTTACTATTCATGAGTTACTATTCACGAGTACTATTCATGAAGCATGATGATATTTTTTATGAAATTTCTATTTTTTGGTGTCGGAGTTACTATTCACATATACGGCACTATTCACGTATACGACACTATTCACGTATACGGCACTATTCACCGAAAAATGAAATTTTTTTCTTTTTGTCCAAAATATCTATTATGAATACTAGCTTTGTTTGTATCCATGTTTTGATCATTCTTGAATTTTACACCACTATGATTATTTTTGAGATATTTTTGGACATGGATAAAACAAAGTACGAATCCTTAATCCTTAATCCTTGTCATTTTGTTTCATTGGATTCGTTTCTTTAAAAATATTTTTCATCATCCTCAGTCTTAAATGATGATATTATTGAATATCTTTGGCCTGTAGTGCAAAGATGAATGATTCCTTGATGAATATCTTTGGCCCGTAGTGCAAAGATGAACAGGTGTTGAGATGAACATGACCGACTGATTAATATCTTTGGCCCGTAGTGCAAAGATAAACAGGTGTTTAGATGAACATGACCAACTGATGAATATCTTTGGCCTGTAGTGCAAAGATGAATATTTGATTCCAGATATATATTGATTGATATTACAGGGATAAAATATCGACGATGAACTTTTAAATTCATATATAGAAGATAGTAGTTTGCATTCTCTACTTAACTCTTCTAATGAATTATTATTTCCGCTGCGAAGATTGATTTAAAACTGGTTGTCTATTGTATTCTATTAGATTTTTCCTTGTTGGAGACTAACGATAATTTGTTGTATATTATCTTAGTCATAATATTCTTTATTGGGCTAGTTGAGTTCACCCTTTTCCTTGTTGTTCTATTTTTCTTCTCAGGAGGCGAGAATGTAGCGAGTACTAGTCGGGGTATGGAATGAAGGTTCTAGAGAGAGTTGTTTAGTAGTACTCACCATTTTTGTAAAATAATGTATCACTAATTGTGATGAGAATTTATTTGGATATGTATATTGTCTAGAAGACAATAATTGTATTTAAACTCACAGTTTTATGTTGTATTAATAAAGATGTAGTTGTTTCTGTACCATGTAATTGGCGACTCAGAATGGGTTGGATGGAATGGACCTATTTTGGGGGCGTCACATATGATATCTATCATAACCTAGAAGCATGGCCTCCCATGTACGAAGGTTTCCTTGAGCACTTCCCAAAGACTCTAATTTCTAAAACTGTTTTTGACTATACCTTTATGTAAGGTGTCACTGTGAGGTGCTGTCCACGGTTGGGACATGTGTCACATTTGGTATATATTTGTATCCAAACTCACAGTATATGTGTTGTTGTATTTTGCACGACAATTGTTGTAATAAAGTTGTAGTTGTTTTCTGTACCATGTATTTGGCGACTCAGAATGGGTTGGATGGAATTGATCTATTTTGGGGTCGTCACATAAAGTACCTATTAAGAGATCCGGATTGACCTTGAACTAGTGCATCTCTTTGTTGCCTCTGTTTTTTCTTTTGAGCCCCTGATGGTTGAATTCTAATTCTATTTGGAGGCATTATATATTTATATGACAATCTGATCCAATTATGCAATAAGGCAATAACTCAATAAGATTAATAACTCAATAAGACAATCTCAAGAACCATGTAGATTTTTCCATAACAGGTCTATTAGGGGTTTACGGTTTACTAATTATGCAAACTTAATAACCATTCTTCCAGATGCACAAACTTTCAGAAAACATATTACTATATTAGGGACTTAGGGTTTTACTGTATACAATTTCAATTGGAGCAACTAAGCAGCAAGAACCAATCTTATGGAACAAAAGTATTAAAAGTAAGAAAGAATGGAGAAATTAGTTACCTGGCAAAACAAAATTATTCTTAGAATTGGACCGGATGAAGAAGAGATGATAGTCAATACTCAATAGATGTCAGATGTGTGTGCGTCTCAGTCAGTGCGATGGCCAATGAACATATGCAGCAGCAAGCAGGAGAAGTGCGATGGCCGATGATCATATACATATTAAAAAAAAAATTGGGGCTCCAAAATTTTTGGAGCTCTAGGCCCATGCCTCTTGGGCCTATGCCCAGAGCCGGCCTTGCTTATATATATATATATATATATACATATATATATATATATATATATATATAAATCGGGGGCTCTCTGATCGAGGGGCTCTGAGTGGTCGACCCTCTCGTCCGTGTTCAGGATTGACAGGTAAAAGTCTAATAATAATACTTGTTATCTTCCACAATAATTATGAAAGGCAATTAGAAAAACTTTGTCTCACAAGGCCAAGCAATACTACTATCATAAATATTTAGTAAATCCTTTTATTTTTTATGGAATGGCCTTTCGGTCGGTCGGTCGAGTGGTACGAGGTTGGAAGTTCCATTACATGTTAATAAATAAATATGTTAATATAAAATTATTAAAAAAAAAACTTACTTTTACTAGAAAGGTATGGTTATTTTGCATACAAATAAATTAGTAGATTAATACTATTTTTTATTCGTAAAATATTTTATCCGATGTAGAAGCATTTTTTTCTCAAATCTCCTCAATTTTAATGTGGGCCCATACCATAAGATTTTATTTATATTTAAATTAAAAAAAATCTCTTGGCATATTTTATATATTTTATATTAATTTATGAGAATTATTATTTTTACAAGAAAAAATTGATATTTTCACGGGTTTTTTCTCATTTACATGTGTCCTATTAGTTATTCAGGTAAATTTTTTTTTACAAAAATATCAAATTTATTATAAAAATATCAATTTAATAAATTATAATTACAAAATATATGAATATAATTAAATAAAATATAAAGGTCCATGTAGCATATTTTTTCATTTAAATTATCATTAATGTTCATCGACAAAACTACCTAGCACAAGTCTCAAAATTTATACACAGAAAATAGATACAACGTCATCCTAATTACGGCGTCGTTCAGAAAGTTTTGGATTAAAATATTTCGATACGAAACGATCAGAAGAAACAACGGCGGACAGAAGGAAGGGTTTAAGCGGACGGAGAAGGAAGAGAGAGAGAGAGGGAGGATGGGAAATCCAAAGCAGAAATGGACATCGGAAGAAGAAGAAGCACTACGTGCAGGCGTGGCAAAGCATGGTACTGGCAAGTGGAAAAACATTCAGAAAGACCCTGAATTCAACCATTTCCTCTACTCTCGTTCCAACATTGATCTCAAGGTTTATATACAATTAATTCTATTACTCTTTTTATTTATTTATTACATTTTTTGCTTTTGTTTACTTTGTATTTAGCAGTTAACATACTTTTGAACTTGTTCCCTTTGAACCGGTTATTTTGATGGGTCTAGAATAGGTAATTGTTGTATTTTAGTGTTTTGGATTATGATTCTGTGCATGTTTACCTTTTTCCTTTCTGCATTTTTTTTGCTAAATTTCTTTTTCAAATTTGTTCAACTAATTTTCATGAAAAGTGTTTGTATATGATAGAAAGGATAGGAATTCAATGAGTGCATTGTTAATCAGGAACTATTTGATTCCTTTTGGTCTTTTGGGTTTATACTTTAGAATATGTCAAGGGCAAGTGATCGAGGAAGAATATTCACGTGCTGTGAATATTTTGTAACCAATGAACTCAATGTTAACTTACTGCAATTGATAGAGGGGATAGGTGTGAAAATTGGGATCTAAAAACTTATTCAAATGATTTGAAATAATGATATCATGTGAAACTCACTCACCTTGTGTTCTTGTGATAGAAACAAGTATTTCAATTATTTTCTTTGTAAGAACATTTTTACAAAGTTTATTGCGGACTTCCTTGACCCATTCAATTCCATCAGTGGAGGGCTCTACAAGAGAAGAATCACATCCCGAATAATGCATTGCAATTTAAGTAGGGTAAAATGATTTTTGAGATCCTGATAGTGCTATTTGAACTTTGAAGTGTGTTGATATGGTTATGCAGAAACACTGATTTGTATATGTTTTCCCTGAGCAAGTGTTAAGAATGTAAATTCCTCTTGCTGTTGTTTTGTTTATGGTGCACAGACCATAATTTTTATATGGACACTTTGAGTTTGAGGGCAGAAATAAACAGATACTTGAACATAAAGGGATATGGACTTATGGAGCACTAGAGAGGCTCTCATCTTAACTTGATAGCAGTTAGTCATGTTCCAGTTGAGTGTTCCTGTGTCTGAACTCTGACACATGAAATAGTATTTAATTGTAGGCTTATGTTATTGTTTTTTGTTTGTCCATGTGAACACTTCTTTTAATTTTTTTCTTTTTCTTTTTTTTTCTTTTTCCTCCCAAGTTTTTCTTGCTGAAAATTATTAATACTCCAAGATATTTATTTTCTTTCTTTTTCTTGGGGCTGAGGGAGTTGATAGGGCATGTTTGTCTCAAGACTAAGCTTTTCTCATTTTTAATCAACTTTTTTATTATTATCTTATTGACAAACCATCTTAACCACACCAGCTTGTTGCATGTATTTGTTGGCGGTGTTCTAAAAGGCGGCGCCTCGCCTAGGCCAAAAAATCCCTATAGAAAATTAGGCGGGGACTAGGTGGGCTAGGTTAGGTGGGCATGGTAGGCATGAAAGGTGGGGCCTAGGCAGAGATTTTTTTTAAAATTTTAATAACTACCCAAACCAGATCTTGATATATTTATTTTTCTAATGATTTACCATATTCATAATGCATGTTGTAAAATATCAAATCACAACAAGAAGTGAACAAGATCAAAGTCAAAATGGATAATTTTATTATAGTTGTAATTTTTTGAACTTGTACTAACTTCAAATTATATAAATGATGATATATTGATACATTTGTAAAATTTAGTTTAATTCAATATAATTCTTAAATTTATGTTTAGTTTCTTAAGTTTTAATATTGAATTAAATTCTTAAAATTTTAAAATTTATTATTTAATAGTAATCTTGTTTATGAACAAAACTAATACGTTAAAGATATGTGTTTGAACTTTAAGCAAAAGCCTTTATTATTTTTATTATAGATTGTTTTGCTTTATATTATTGTTTTGTTTGGATAAATGTAAAATAAAATATTAAAATTGGCTTAAAATAAAAAATCTCGCCTAGGCCCCCCGGCCTCCCGCCTCCCGCCTAGCGCTTTTTAGAACATTGTTTGTTGATACTTCATACTTGTAGTATTCTCATAAATAATTTATAAGGAACTTGTTTGTTTCTGTTCATGCTTTTAAATTAGTTATACTTTAAGCAATTGCATAAAATTTCCTTAGTTGTGATTCCTAGCTCCTTAACTCAAAAGGATTTCTGTTGAAGTTTTATGACCTCTGTAGTGGTTTGCTTACGTAGGACAAATGGCGGAATATGAGTGTCAGTGCTAATGGCCAGGGACCAAGGGAAAAATCACGAACACCAAAAGCTAAGCCCAATCCATATGCTCCAGATACTGCAGCTACTCCATTGCTCATTACACAGGGTCCTGCTTCCTTCACACCAGCTGCACTTGAGGCATCAACAGATGCAGCTCTGGACGATTCTTCAAAATGCCCACTAGACGGAAAGACTGCTTCAAAGTTTGTCACCTTTCTTCCATCGTTACAGATGTATTTCTATTATGCAGTTTATTCCAATACGTTTATTCATTTGTTCTGAAATTTATTCACTGCATTAATTTTTTATAAATTGTTGCTTTGTTGTTGTCGTTACTTTTAGTGAAAATAGTTCTGAAGGAAAGGAAAAACAACTTTTCTCAAACATAATATACTGCTCATAAGGAAAATATAAAAAAATAGTGAAACTGGCCAAATAACTTGATAGGATAGCCTTCTATTATCTATAATGCACTGGCACAGCAAGTTCACTAAACACAACTCTATTCTAGTTTGACAGCTGACATGATATGTTAAGAAAATGTAGAATATGGACAAGCTAGAGACAAATTTGATTGTTCCCAATTTGTCCTAATAACCTATAAAATAAAGTGCCCTTGAAATTCTGTGCCCTCCTTATTATACAGTATACACACATTTGTGATGATTATTTTTTTCATTCCCCTGCCTATAAATTGTATTAGTTTTTTGTTATCTCATTTTCACTGTGATGCAACATTTCGGTTGTTATTTTTCTGACAATAATTGTGACACTGGCCTCAGTTTTTGCAAATGCATTCTCTAGATGTATAGATCTACATTTAGATTTTGGATACGCAAATGAAGTGCTAAGCTGGTGTCTGGAGAATATCTGTGTCTTGACACATTCAACACATTTCTGATGCTGATATGTTGGCCTTGTGAAAGTTCTAGTATTTCGTAGGATATTATTAAAGATGGATTCAATTGTCTGATATTTTTACTTTGTTTAATAGACGATGAAATTATTACTTCATTCCGTTGTGGCTTGGTGCATTTGCCTATTTGGAGTTCTTTTGTTTAGTTGTTTGATGAGGTTTGGGTTTACCCTCCCTTTTTTGAGAGCTTGGCGAATGGCGACCCTTTGGTGCCTTTGGACCGAAAGGAACACGATGATTTTCAGGATAGCTTCTTGCATTTTGATCTCTTGGGATATAGAGCAACTTCTTAGCTTCTATGAAAGCCTTTGCTTTTAATGATTTTTGGGAATTCTATAAAGTATTTATGAGGAGCAGGGGATAACCTTTCTCTCAGTGATTGTTTTCTCTTTGATTGTCCTTTGGAGGGACTAATACTCCCTCCGTTCCATAAAAAACGTCCCATTTGGCTTTGATCCTAGCTAATTTGCAAATTTCTAAAATTTAAATTGTGATGTGAATTTATTATAATTTTCAAAATAACAAATTTGTACTTAGTAGTACTTTTTAAGTAGTTTGCAATATTAATCATTGCATTAAGCATAAATAAATAAATGCACATCAATTTTGAATTTTAGAATTTTGTAAATTGACTAGGAAAAGACTCAAATTATACTCTTTTTGTGGAACGGAGGGAGTATTTAATGAATCTCTAGTTTTACTATATAAATTATTGACTCATTTTTCTTTAAGATTATCGCAAGTCTTTTTCTTTCCTTTATTTAATGCTCTCTTATTGTATCTGGATAGTTTTTGAGAATATTGTTTTGATTTTCAGGTACAATACTATGATTTGCGAAGCACTTTTAACTCTAAATGATCCAAATGGATCTGACAATAGTGCAATTGTTTGTTTTATTGAGGTAAGAAACGGAGCATCAAAATTATTTTTTCTCCTTTTTTCTTTCTTTATTTCATTGTTTGGTAATTGCTGTAGGTTTAGGATAAAGCACTATTATTTTTTCTCCTTTTTTTCTTTCTTTATTTCATTGTTTGGTAATTGCTGTAGGTTTAGGATAAAGCACTGCCACGCAAATTATTCAGATAGAAAACTCCCCATTAGAAAACTGACTTGTGTTTAATAACATAAAGTAAGACAACACTAAATCTTTCTGTCAACCACAAGGACCACCAAGCCACCCTCCCATCTCAATGATAAATGTCCATTTTCTAATATGGGTTAATCAACACCCTAGAAGGTGTGACTGTTAGTGTAGGTGTGTATATATTTAGTGCTGCAATCCATCTTCTCCTACATCAGGTGGCAAGTGCGCAAGCTTATCAAGCGTCTGAGTGGTGGTCATTTGGCATGGCAAGGCTACGCCTTAGTGAAAGCAGGCTAAAGACTTTAGATCTTATTCATTTTTTAGAAAATTACATCTCACGACCCACAAAGGTGCAAAGAACAAAGGAGAAACGAGCACCCTGATATAACTCCGATGGAAAAAGGAGTTTTCACACACTGACGCCGTGAAAAAGGAGTTGTCACGCGCCGGTGAAGGGGGCACGTGAATCAGCTGTGAATTCTCTAAGAAGTCACTATGATTTATGCTTCATTATTGTGTATTTGTGTTTGTAAACAAGTTCGTGGTAATATTTAAGGCCTGTTGCAGTGTTCACATGGGTGTGGGCCCTCTTATGCTTGGTTTACTATAGATACCTGTTGTGACCCTTAGTGTATGGATAATATACTTGTGCGCTCTCGCAGCCTAAATATACTTTTGTTATTTGCTCGTCATTTTATCATTGTATCCCATATGGTTTATGATTGTGAAATAATATACCCCACAATATTATTATATTTAAACCTTATATCTTTATATATATGTATATATTTTGGTGTATTTAATTGCAACATTTTGATATATATAAAATAATATTTAAATATTTTTTTGGTACCACTTAAAATCTATCACACTAAAAAATTGTATTTAATATTGCTGATTGTAAACTATGAATATAATTGTGAGTTATTTTTCTATGTTTAATGTATTTTTTGATGTACAAAATATACATAATTATTCATGTATAAATTGCGTATTGTAAACGACTTATCGCCTTGTGGACGACTAGGTGGGCGCCTTATCACTTAAGCGCTTAGTCACCTGGCCACCGACTCGGCTCGCCGTATCGCCCCGATAATTATGTGCGTTAGACCCCCTCATGTGTGTACAAAAGCCTATGTGGCATGCTATCTTATGTAATATGTATTATGTGATTGGTGCATGATCCTCCAATGTTTAATATAAATAACAAAGAAACAACTTATGTTATCCTTTCATCATGTTTATATAAAAACTTGTGAGAAAATATAAGTTAATGCGAAGTGGACTTGTCTACACAACCAATGAGAATTCATTGTGTACTAACATTATTTAGGATCTTTGTGGTGGCCGTCATATAATTATTTAAACAGATCAAATCATCTCCACAAGCATCCCGACCTTCGCCTAATTGAATGTAATGAACTCACTTTGCTCCGTGCTCCTCTAGCATCAACTTGCAGTACTTACCCTTGAATTGTCTTGGTCTTTGCCCTCATCCCATACTGGCTAAGAATCCTTATCTGAAGACGTATCATGAGTCCTCACACCTTACATATCTGAATTGGTCTCTGATTAATTTACTGAATTCCTCATAAATTTAGACTCTAGATTGTTCTGGCACTTTTCCTTGTAAGAGCTTTTTCTCTTTTTTGACTTTTTTCCCATGCTCCAAGTTCAGTTTCCTTTGACTCCTATTATTTGGAAGGCAACGGTTTTGTCTATAATAAAGGCATTATTTGGTCTATGGTATTGCAATTTATTAGGTGCCATATATCCGGCAAGACTCTGTTCCAATGTCTACATTATGTGTATGCAGTAAGCAGTATTCTGACAAATTGTCATTTTCTTGTTGCTTGGGATTTGTGGAATCTATATTTGGTGTGTTGAGAAGGGGGGGTGTGTCCTGTTTTGATTGAGGATTTGTTTCTTATTTAGTTTAGAGGGGTTGGATGGAGGGAAGAAGAATGCTAAGGTGCTTTGGAACTGTGCAATCTTTATTGTTCTTTGGGAAATTTTAAACTAGAATAATGCTCGGGTTAATGGTGCTAACTATTTATCTTTCACTTTATTGCGAGATAAGATCAATTTCCTTACTCCTCTTAGTGCTATGTCTATGTGAGAATATGCAAATATATATGATTGTTCAACCGAGAGTCAGAAATCCAGATTAAAGAGCAAGTGGAAAAGCTGCTCAGAGGGGGTTTCATACTTCTTATCCTTAACCTCATATGGCTCTTCAATATTGTAGTGGTTGAAGAAGGGGTGAGGGGTGAGGGGTGAGGGGTGAGGGGTGGGGGGGGGGAGTTCAGTGCCTGTGTTCATGTCTCAATCATACATCCTGCATTTCTGTAATTCTGAGTTTAGAATCTGATTATTGTCTTCGTATTTTGATAACTTATGCAGCAAAGGCACGAGGTGCCCCAAAATTTCAGGAGGTTATTAAGTTCTAGGTTAAGAAGGCTTATTGCGCAAGACAAACTTGAAAAGGTAATCCTTTCATGCTTAATGTAACTTTTTTCTGGATCATTGTGACAGTTTTCTACTCATCTTGCTGAATTGTTATGCATCCTTTTCAAGATATAATATAATTAGGTTTCTTTTCTTACATTATAATGGACAGTTCTTCGAGTAATGTTCATTGCTTTAACTGAAACCTAAAGCATTGCAGAATCAAGCGTATCCATGTACAAAAGTAGTTTTACCATAAATTTTGATTGGTTTTATGCATGGGGGCTTGCATAACTTTACGCTACTGCAAGAAACTAAATGTTTTGGCAAGAAAGATGGAACAATCTGATATGATTTAATTTCAGGTGATTTAGTATGGTGTTGTGACTATTATTCTGTTAAGAACAATTTGTACTAATTATGAGGTTTGATCGCTATATAAAATGTTTCTAATACTATATAAAAGCTGATGTATTACGAGGCTGTGAAAGTTGGTTGGAACAATTTAAGAGACTTTGGAAGCCTATGAAATAGAAGTTGTATTTTAATTAATTTATTTTATTTGCAGTTATCTTATTTAATTTGTGGTTATCTTATTAGAGTCCAATTTAGGCCTGGAAAGTTGTATAGGAGTATTATAAATAGTGATGTACTTCATTATTTTGATACATTGATTAATTAGAATTGATTGAATTTTGTTAAAGATTATCATTGTGATATTTATCCTTTGTCCCAAAATCCCATCCCATCAAAAGCACTTGGAGGTTGCATGTGCTATGTGCATTGAGCAAGTATCATCCTTTCTGAGAGTGACTTGATTTTTTCTCTTGATCTATGCACGGCAAAAGAAGTCAACTGAATTTTTTTAATTATTAAGAAGGTTCAAGATAAAAGGATACATTATCCAAATGCAGGTACAGAACTGCTACAGAATAAAAAAAGATGCCTTACCTGGAACAAATGCCCCTACCCCACAACAGAAAGAAATCTGGCCTAGACTTTCTCAACCCACTTCTGCTGGTGCTGATACAGAACTAGGCGCTGCTAAGAGTGCTGCATACAAGATTGCTGTAGCAGAAAATAAAGAATTTGTAGCAGCTGAAGCAGGCAAGGAGTCAGAAAGGGTCTCAGAAATGGCCGAAGATACACATTCTGTGCTACAGTTCGCACAAGATATTTTAGATAAATGTAAGACCAACATATTTGACTCCCTTCCCTCCGTTTCTCCCTTGCCCTATAATCATAAATCATGTTCTCTTGCTTTAGTTTTTTTATTTACACATCTTCTGATTACATATTGGCAGGTACCCGTGGCGAAATTGTTCTGATGGCTTAGTATGTGGACTTGCATCTGTTCTGCATTTGAATAGATATGGTTTCTGTATTAGTCTTTCTGATTAGTTGATAATGGTAGTATCAGTTTGGGATTCTGTCGAAATTTTCTTTTAAGAAGTTGCAATTACGCCAAATTTTTGTATAGTACTACTATATCTTCTTGTTTGCGGAAGACATCGATGGACCCCTGACAAACTTGTTAAGCTTGGTGTTCTGCTAGCTTTACATCTTATTGGATCTCTGTTGGTGCACTTGAATAACGCTGGGTATCTCAATGTTGCATCCTTTGGATTGGACCATAGCAATAAAGAAAGGAAATTTATATTTTCACAACAATTTTTAATATATTTTCATATGAAAAGTGTCGATACAGATGTATAGCGACAATGAATTCTATATGTATTTCAATGATGTTTGGACATTTGATAGGTTTGAGTACTTGACAAAAAGGGTATTAGATATACTCATTTCTTGTGAAAGAGTTTCATTTGTTAATTTTATTATATTTTTAATATATTCACTTTTAGTGATAATATAAAATGACAATATTTTTTATCGTGATTTTATTAGGTAATTGATATTTTCATAAGTTAATTTGATATTTTTACAAGTGGGTTCTATTTTTAATTAAACCGACTTTTTGTGAAGTAGTCTAACTATAGGATTTGGGCTGTGTTTGTTTATGTTTTAATGGCTCTCAATAGTTGTGCTTCTGACGTCAGAGACACAACTTGTCTAGTAAACATTTTTATGCATCTGAGAGGTGTGGGTAAGATTCAAAAATATAGCTAAACTAATTAGAGCCTCATCTGAGCGAAAATTTGAATTTTTTAGACAAAAATAACCTCTACAATATTACAAAAACCTTCCTTTATCCCCAATACAATTTTAACCTACTTATTTCTCCCTTGTCGCTCGTGTCTGCCGCTCCCTCTTAAATCTTCACTCTTCCTTTGTTGGTAATCTTCTCTCCATTCTTCATCTATTGTTTGATTTGCTCTTGTTAATCTTCTTCATCTATTGTTCATTATTGCTCTATTGGTGATTATTGTAAATTTTTTGTAATTTCAAACCCCTTTTTTTCAAATCTACTTCACTACTTTGGGTATTTTTTGTTGGCATCATATACATGTGTGTGATTATTGTAAATCTTCCCTATTCCATTTACCTAGCACACGAAATCTTCGTTTCCCCATCTCTGTCTGTATCTTACTGTACACGAACTGATTTTCAAATATAAAATGGGAATTTTTGGACTGTTTTAGTGTGTAAAAAATTTCATTTTTTTCGGGTGGACCTTATTTTGGAATCCCACCCTTCTGGTCATTTTCAGAATAGGAGTTTCTGATCTCCTCCACCCTTCTGGTCTTATCTTGAGGTGGAGAATGTAAATGAAAATGGTAGGGAAGGTGCAAGTCTCAAGCCACAATCATAGAAAAGGGTGGGAGAAATATTAAAAGATACCTACAACTTGATTGTGGATCAAAAGCAAATGAAGGATCATTATGACTACTTGCGAAGAAAATATAGTGCATGGTGCAAACTCAAAAGTAAGACGGGAAATGTGTATGACCTGCTAACTAATAAGTTCAACCTTTCAGATGAGAAATTGATACAAGAGATAAAGATGTTATAATTTTTTTTTACAATTTAAGTTAATTAGTAATAGTCCTTAAACATATGTTATAACATGTTGAACTTGTTGTTTTAATACAGGCAATAAAATGGTAGAAACTTTGAAGACCTCATCTCTAATCTTCCCCGATCTTTGTATTACATTATTTGATGGAACTGCAGCAACGAGACTTGATAGTTGGGGTCCTAGTTGTGGAAGACCAAGGACTAAAGATACATCTTTGGACTTGGAGGTTGTTAGTGTGACGCCCCAAAAAATAGGTATACAACACTCATTCTGAGTCGCCAAATATATGGTACAGAATACAAATATAAACTTAATTATACAACTATCATGTAACATAAGCTGAGAGTTTTAACATGAATATTGTCTCCTAGAAAATGTCCAAAATCAAATAAAGTCCTCATTACAATTATTATTACACTATTTCACAGAATAGTGATGACTACTAAAGCAACCATCTGGACAGTTACTCCATTCTCCGATAAATTCCAGCTATATTTTTATTTCTTGAATAGAACAATGAAAGCAAAGGGTGAGCTCAACTAGCCCAATAAAGGATATTATGACTAAGATAATGCAGAATAAATTAGTGTTAGCCTTCAACAGTGTTAAACTGATAGAATATAATAGACAACAAGTTTAACTGCAGCGGAATAAATAATTCATTAAAAGAATCAAGTAGAGTATGATATCTACTATTTTCTATGATTTAAAAGTTTATCATCAATTTGATCACTGAGACTCAACTCAATAAATAATCCACATCACTGAATTATCCATGCACTACGGGCAAATGATATTCATTATTATCACATCCACGAATCATCCATGCACTAAGGGCCAAGGATATTCGTTATTATCACCAATTGTCATGATCATGCCAACAACTGTCCATCAATGCACTACAAGCCAATGAGGACTTTTATCACATCATTTATAACATTACATGCCATGATTATACCGATACATAGTCATAATCATATCAATCAACACTCTATCTATGCACTACATGCCAAAGATGACTTTTATCTTAATATAAGCATGATGATGATGACAATGATATAAGCATTAATCAAACAAAATCAATGATAAATATTAAATATTTTTAATTTATCCAGAGTTTAAAAATGTCCAAATTGTCAACTGTTTTGTGGAGTAAAATTCAATAATAATTTTTCGAAAATAAATCAATTTTTGTCATGAATAGTACCCCAGGTGAATAATACCCGAGTGAATAATACTTTGTGAATAGTACCCCGACATGAAAAGATCAAATTTTAACAAGAATGTTCAGAAAAATATCCTTGTGAAACGATACTAGATGAATCGCAAATTTCAAGGATATTCTACTAATTTCAAGGAGTATAGAAGCAATACTTTAACAAAATGAGTATAGAATTCGGAATATGAAACAAAATAATATTACTTACATACTACAGAGTATGAAAAAAAATATTATTTTTTACGAATATTGAACAAAAATAATATCCCTTACCTTAAAAGGAGAGTATTTCTGACTGGTAGGGCTGAGATATATTTTTGAAGAAAATTTATACTGTTTTCTACGCTCAAAGCTTCCTTAAGCTCAAAAGAAATACGCTCAATATTATAGAAGAAGCATTCTCTGATTCTGGTGTGATTTTCAATTCTAAACTAAACATCCTATTTATAGGGGAATGGAAGGATACTATTTAGGAAAAATCACGGACTGCACAGCGGGGGAAATCACAGGCGCGCAGAAAACTGATTTTTTACTACTCATTACTGTGTAATAAAATATTCTAATAAAACAAAAACTTATATGAAATATAATATATATATATATATATATATATATATATATATATATATATATAAGTAATAAAACAAAACTGAGATAAATTTCTCCCGACGATTTTGAAAAATGAGAAAGTGGGGGTCCAAATAATACGCCAAATTTACAAAAAAAATACTTCAGAAAAATCCCCTCTATTTATCTTAATTCACTTGGCTTCTCAAAACACATTTTCAATAACATTAATTATTAATATTATAACTCACAATATTAACAACTAGATCATTCCCAGGAAAGAGGGGGCTTTTCGATAAGGATTTCTCCTTATTGGCACACAATTAGGTGACCAAACCCCTTTCCTCGACAGAACTTTCTAGACATCGTCAATAATGTAAATAATAATATGAATAACTTTGTCGTCTTAATTATTGATTTAATAATATAAAATATTGTGACAATAATTGAATCAATAATGTGAGATACTATGCAGCAATTACTGTGCCAATAATTAAACAAAACTGAGTGACTTCTCACGTAAGCATCAACAATAAAAGATACTGTACAATACCGTGTGCTACTATGCAACCACACGTATTATTGTACTTTTATCACTGGGTATTTCAACAGTTAACGGTAAAACTTTTGCCGTTATTTTTATAAAAAGTTAGTTCTGTCATTTTTAACTCCGACAATAATTCTATTGTGGGGTCCACCAATAATTGTGTCGTAGTATCAATATTCCCTGATAAAAAGAATATTCCCCGACCAAACGAATATTTTATATCAACTTGCTTACTTTAAAAAATGTGTAAATATTACCCCACAACTATAACATTATAACAATTTCACACCTTAAAAATGATATTTAGAGAAAAATTCACCTTTATTTATAAAAGTTGGGGTCTTATAACCTCCCCTTATGAAATTTAGTCCTCAAAATTGGTGTACGTATCTGGTATGACGAAGAGGTGAGGATACCTTGATTCCAACTCTCAGGTCATTTTCTCAATATCGTAGTTTCTCCACAAACTTTGACTTGAGGTATAACCTTTGAGTGTAGAATATGTTCCTTCTTATCCAAGATTTTAACAGGTACCTCTTCATACGTTAAATCTTCTGTTATCTCGTCTGGTTCTAATTCAATAATGTGGTTCGGGTTTTCCAAATATTTACGTAACTTAGATATGTGAAACACGTTATGAACACGAGACATACTTGGCGATAAGGCGATTCTATAAGCCACAGTTCCTACTCGATCGAGGATTTCAAATGGGTCAATGAATCGATGATTGAGCTTTCCTTTCTTTCCAAATCTCGTAACTCCTTTTCATGGAGCAACATGTAACAACACATGATCTCCAACATTGAATTCCACGTCCCTTCGATGAATATCAACATAACTCTTTTGTCGATCTTGTGAGGATTTTATACGTTACCGAATTTTTTCGCAGTCAAGCGTACCAATTTCGGTCCCAAGAACGTTATTTCACCCACCTCATCCCAGCATACTGGAGAACGAAATTTTCGTCCATACAACGCCTTGAATGGAGCCATGCCTATACTTGTTTGATAATTGTTGTTGTAGGAGAACTCCACTAATGGCAAGAATTTGTCCTAACTTCCTTTGAAGTCAAGGACATAGAGTCTTAATAGATCCTCAAGAGTTTGAATAGTCCTCTCTGACTTTCCGTCCGTTTGAGGATGATATGCCGAACTGATTCGTAAATCTATGTCCATAGCTTTCTGCAAACTGACCCAAAATCATGAAGTGAATCTTGGGTCTTTATTATAAACTATGGATACTGGTATACTATGCAGTCTTATAATCTCATTTATGTATATACGAGCAAGACGTTCAAGAGACTAAGTTTCTCGTATAGGTAAGAAATGAGCAGACTTGGTTAGTCTATCGACAATGACCCAAATTGCATCTATGCCTTAAGAAACCTTGGGAAGACCAGTAACGAAATCCATGGTAATGTGCTCCCACTTCCATTCTGGAATTTCAAGTGATTGCAATGGACCTTTTGGCACTTGATGTTCCGCCTTGACACGTTGACAAGTTAGACACCTTGAGATAAACTCTGCTATCTCTCTCTTCATATTGCTCCACCAAAATATATGTCGAAGATCACGATACATTTTGGTACTCCCAAGATGGATTGCAAATGGTATTTTGTGTGCCTCCATCATGATTTTTTACTTCAAATCAGAGTCGTTAGGAACACAAAGTCTGGAGTTGACTCGAAGTATTCCTTCTTCATTGATTCTTGCTTTTGGAATAACATCTTCTTGCACTTTTTTCTTCATACGCATCAGCTCCAGATCCGTAGCTTGAGCAGCTTTAACTTTATCGATTAAAGTCGGTTCTACTCGTATATTTGACATCATCACATGGTTCCCTAGAGTCTTTAACTCTGTCTCCATCCTTTGTAAGTCATACAAAATGGGCCTTTACGTCGACAATATCGCACTCGTACCCGCATACAATCTTCTACTCAACGCGTCAGCTACCACATTCATTTTTCTATGATGGTATTGAATGGTATGATCGTAATCTTTCAATAAATCGAGCCAAAGTCGCTACCTTATGTTAAGTTCCTTTTGGGTGAAGAAATATTTGAGGCTTTTATGATCCATATCGATCTCCACTTTCTCCCCATACAGGTAATGCCTCCACATTTTAAGCGCAAAAAGGACATCTGCCAACTCTAGATCAGGAGTAGGATAATTCCTCTCATATTCTTTGAGTTGTCGTGAGGCATATGCTATGACTTTTCCATGTTGCGTGAGAAAACATCCTAAACCTTTGCCTGAAGCATCACTGTATATGGCAAATCCTTCCGAACCAGATGGTATTGTCAGAACAAGTGCTGAAATGAGTCTCATCTTGAGTTCTTGTAAACTCTTCTAACATTCCTCGCTCCAACCAAATTTTGTATCTTTTTGAGTCATCTAAGTTAATGGAGTAGCAATTTGAGAAAATCCTTCCACGAATCTTCGATAATAACCAGCTAAGTCCAGAAAGCTACGCACTCCGGTCACTGACTTAGGTTGCCCCCAACTTTGTATTGCTTCATTCTTCGCTGGGTAAATAGATATTCCGTGATTTGATATCACGTGCCCAAGGAATACTATTTCCTTAAGCCAGAACTCGCATTTCTTCAACTTGGCATATAACTTATTTTCACAAAGCTTTTGGAGTATCAGCCTCAAGTGATGCTCATGATCTTCATGGCTTTTGGAGTAAATGAGGATGTCATCAATAAAGACAACCACAAAATGATCCAAATATTCCTTGAATACTCAAGTCATCATATCCATGAAGGTAGCATGAGCATTAGTCAATCCAAAAGACATGACTAGAAATTCGTAATGCCCGTAACGAGTTCTGAAAGCAGTCATTGGAATGTCATAAGTTTTAATCTTTAACTGATGATATCCGGAACGAAGATCGATCTTTGAAAAGAATTTAGCTCCTTGCAACTGGTTAAAAAGGTCATCAATGCGAGGTAACAGGTACCTATTTTTGACGGTGACATGATTCAACTCCCGATAAAACAGGAACACTCCAAGGAGACGTACTAGGACGAATGAAACCGATGTCTAACAATTCCTGCAGTTGGGTTTTTAACTCCTGAAGTTCAATAGGAGTAATTCGATATGGGGTTTTAGAAATAGGTTTTGTACAGAGTTCAAGGTCAATACAAAATTCGATTTCACGCTCTGGGGGTAGGCCAGGAAGTTCTTCAGGAAATACGTCAGTAAATTTATTAACAATAGAAATATCATTCAAATCTGACGTATTTTTGTTTAAATCTGTGGTATGGGCTAAGAAAGCTTGACATCCATTTTTCAATAAATGAATGGCTTTATGCTTTATATGACAGTGTTGACTTTAATGGTTTAGTTGATTGAATTCTCATAATAGGTTGGTTAGGAATATGAAAGCTAACAACCTTATGAAAATAATTAATTTTAGCATGATGATTAGTTAACCAATCAATCCCTAAAATCATATCAAATGCAAGTATTTTCAAAGAGATAAGATCGACATGTAATGTGAGGTTGCCGATTTGAATCTAACAAGATTTATAAACAGTAGATGTAATGAAGGTTTCTCCCAATGGAGTTTCAATAGATAAGTCAAAGTCTAATTTCTCCAGAGTTAAATTTAAACGTTGGGCGCAAGTAGGAGAAATAAAAGAATGGGTAGAACCGGTATCAAATAAGGTATAGACTTCGCAATAGTTTATGATTAGCTTACTCGTTATAACCTCGTTCGGGTTCCTCTCTTTTTGGAAGGTCACAACAAACGCTCTCTCTTGAACTACTGGCTTTGACTTATCTGGGACTGCCTTTGGTGCCTCCATCCCAGATGGACTTGTCTTTACTACACGACAAAATCAGGCTAGGTGACCTTCTCTTTCACAATTATAACACGCTTTGAATTGATGCGTACAGTTTGGACTGATGTGTCCATCCCCTCCGCATTTATAACATACGACCGGTGGTCGTTTTCCTTCCTTGAAAATAGGTGTTGGTGTTGTTATCCTTCCATCATTATTAAACATTCTGTTCTTGAAATTTCCACTTGACTCATTTCTTCTATTATCTTGGCCAGGGTTACCATCGAAGTGGTTACCATTTCTGACATGTTGATTTCCTCCACGTTTATTATCACCGCTTCGATGACTGCTACCACTGGAATTATCATTTTGTCGGCTTCTATCTTTTGGTTAGATTGACTCATTATCGCGCTCCAATAACTGAGCTCTATTCACAATATTTGAATACAAGCAAAGTTTGTGAGAAATGAGGTATTTACGTATTTTGGGTTTCAAACCTCTTAGAAATATTTGCGTCATACGCTTCTCATTGTCTACCAAATGGGATGCAAGCCGGGATAACTCTACAAATTTAGCCTCGTATTGCGACACGATCATATTATTTTGCTCTAGCTTGATAAATTCCATCTCCTTCTTGTGATGAATACTTTCGGGAACTTCTCCCAAGACATCTTTAGTGCGGCAGGCTGAGTACGTTTTACAGATTTCCACCAATGATCTGCCTTTTCTTGCAACATGAAGGTGGCAAAGGGAACCTTTTGCTCCTCGGAGCATCCCAAGACATCAAATATCTTGGTGATCTGCATAATCCACGTCTTTGCCTTAAGTGGTTCTGGCTTTCCCAAAAACTCCGGTGGTCCTAACTCCTTGAATTTCTTAGCGGTGACCAACCGAGAGTTGACAGTGTTTCCACTTGCATTTTGAATAGGAGTCTCTCTTGCTTGGTGTTGCATGAATTACAGAAAGCCTCTGAACATCTCATCATTCATCATTTGGTCGGTGTTGTTATTTACGTGAGGATTATGGCCTTCCTTGTGACAACCCCAAAATAGGTCCAATCCACCCAACCTATTCTGAGTCGCTAAATACATGGTACATAAATCAACTACAAATTTATTATAACAATTGTCGTGCAAAATACAACAACACATATGCTGTGAGTTTTGATACAAAGATATACCAACTATGACTCACATCTCAACCTTGGATAGCACGTCACAATGGCACCTTACAAAAAGGTATAGTCAAAAACTATTTTAGAAATTAGAATCTTTGGGAAGTGCTCAAGAAAACCTTCGTACATGGGAGGCCATGCTTCTAGGTTATGATAGATATCATATGGCCACAGAATTATCCTTGGTTGACCCAATAGACCCCAAAGAAAAATGAGAAGATTACTATCATATTCTTCACAATGATGAGTCTTCTCTTGACATATCATTATCTCCACTGTCTCTAATTGAGAATTATACTTCAAACAAACACCAAGATTATATAGGTAGTGCGCGTAGATATACTCAGTAAGTGGATGTGCACAACCCTGATGACACGAGGTTGTATATCTTTAGACATCTTGTATGATAGTGGAAAAACACCCTTCCAACGTTGGGTTCGCCTCACCCTATTTGATTCACCAAATATAACTACTAAATGATGACCATCGTTCTATTCCCCTGTTACCCCCGCTTGACCAAGCTACACTCTTATTACCTGAAAGAAATTGTGAAGCAAAAGGGTGAGCACAACTAGCTCAGTAAAGAATATCATGACTAAAGATAATTAAATTATCAATAGCCTTCATCAATAATAAATCAGAGATTTAGAACATATGGTAGATGATAAAAAATTTCAACCATAGTTACAGCGGAACGAGCAATCCATTAGAAGAGTCAAATAGACCATAAAGTCTACTATCTTCTCCACATTAAAAGTCCACCAGCAGTGTTTTATCCCTGTAACATCACTCAACAGTTCCTTTCCACAATTGTATGAATAACTCATAATCATAATTGTGATTCTAAATTCCTCTTCGCACCCAGGACGAAGATAATTTTCATCACATGTCTTTTTCTGAAACATCAAAGATCATGGTTATACCAAATCACAGTTCCTGTTTATAATCATACTAACAATTTCATCTTTACACTACGGGCCAAAGATATTCATCAACAGACCATCTTTGCACTACAGGCCAGAGATATTCAACAACAGGTCATCTTTGTAGTACGGGCCAAAGATATTCATCAACAATACATCTTTGTACTACAGGCCAAATATATTCATCAACAGTTCATATTTGCACTATAGGCCAAATATATTAATATCTCAAAGAAATATATAATCATTTCCGAATTTATATAAACAATAATTATAATAAAGTTGATCATTTCACCTTTGCACTTAAGCTAAAGATATTCAATTATAAATTCAATGGTCATGATCATACCAGTCAACAATTCAACTTTGCACTACCGGCCAAAGAGAACCCATAGTCATGATCATACCAATAATCTACCCATCTTTACACTCAAGTCAAAGAGAAATTAATATTATCATTAGGGTTTTAAAAATGTTATATATGATAATAAAAATAATATAATCAACATATAGATTTAATCTCAAGAGTAATATTCATAACTCAACTATAATTTGGTTAGAAAAAGAAACCAATTTTGTCATCAATAGTAACTCGTGAATAGTAACCCATAAATAGTAACTTCGTGAATAGTAACTCATGAATAGTAACTCATGAATAGTAAACCCGACACAAAAAGATAGAAATTCCACAATAAAATCTATACCAATATTTCGGTATAATGATATTGAAATAACATTTCTTAAACTTATAAACAATTTATTTTAATTATTTACACTTTACTAAATAATGTATTTAATCATCCTAAAATTCCAAACTCATAAGATTTCATCACCAATAACCAAAATCCTCATCAAAAATCTGCATATACCTCATATAGGATTCTCAAGCCATAAAATCATATTTTCCAAAAAGATTTCTTCACATAACATATTTAATTCATTTATTCATAACTAGTCTATTTTCATGAAAAATACCAAATCAGTACAAACAAATTTTCTTTTCTGAGATTTAGTAGAATATAGTGTCATATTGAACATATATTTTTCTCAGAATTTTTAAAAATCATTTACTATTTTTCATATGGCCAAAACAGCCGAATATTTAGATATTTATCAAAAATTGTACTTTTATCCAAAAATTCCAAAATTTACAGAATATACTTCTATCATATACATGTACTCCTAATAAAAATTTCACCAATTTTGGAGTTAACCACAAGGAGTTATAAGGGTTTACTTTTAAATTAGTCTTTTTTCATAAAATTCATAACTCATAATCTATATATCCAAAATTTGCCATTTTTAGACACAATCAAGAAAACTCATCAAATTATCATTTCAAATTTTCCAGAATTTTTAAAGGTCAGAAAAATTACGAAACTGAAAAATATAACAACCCTTAAAATCCCATATTATCCCTTACCTAAAAAGAGCAGCACTTCTGACTGGATATCGGATATGACGCTGAAGGAAACTTGCACTGATGAATAGCAACTCACCAAGTATCTAAATACTCACAAAATACACACAATAATCTAGAAAGAAAAAGAGTGAACATATGAATTCTGGTGTGATTTTTAATTCTAACTTAACCCTCTATTTATAGGAAAATGTTAGCACGCCGAAGCAAATTTGACCTGCTACCAGATGGCTTTACCTGCTACTATTCCACCCACCAAAAATTAGCCATCTTTCCCAACAACCAAAAGTGGGGCCCACTTATTTCTAGAAATTTCTACCAAAATCATTTATAAACCTAATTTTTGAAACTGCCACCTCTTAAAATCATAACAAATAAAGCTGTAAGAACACTTATTTGATCTTTTAATACCTCCAATCCGACAAAATACTGATAAAATACCTCAACATTAATTCCTTCATTTATAACCACATAAATAAATCCATAATTTATATCCATATCAAATAAATATTTCATTATCATATCAATTAATAATTAATTATTCATAAATAATATTACAGAATCACAATAATGACAACCAGACAGTTTTCAGGAAAGAGGGGGCTTTTCGATAAGGATTTCTCCTTACTGGCGCGCAATTAGGTGACCAAACCTCTCCTTGACAGAACTTTCTAGACATTACCAATAATGCTATCTAATAATATTATCTAAATAATATGAATTATTGATTTGATAGTGGAAAATATTGTGCAGTGACAATTATTGAAACAACAATAATATAAAATATCAACGCAGCAATTATTGAATCAATAAAATAAAATATAGAACAGTAACTACTGTAACAATTATTGAGTTGTGCCTTCTTACGTAAGAATCAATAATTCAAAAATATTGTGCAATACCGTGTGCTACTGTGCAACAACGCGTATTACTTTACTTTACCCACCGAGTATTCCAACAGTGTTAACGGTAACAACTACGCCGTTATTTATAAAAACTCAAATTTGTCGTTTTCTTCATCCTACAGTTATTCTGTTATGGGGCCCACAAATGGCTGCGCCGTCGTACGAATATTCCACGACTAAACGAATATTCCCCGACAACAATGAATATTTTATAACCACTTGCGTATTTTGAAAAAAAAAATTCATATATCACCCTTAACTTTAACTTTTATCAATTTAACCATTTACTTAATAATAATTATAAGAAAAATTGAATACTTTTCTTTCATAAAATTCGGGGTCTTACATTCCTGATGCACGTTATCCTGGTTATTTATCGTCGAGGACTCAACGGTCTCATGTGCTTTATTGCTTATCTCAACATTTTCAGATGCTATTTTCAAATACTGCCACAAAACAAGGGTTGATTGACATGCCACATATTATGCCTATATTCTGACCGACCAATTAAATAGCAAATAAATTTAGGAATGCCATATTAGCGAAGGATATACACGTCTATCCCCTCCTAGTTCTAGCCTCAAATCTAAGCAAGGGATCATATCCATAAGCTTTGATACCAACTGTGATGCCCTCAAAATAGGTATACATAACCCATTTTATGTCGCCAAATACATAGTACATAATACAAATACAAACTTAATTATACAACTGTTGTGTAACATAAGCTGAGAGTTTTAACACGAATATTGTCTCCTAGAAAATATGTAAACTCAAATGAAGTCCTCATTACAATTATAATTATACTATTTCACAGAATAGTGAGGACTACTAAAGCAACCATCTGGACCGTCACTCCATTCTCTCTATAGCTTCCCTCTTTATAATTGCTCTTGTGAGTCTTAGTGAATTAGTGAGAATGAAAGAAGAAAGAACTTCTATTTATAGAAAAATATAGTTTCGATAATTACACGTTTTGGGCCTCGAAATATTACAGTATAATACCTTCATCTTTCCTTCATTTTTAATTTAGTCCTGTAAGTATTATCAAACTTGCACCACCTCCCTTAATAGAATATCATGTGAATTAAGAGTACAATCATGTGACTCAATAGTGCAATCATGTGAAAAAATAATTACAGTATAGTACCTTCATCTATACCTCTATTTTTAATTTAATCATGCAAGTATTATCAATCTTGCACCACCTTCCCTAATAGTACACGCATGTGAATCAATAGTACACACATGTGAATAAATAGTTATAAGCATGTGAATTAATAACAATTAATTGCTCATTTATCCTATTAATTAACCGATTGGTCAATATAACCTCCAGACATCAATTATTATCGAAATAGATGTCGATTTCCATTAACATTAATAATCCCAACACAATGAAAATATGAATTTCATCTTTAATCAAAATGAACTTTTTCATCATTAATATTATAACTCACAATATTTAACAACCAGATCATTTCCAGGAAAGAGGGGGCTTTCCGATAAGGATTTCTCCCTATTTGCGCGTAATTAGGTGACCTAACCTCTCCTAGACAGAACTTTCTAGATATCGTCAATATTGTAAATAATAATATTGTAAAACCCCAAATAATTAATAAATGAAATTTAATTTCCTTTAATTATTATTTTGAATAGTAAGGGTTGATTTGATTAATGTGGATAGTTATGGGTAAAATACGCAAATATTTCAAAATAAGCAAGTGGTTATAAAATATTCATTGTTGTTGGGGAATATTCGTTTGGTCGTGGAATATTCGTACTGTCGGTGAATATTTGTACGACGGCGCAGCCATGTGTGGGCCCCATAACGGAAAGCGATTGGAGGAAGAAAACGACAAATATAAGTTGTTTAAAAATAATGGCGTAGTTGTTATCGTTTACACTGTTGGAATACTCGGTGGTTAAAAATACAGTAATACGCGGTTTTGCACAATAGCACACGGTATTGCACAGTATTTTGAATTATTAATCCTTACGTAAGAAGGCACTACTCAATAATTGCTACAGGAGTTACTGTTCATTACTTTATTGATTCAATAATTGCTGCGTTGATATTTATATTATTATTGTTTCAATAATTGTCATTGCACAGTATTTTTCATTATCAGATCAATAATTTATATTATTTGAATAATATTATTAGATAACATTATTGGCAATGTCTAGAAAGTTCTGTCAAGGAGAGGTTTGGTCATCTAATTGCGCGCCAGTAAGGAGAAATCCTTATTGGAAAGCCCCCTCTATCCTGGGAACGGCCTGGTTGTCAGTACTGTGATTCTGTAATATTATTTTTAATAATTAATTATTGATTATTATGATAAAGAAAATATTTATTTTATGTGGATATAGATGGAGAAAATTTTTAATGTGACAATGGTTGAAAATTAATATTTTATCATTTTCTGATAAAATAATTCATTTAAATATATTATTTTAATAATATATTAACGATGATATTTTTATAATGAATGTGGGATATATGAGTATATAAGGAGGTAGAGTATTTTTGTGGCATTAAATGTTTAACACATGTTTTGTGTGTCGGTGGACATAATTTTTGACCGAAAATTGAGTATAGGCTGTAAAATCGTCCGTTTGTGGATTTCGGTCAATTTCCATTTGGAATTTGGAAAAAAAAATTTCTACAAAGTTGTAGAGAATGGAATTTCCCATGGAAAGTCGCGAGTTTCGAATTTTTCTGATAAACGAGCTATTTTCTACGAATTATTGAAGTGTTGGAAAATAAAATGATTTTTATTAAATTATGGGTGGGACCCACTTTTGTTTTTTTAAACACATGGGCTGCTGGATTTTTTTTCCAAGGTGGTGGCTGGTTATAGTCTAAAGCATGCGTATGAATTTTAAAAATAAATAATATTAATTTATTATTTTAGTCTCCTTTGGCGTTCTAACATTTTCCTATAAATAGAGGGCTAAGTTAGAATTGAAAATCACACCAGAAACAAAGTTTTCTCTCTTTCTCTCTCTATATTATCGAGCGTATTCTTGTGAGTATACTTTGAGTGTTGCTATACGGTGCGAGTTTCTGTCAGCACTATACCGAAATTCAGTCAGAAGTACGGTTATTTTGAGGTAAGGGATGTTATTTTCTTCTTAAATGATATTATTTTCTTCAATATCATTATGCCGAAATATTGGTGAACGTTTTTATCAAATTTGGAACTTTTTGTGCCGGAGTTACTATTCACGTATACGGTACTATTCACGTATACGGAACTATTCACGAATACGGCACTATTCACAGAAAAATTATTTTTTTTCTTTTCGTCCAAAATATCTATTGTGGATACTAGCTTTGATTGTATCCATGTTTTGATCATTCTTGAATTTTACACCACTATGATTATTTTTGAGGTATTTTTGGACATGGATAAAACAAAGGACGAATCCTTAATCCTTAATCCTTGTCATTTTGTTTCACTGGATTCGCTTCTTTAAAAATATTTTTATCATCTTCAGTCTTAAATGATGTTATTATTGAATATCTTTGGCATGTAGTGCAAAGATGAATGATTTCTGATGAATATCTTTGGCCCGTAGTGCAAAGATGAACAGGTGTTTAGATAAACATGACCAACAGATGAATATCCTTGGCCTGTAGTGCAAGGATGAATATATGATTCAAGATGTGCATTGATTGATGTTACAGGGATAAAAATACTATTGATGGACTGTTAAATTCATAGACATTAGTAGATTTCATCCTCTACGTAACTCTTCTATGAATTAATATTTTCCGCTGCGAATATTGATTTAAAACTTGTTGTCTATTGTATTCTATTAGATTTTTTCCTGTTGAAGACTAACGATAATTTGTTGTATATTATCTTAGTCATAATATTCTTTACTGAGCTAGTTGAGCTCACCCTTTTCCTTTTTGTTCCATTTTTCTTCTCAGGAGACGAGAATATAGCGAGTACGAGTCGGGGTATGAATTGATGGTTCTTGAGAGAGTTGTTTAGTAGTCCTCACCATTTTTGTAAAATAATGTATCAATAATTATGATGAGGATTTATTTGTATGTGAATATTGTCTAGATGGCAATATCTGTATTTAAACTCACAGTTATATATTGTAATAATAAAGTTGAAGTTAATTCTGTACCATGTATTTGACAACTCAGAATGGGTGATGTATACCTGTTTTGGGGGCGTCACAAATATGAATAACTTTATCGTCTCAATTATTTATTTAATAATAATAAATATTATGTAGATGATACTGTGACAATAATTGAATCAATAATATGAGAGATATTATGCATCAATTACTGTAGCAATAATTGAGTATAACTGAGTGACTTCTCACATAAGCATCAATAATTAATACTGCGTGCTACTATGCAACCACGCGTATTACTGTACTTTTACTACATGTAATTCAACAGTTTAACTTGAAAACTTTTGCTGTTATTTTAAAAAATATTTCAGTCATTTTCTAACTACGACAGTACATCTGTTGTGGGGTCTACCAATGATTGTGTCGTCCTATGAATATTCCTTGTTAAAACGAATATTACCCGACCAATCGAATATTCCCCGACACAACGAATATTTTATAACAACTTGCTTACTTTGAAAAAATTTCACATATCACCCTTAATTTTAACCTTTTATCAATTTAACCATTTATTAAATAGAATAATAATGATTAATTTTTCTCAAAATATATTTTTGAATATTATGGTGTGGATTTGATATAATGTTATAGTTGTGAGTATTATTTATAAATTTTTCAAAGTAAGCAAGTGGTTATATAATATTCGATTGGTCGGAAAATATTCGTTTTAACAGGAAATATTCGTACGACGGCACAATCATTGGTGGAGCCCACAACAAAAGTATTGTCGTAGTTAGAAAATGACAGAATTATCTTTTTATAAAAATAACGGCGAAAATTTTACCGTTAAACTATTGAACTACCCGGTGGTAAAAGTACAATAATATGCGTGGTTGCATAGTAGCACACGGTATTGATTATTGATGCTTACGTGAGAAGTCACTTAGTTATACTCAATTATTGCTACAGTAATTGTTGCATCATATCTCTCATATTATTGATTCAATTATTGTCACAGTATCATATGCATAATATTTTATATTATTAAATCAATAATTGAGATGACAAAGTTATTCATATTATTAATTGCAATATTGATGATGTCTAGAAAGTTCTGTCAATGAAAGGTTTGGTCACCTAATTGCGCGCCAATAAAGAGAAATCCTTATCGAAAAGCCCCTCTTTCTTGGGAATGATCTGGTTGTTAAATATTGTGAGTTATAATATTAATGATGAATAAGTTCGTATTTATTCAAGATACAATTGATATTTCTATGGTGTTGGAATTATTAGTATTAGTGGAAATCGACATCTATTCTGATAATAATTGATGTCTGGAGGTTATATTGACCAATTTGGTATTTAATCGGATAAATGAGCAATTAATTGATATTAATTCACATGTTTATAACTATTTGTTCACATGTGTGTAATATTTATTCACATGCATGTACTATTAGGGGATATGGTGCAAGATTGATAATATTTGCATGACTAAATTAAAAATAGAGGTTTTGATGAAGGTACTATACTGTAATTATTTTTTCCACATGATTGTAATATTGATTCACATGATTGTACTATTGATTCACAAGATGTACTATTAGGGGAGGTGGTGCAAGTTTGATAATACTTGTAGTACTAAATTAAAAATGAAGGAAAAGATGAAGGTATTATACCATAATATTTTAAGCCCCAAAACGTGCAATTATCAAAACTATATTTTCCTATAAATAGAAGCACATTCTTCTTTCATTCTCACCAATTCACTAATACTCATAAGAACAATTATAGAGAGAGAAGCTATAGAGAGAAAGAATAAGAGAAGTCTGCTACTACACTATCCCAGTATCCAGTTTTCATCTGAGGTAAGGGATATTATTTTTGTTCAGTATTCATAAGAAATAATATTTTCTTCCATACTCTGTAGTATGTGAGTAATATTATTTTGTCTCGTATTCCTGATTATACCATCATTCGGTTAAAGTATTGCTTCTATACTCTGTGAAATTAGTACGTAGAGTATCCTTGTTATTTACGCTTCATCTAGTATCGTTTCACAATGATATTTTTTGCACATTCTTGTTAAATTTTAAGCTTTTTATGTCAGAGTACTATCCATGAGTACTATTCATTTATACGGTACTATTCACAAAGTACTATTCACGGGGTACTATACATAAAGTACTATTCACGAAGTACTATTCACGGGGTACTATTCCCGAAGTACTATTCACCCAGAGTATTATTCATGACAAAAATTGATTTTTTTGCTGTCCAAATCATTTTTGATGCAGTATTATTCTTGAATTTTACTCCGCAAAGCAGTATCATGTTGTCAATTTGAACATTATTGAATTCTGGATAAATTAAATTATAAATCTTTAAAAATTTATCATTTGCTTTTTTGTAATTAAATTCTTATATCATTATCATCATCCTCATGCTTATATTATGATGAAAGTCATCTTTGGCATATATGCATAGATGGACTGTTGATTGGTATGATTATGACCATGGATCATTCGGTATAATCATGACCTGTAATGTTATAAATGATGTGGTAAAAGTCCTCATTTGTCCGTAGTGCATTGATGGACAGTTGCTGGTATGATCATGACCATTGGTGAAAACACGAATATTCTTGTTCCGTAGTGCATGGATAATTCATGGTTGTGATACTATTTATTAAGCTGAGTCTTAGCGATAAAATTGTTGATAAATTTTTTAAATCATAGAAGATAGTAGATATCATGCTCTACTTGACTCTTCTAATGGATTGCTTGTTCCACTATAGTTAAACTTGATATTTATTGTATTTTATCAGTTTAACACTGTTGAAGGCTAACGATAATTTATTCTTTATTATTTTAGTCATAATATTTCTTACTGGGCTAGTTAAGCTCACCCTTTATTTTTATTGTTCTCTTCAAGAAATAAGAATATAGCTGGGACTAGTCGGAGAACGGAGTGACGGTCCATATGTTTATATTAGTAGGCCTCACTATTAAGTGAAATAGTGTGATGATAATTATAATGAGGACTTTATTTGAGTTTGGATACTCTTTACGAGACATTATCCGTGTTGAAACTCTCAGCTACGTTTTGTCGTACTGTATAAAAGATGTTTGTATTTAAATTCTGTACCATGTATTTGGCGACTCAAGATGGGTGATGTATACCTATTTTGGAGGCGTCACAACTTTTATCACAATATAAGCATGAGGATGATGACAATGATATAAGCAGTAATCAAATGAAATCAAGGATAAATATTAAGATTTTTAATTTATCCAAAATTTAAAAATGTCCAAATTGTCAACATGACAACTGCTTTGTGGAGTAAAATTCAAGAATAATATTCCGAAAATAATTTGGACAGAAAAAAAATTAATTTTTATCATAAATAGTATCCTAGGTGAATAGTACCCAAGTGAATAGTACCCCATGAATAGTACTTCGTGAATAATACATCGTGAATAGTATCCCATGAATAGTACCCCGGTATGAAAAGATCAAATTTTAACAAGAATATTTAGAAAAATATTCTTGTGAAATGATTTTAGATTAAGCACAAATTTCAAGGATATTTTACTAATTTTAAGGAGTATATAAGCAATATTTTAACAAAATGAGTGTAGAATTCAGGATCTGAAATGAAATAATATTACTTACATACTACAGAGTATGAAAGAAAATATTATTTCTTACGAATATTGAACAAAAATAATATCCCTTACCTTAAACGAAGAAGATTTCTGACTGGTAGGGCGGGGATATTTTTGAAGAAAACTTATACTGTTTTCTACGCTCAAAGTTTCTTTAAGCTTAAAAGAAATACGCTCAATATTATAGAAGAAGACTTTTCTGATTCTGGTGTGATTTTCAATTCTAAACTAAGCATCTTATTTATAGGAGAATGGAAGGATACTATTTAGGAAAAATCACAGATTGCACAGTGGGGGAAATCACGGGCGCGCACCGGCGGAGAAAAACTGATTTTTTGATTTTTACTATTCTTTACTGTGCAATAAAATATTCTAATAAAACAAAAACTTATATAAAACATAATATATATATATATATATATATATATATATATATATATATAACTTATGTACATATATATTGAAGTAATAAAACAAAACTGAGAAAACTTTCTCCTGACAATTTTAAAAAAATGAGAAAGTTAGGGTCCAAAAAATACGCCAAACTTACAAAAAAATACTTCATAAAAATCTCCTCTATTTATCTCAATTCACTTGGCATCTCAAAACACATTTTCAATAACATTCATCATTAATATTATAACTTAAAATATTAACAATCCGATCATTCCCAGAAAAGAGGGGGCTTTCCAATAAGGATTTCTCCTTATTGGCGCGTAATTAGGTGACCAAACCTCTTTCCTCGACAGAACTTCTAGACATTGTCAATAATGTAAATAATAATATGAATACCTTTGTCGTCTCAATTATTGATTTAATAATATAAAATATTATGACAATAATTGAATCAATAACGTGAGATACTATGCAACAATTACTGTGGCAATAATTGAACAAAACTGAGTGACTTCTCACGTAAGCATCAATAATCAAAGATAATGTACAATACCGTGTGCTACTATGCAACCACGCGTATTACTGTACTTTTATCACCGGGTATTTCAATAGTTAACGTTAAAACTTTTGCCATTATTTTTATAAAAAGTTATTTCTGTCGTTTTCTAACTCCGACAATAATTTCGTTGTTGGGTCCACCAATGATTGTGTCGTCGTATGAATATTTTCTGATAAAATGAATATTTTCCGACCAAACGAATATTTTATATCAACTTGCTTACTTTGCAAAATATGTAAATATTACCCTCAACTATAACATTGTAACAATTTCACACCTTAATATTCTAAAATGATTTTTAGAGAAAAATTCACATTTATTCATAAAAGTTGGGGTCTTACTGTTAGTCTTGAAGATATTCCTTTTAGCACACAAGATCAAGGGTCTTTTATTCCATCTCCTAAATCATCAACTCCCGGTACGCAATCTCATGCTTCTGGTCGTAACTTTGAGGGAAAAAGGCCAAAGAAAAAAGCTAGGTGTTCTTCAAAACAAACCTACAACACTAACCTAGATGAAGAGATGTCATAGGCCTTGAAACTCATTGTTAAAAAGAATAGTGGACCTTCTGTGAAAGAATGCAAAGATAAGTTGGAAGAACTTGGGTGGGGAGCGGAAAATCCACTACACAAGATGACTCATGGAATATTTTGTGAGAAACCAAACTATAGAGAAGCATGGATGATTCTAAAAGAGAATGAGGTTGAATATTGTGTTACGATGGTTTCACGCAAGTTAGGATACATTGCTTAGTTTTTTGGATATTAGTTAATTACAAACTTGATATTATGTTGGTGGATATATTTGGGGGCTAGGTAATTTGATATTTTTGGGGACAAACTTCTTATCTTTGGTGCTATCTAATTTGATATTTTTGGGATACAAACTTGTCTAAGTTGGGGATTATTTGCTAGTGATGGATGTGACATTTGCTATTACTAATTAGGGATGTAATATTTGCTACGTATGATTTTGAACTTGGTATGTTAAATTTATAATATATGTCATTTATTATAAGTATTGTTGTATATTCGTGTTTATGATTGTACCTTCCAAATTTATTTGTTTGTTACTAATGCATGCTATTTTTTTTTATTTTGTGGACAATATGGGTTTATTGATTAGGGATATTTTTGTAAGACCCCAAATAATTAATAAATTAAATTTAATTCCTATATTTATTATTTTGTAATAGTAAGGATTGATTTGATTAATGTGGTTAGTTATGGGTAAAATGCATAAATATTTTAAATAAGCAAGTGGTTATAAAATATTCATTTTTATCGGAGAATATTCGTGGAATATTCTTACTGTCGGGGAATATTCGTACGACGAGGCAGCCTTGTGTGGGCCCTATAACGGAAAGCGATTGGATGAAGAAAAAGATAAAAATAAGTTGTTTATAAATAACGACGTTGTTATTACCGTTAATAGTGTTGAAATACTCGGTGATTAAAACACAGTAGCACACGGTATTGCACCAATTATTGATTCTTACGTAAGAAGGCACTACTCAATAATTGTTACAGTAATTACTGTTCAATATTTTATTTTATTGATTCAATAATTGCTACGTTTATATTTTATATTACTGTTATTTCAATAATTATCACTACACAATATTTTCCATTATCGAAACAATAATTCATATTATCTGAATATTATTATTAGATAACATTATTGGCAAATTCTAGAAAATTTTGTCTAATGAGAGGTTTGGTCACCTAATTGCGCGCCAGTAAGGAGAAATCCTTATTGGAAAGCCCCCTCTTTACTGGGAACGGTCTGGTTGTCAGTATTGTGATTCTGTAATATTATTTATGAATAATTAATTATTGATTTATATGATGACAAAAATATTAATTTTATGTGGATATAGATGGAGAAAATTTTTAATGTGACAATTGTTGAAAATTAATATTTTATCTTTTTCTGATAAAATAATTTATTTAAATATATTATTATATTTTAATAATATAAAAATGGTTTTATTTTTACAATGAATGTGGGATATACGAGTATATGATAAGGAAGAGTATTTTTGTTGCAATAAATATTTAAAACATGTTTTTCATGCTGATGGACCCCATTTCTTGACTAAAATTTGATAATAGCCTGTAAAATCATTCGTTTGTGAATTTCGGTCAATTTTTGTTTGGAATTTGGAAAACCTTTCTTCTGTAAAGTTGTAGAGAATGTAATTTCCTATGGAGAGGATATGAGGTTTGAATTTTTCTAATAAAAGGCTATTTATTATTAATTATTGAAGTTCTGAAGTTCCGAAATAATTATTTTTTAAAAGTTTTAAATTTGTTTTAAAAGAAAAACGTTTTTGTGGTTGGTTGGTGGGCTCATGTGTTGTTAAGCATGCTGAAATCTGAATTCAAAGGTTAGCGTAGACAAATTTTAATAATTATTATATTTTATTAAATTTTCTACTTTCGTGTTCTAAGCAATTTCCTATAAATAGGGTGTTTATGTTAGAATTGAAAATCACACGAGAAACTAAAGTTTTCTCTCTCTTTCTCTCTCGGAATATTGAGCGTATTGTTATGAGTATTTTGATACTTTGAGTGTTGTTATACGGTGTAAGTTTTCTTTAGCACTATATTCAGTATTCCAGCCAGAAGTACTATTCTTTCGAGGTAAGGGATGTTGTTTTCTTCTTAAATGATATTATTTTCTTCAATATCATTATGCCGAAATATTGGTCTGAACTTTTTATCAAATTTGGAACTTTTGTGTCGGGGTTACTATTCACGTATACGGTACTATTCACGAATACGACACTATTTACCGAAAAATAAAATTTTCTTCTTTTTGTCCAAGATGTCTATTATGGTTATTATCTTTGATTGTATCTGTGACGCCCCCAAAATAGGTATATAACACCCATTCTGAGTCGCCAAATACATGATACAGAAAGCAAACTACAACTTCAATAATACAATTGTTATGCAAAATACGACAACACATACTATGAGTTTAAATACAAATATTGTCTTCTAGATAATATCCACACTCAAATAAGTCCTCATTATAATTATTCAAACACTATTTTACAGAAATAGTGAGGACAGCTAAAATATCGTTCTAGAACCATCACTCCGTACCCCGACTAGTTCCTGCTATGTTCTCATCTCCTGAGAAAAATAGAACAAAAAGGAAAAGGGTGAGCTCAACTAGCCCAGTAAAGAATATTATGACTAAGATAATATACAACAAATTATCGTTAGTCTTCAACAGGGAGAAATCTGATAAAATATAATAGACAACAAGTTTTAGATCAACAACTGCAGCGGAAACAGTAATCCATTAGAAGAGTCAAGTAGAGAATGAGTTCTACTATCTTTTAAGATTTAAAAGTTCATCATCAATATTTTATCCCTGTAACAACAATCAATATACATCTTTAGTCAAATATTCATCTTTGCACTACAGGCCATAGATATTCATTTGTATCACTAGTTGGTCATGTTCATCTCAACACCTGTTCATCTTTTATCAATTCATCAATTAATCATTTATCTTTGCATTACAGGCCAAAGATATTTAGTAATATCATCATTTAGGACTGAGGATGATGAAAAATATTTTAAAGAAAATGAATCCAGTGAGACAGAAGGACAAATAGTAGGGATTTGTATAACAATTTATCCAAGATCAATAATACTCCATAATAACCAATTTTGAAGCAAAATTCAAGAATAAAGATCAAAACATGGATACAATCAAAGATAGTAACCATAATAGACATCTTGGACAAAAAGAAGAAAATTTCATTTTTCGGTGAATAGTGTTGTATACGTGAATAGTAATCCCGACATAAAAAGTTCCAAATTTGAAAAAAAAATTATACCAACATTTCGGTATAATGATAGTGAAGAAAATATCATTTTAAGAAGAATATAACAACCCTTACCTCAAAATATCAGTACTTCTGATCGGAATATCGGTATAAGGCTGAAAAAAACTTGCACTAATGAATAAAAACTCACAAAGTATCTAAATACTCATAAAATACACTCAATAATCTAGAGAGAGAAAGCTTATGTTTCTGGTGTGATTTTCAATTCTAACTTAGCCCTCTATTTATAAGAAAATGTTAGCAGACTTGACCTGCAACCTGATGGCTTTACTTGCTACTATTTCCACCCACCACATTTGAAATAAAATTTAGCACATTTCTTCACCAACCACAAGTGGGGCCCACTCAATTCTAGAATTTTCCACCAAAATGCTAAATTCGGATACATCAACAATTTCTGAACCAGACACCTCTTAAACTTCATAACAAATCATACGTTCATTTTTAACGGTTCAAAATTTATGGACATATACTCAACTTATATATGTATAACATATCCAAAAATTACAACGATCCAACGGTCGGATTAAAAATTATAACTCACACAATATATCTCAAAAACACTTGTTTAATTTTTAATACATCCATTCCGACAAAAATACTGATAAAACACCTCAACATTAACTCCTTCACTTTTAACCACAATAAATATATTCAACATTTATATTTACATAAAATAAATATTTCCTTATCATATGAATCAATAATTAATTATTCACAATTAATATTACAGAATCACATTTATGACAACCAGGCCGTTCCCAGGAAAGAGGGGGCTTTCCAATAAGAATTTCTCCTTACTGGCGCGCAATTAGGTGACCAAACCTCTCCTTGACAGAACTTTTTAGACATTGCCAATAATGCTATCTAATAATATTATTCAAATAATATGAATTATTGATCTGATAATGGGAAATATTGTGCAGTAACAATTATTGAAACAACAATAATATAAAATATCAACGCAGCAATTATTGAATCAATAAAATAAAATATTGAACAGTAACTACTGTAACAATTATTTAGTAGTGCCTTCTTACGTAAGGATCAATAATTCATTAATACTGTGCATCCACGCGTATTTCTGTATTTTAACCACCGGGTATTCCAACAGTGTTAACGGTAACAACTATGTCGTTATTTATAAAAACTCAAACTTGTCGTTTTCTTCATTCAACAATTATTATGTTATGGGGCCCACAAATGACTGCGTCGTAGTACGGATATTCCCCGATAACAAGAATATTCCACGACCAAATGAATATTCTCCGACGACAATGATTATTTTATAACCACTTGCATATTTTACAAAATTTGCACATTTCACCCATAACTAGAGAATTTTATCAAATTAATACCTTATTATTCATAATAATAATTAGAGGAAATTCGATTTTATTTATAATAAGTTGGGGTCTTACAGTATCCATGTTTTGATCTTTATTTTTGAATTCTGCTTCAAAATTTGGTTATTATGGAGTATTATTGAACTTGGATAAAACTGTAATATGAATCCCTAATATTTGTTCTTTTGCTTTCCTGGATTCGTTTTCTTTAAAATAGTTTTCATCATCCTCAGTCCTAAATAATGATATTATTGAATATCTTTGGCCTGTAGTGAAAAAATGAATGATTTTTAATGAATATCTTTGGCCCGTAGTGCAAAGATGAACAGGTGTTTCGATGAACATGACCAACTGATGAATATCTTTGGCCAGTAGTGCAAAGATGAATATTTGATTCCAGATATATGTTGATTGAGGTTACATGGATAAAATATTGACGATGGACTTTTAAATTCATATATAGAAGATAGTTGATTTTATTCTCTATTTAACTCTTCTAATGAATTATTATTTCCGCTGCGAATATTGATTTAAAGCTTGTTGTCTATTGTATTCTATTAGATTTTTCTATATTGAGGACTAACGATAATTTGTTCTATATTATCTTAGTCATAATGTTCTTTACTGGGCTAGTTGAGCTCACCCTTTTCCTTTTTGTTTCATTTTTTCTTCTCAGGAGACGAGAATGTGGCGAGTACTAGTCGGGGTGTGGAATGATGGTTCTAGAAGTTGTTTTTAGTAGTCTTCATTGTTTTGTAAAATAGTATAACAATAATTGTAATGATGACTTATTTGAGTGTGGATATTGTCTAGATGACAATATTTGTATTTAAACTCACAGTTTAAGTGTTGTCGTATTTTGCATGACAGTTGTATTAATAAAGTTGTAGTTGTTTCTGTAACATGTATTTGGCGACTCAGAATGGGTGTTGTATACCTATTTTGGGGGTGTCACAGTTGGTATCAAAGCTTAGGGATATGATCTCTGGCGGAGATCAGGGAATAGAACTAGGAGGGGAGAGACGAGTAAATCATTCGCTAGTGTGTCCTACCTAAGCATATTTGTTGGTCGGTCATGAAATAGAGGTATTATGTGATTTGTTAATTTGTTTAATTAACCCTTATTTTATGGTAGTATTTAAGAATGACAACTGAGAATGTTAACAGTGGAGTAAATGAAACTGTGGAAATGCCTGTACTCACCAATGAGGAAAACGTGAAACAGGCTGGCAATGTTCCTCTTGTGAACAGCACCACTGAGCAGATGATGAACGATGGGATGTTTAGAAGCTTTTTGCAGTTCATGCAAAATCAGACGAGGGAGACTCGTGTTCAAAATACAGGAGAAAATGATAGCAATTCACGGTTTATCACAGCTAAGCAGTTCAAGGAGTTGGGACCACCAGAATTCTGGGGAAAGCCGGATCCGATTAAGGCGGAGACATGGGTCAAACAAATTACCAAGATATTCGATGTCTTGGGATGCACGGAGGAACAGAAGGTTCCATTCGTCACCTTTATGTTCCATAATTAGGTAGATTACTGGTGGGAATATGTGAAGCGTACCCATTCAGCCGCACTTAGCATGTCTTGGGAAACGTTTCAGAAACCGTTCAATGACAAGTATTTTTCTAAAAGTATTCGCCATATGAAGGAGGTAGAGTTTATTAGACTGGAGCAAAATAACATGACGGTGTCCCAGTATGAGGCGAAGTTTACAGAGTTGTTCAGGTTTGTACCTCATTTGGTGGAGAATGAGGAACGTTTGACGCGGATGTTTCTGAGAGGATCGAAACCCGACATACGTCAATATCTCATTTCACATAAATTTTCTCTCTATTCAGATGTTTTCAACAGGGCTCAATTATTAGAGCGAGATAACGAGTACGTTCAACCGAGGGACCACAACCAGGATCATACCGGTGACAGCAGTCATCAGAACAACGATAACCAGCGGAGAAAGAAAAATACGGACAAGAGCGGCAACCACTCTGGTGGTAATCATGGCCATGAGAATAGAAGAAGCGAGTCGGGAGGAGAATTTAAAAAGAGGAGATTCAACAATGACAATACGAAGACGTCAGCACCAGCAGCAACTGGTTCCAAGGGAGGAGAACGACCACCGGTCATATGCTATAAGTGCGGAAAAGAAGGACATATCAGCCCAAACTGCCCACAACAGTTTAAGGTATGTTATAATTGTGGAAAGGAAGGACATATCGCTTGAGATTGCACTGTAGAGAAACCAAGTCTAGTGGGGATGGTGACTCAAAAGGCTGTCCCAGAAAATTCAAAGTCAACGGTTCCTGGAAGAGCTTTTGTCGTGACTGGTCAACATTCGAGGAACCCAAACGAGGTGATCACGGGTAAGCTAATCATAAATTCATGCGAAGTTTATACCTTACTAGATACCGGTGCTACCCATTCATTTATTTCTCCTGCTTGTGCTCAACGTTTAAACTTGACTCCAGAGAAATTAGACTTTGATTTATCTGTGGAGACTCCGTTAGGAGAAACTTTTATCACATACACTGTTTATAAATCTTGTTTGATCCAAGTTGGCACCATCACCTTACCTGTTGACCATATCTCTTTAAAGATACTTGCATTTGACGTGATTATAGGGATTGATTGGTTAAACTACTAATGTAACGCCCCCAGAATAAGTATACATCACCTATTCCGAGTTGTCAAATACATGGTACAGAAATAACTACAACTTTAGTAATACAACTGTCGTGCAAAATACGTCAACGCTTAAACTGTGAGTTTAAATGCAAATATTTTCATCTAGATAATATCCACACTCAAATAAGTCCTCATTATAATTATTGATACACTATTTTACAAAATAGTAAGGACTACTAAAACAACTTCTAGAACCATCATTTCACACCCCGACTAGTACTCGTTACATTCTCGCCCCCTGAGAAGAAAAATGGAACAAAAAGGAAAAGTGTGAGCTCAACTAGCCCAGGAAAGAATATTATGACTAAGATAATATAGAACAAATTATCGTTAGTCTTCAACAGGGAAAAATCTGATAAAATACAATAGACAACAAGTTTCAGATCAATATTCGCAACGGAAATAATAATTCATAGAAGAGTTACGTAGAGAATGAAATCTACTATAATCTATGAATTTAAAAGTCCATCATCAATATTTTATTCATGTAACATCAATGAATATACATCATAAATCAAATATTCATATTTACGCTACAGGCCAAAGATATTCACCAGTTGATCATGTTCATCTAAACACCTGTTCATTTTTGCACTACAGGCCAAAGATATTCATCAGAAATCATTCATCTTTTCACTACAAGCCAAATATATTCAGTAATATCATCATTTAGGACTGAGGATGATGAAAAATATTTTAAAGTACACGAATCAAGTGAAACAAAATAACAAATATTAAGGATTCGTATTTCGGTTTATCCATGTCCAAAAATACCTCATAAATAATCATAGTGGAGTAAAATTCAAGAATGATCAAAATATGGATACAATCAAATCTAGTATTCATAATAAATATTTTGGAGGAAAAATAAAATTTTAATTTTTCTGTGAATAGTGTCGTATACGTGAATAGTGCTGTATACGCGAATAGTAACCCCGACACTAAAAGACAAGAATTTTACAAGAAAAATCTTAACAATATTCCGGCATAATGATATTGAAAGAAATAATATTATTTTTAAAAAAAAATAATACCCCTTACCTCGTAAAGACAGTACTTCTAGTTGAAACACCGGATATAGGCTATAACTTGAACTTGCACCGTATAGCAACACTCAAAGTATTAAAATACTCACAAGAATACACTCAATATATCGAGAGAGAAAGAGAGAGAAAACTTCAGTTTCTGGTGTGATTTTCAATTCTAACCTAAGCACCCTATTTATAGAAAAATGCTTAGAACACCAAAGTAGAAAATTTAATAAATTAATAATATTTATTAACCAAATTCCTACGCCCACCTCTAGACATTTGAAATCAGCAACTAACATGAGCAAGTGGAGCCAACCAAATGAACAAAAAAACGTTTTTCTTTAAAAAAAATTAAAACTTCAAAAATCAATTATTCTGGAACTTCGGAACTTCAATAATTTATAATAAATAGCCCTTTTGTCAGAAAAATTCAAACCTTATTTCTTTTCCATAGGAAATTCCATTATCTAAAACTTTGCAGAAGAAAGTTTTTCCAAATTCCAAACAGAAATTGATCGAAATCCACAAACGGGCGATTTTACATGCTATAATCAAATTTCAGTCAAGAAATAGGGTCCACCGACATGTTTAACATGTTTTTAACATTGCAACAAAAATACTCTTCCTCCTCATATACTCGTATATCCCACATTCATTGTAAAAATATCACCATTATTATATTATAATAATATAATAAAATATTATTTTATCAGAAAAGATAAAATATCAATTTTCAACAATTGTCGCTTTAAAAATTTTCTCCATCTATATCCACATAAAATCAATATTTTCCTCATCATATAAATCAATAATTAATTATTTACAAATAATATTACATAATCACAATACTGACAACCAGGCCGTTTCCAGGAAAGAGGGGCTTTCCAATAAGAATTTCTCCTTACTGGCGCGTAATTAGGTGACCAAACCTCTCCTTAGACAGAACTTTCTAGACATTGCCAATAATGTTATCTAATAATATTATTCAGATAATATGAATTATTGCTTCGATAATGAAAAATACTGTGTAGTGACAATTATTGAAACAACAGTAATATAGAATATCAATACAACAATTATTGAATCAATAAAATAAAATACTAAACAGTAATTACTGTAACAATTATTGAGTAGTGCCTTCTTACGTAAGAATCAATAATTGGTGCAATACCGTGTGCTACTGTGCAACAACGCGTATTATTGTGTTTTAACCACTGGGTATTCCAACAGTATTAACGGTAATAACTATGCCGTTATTTATAAACAACTTATACTTGTCATTTTCTTCATCCAATCGCTTTCTGTTATGGGGCCCACACAAGGCTGCGCCATCGTACGAATATTCCACGACCAAACGAATATTCTCTGATAAAAATGAATATTTTATAACCACTTGCTTATTTAAAATATTTGCGTATTTTACCCATAACTAACCACATTAATCAAATCAACCCTTACTATTTCAGAATAATAAATAGAGGAAATTTAATTTTATTTATAATAAGTTGGGGTCTTACAACCTCCCCTCCTTATGATATTTCGTCCTCAAAATTGACATACGTACCTGGTGTTTCGAAAAGGTGAGGGTACCTCGCTTTCATTTCCGTTTCCAACTCCCAGGTCATTTCCTCTATAGCATGGTTTCTCCACAAAACTTTAACTTGTGGTATGACCTTCGTGCGTAGGACATGCTCCTTCCTATCCAAGATCTTGACAAGTACCTCTTCGTACGTTAAGTCTTGACAAGTACCTCTTCCTACTCAATAACGTGGTTTGGGTTTTTCACATATTTACGAAGCACGGATACATGAAAAACATTATGAACACGAGACACACTTGGAGGTAACGCAAGTCTATAGGCCACATTTCCTACTCGATCAAGAATCTGAAATAGACCAATAAATCATGGATTGAGCTTTCCTCTCTTCTCAAATCTTGTAACTCCCTTCAATGGAGCCACACGCAACAATACATGATCCCCAATACTAAATTCCACGTCTTTTAGATGAATATCTGCATAACTCTTTTGTCGATCCTGTGCCGTTTGTATACATTATCGAATCATTTGGATCTTTTCTGTAGTAATACGTACCAACTCTGGTCCCAACAATGTTGCTTCACCTACCTCATCCCAACACACTGAAGAGAGACACTTTCGTCTATATAATGCTTTAAATTGAGCCATACCTATACTTGTCTGATAACTATTGTTGTAGGAAAATTCCACCAAGGGTAAATACTTATCCCAACTGCCTTTGAAGTCTAGGACACAGAGTCTTAATAGATCTTCAAGAGTTTGAATAGTCCTCTCTGATTGTTCGTCCGTTTGAGGATGGTATGCCGAACTAAATCGTAAATCCATGCCCATAGCTTTTTGCAAGCTAACCCAAAATCTTGAAGTAAATCTTGGGTCACAATCCAAAACTATGGATACTGACATGCCATGCAATCTTACAATCTCATTTACATACATATGAGCATGACGTTCAAGGGAATAAGTCTCCCGTATCGGCAAGAAATGTGCGGACTTGGTTAATCTATCAACAATAACCCAAATAGCATTTATGCCTTGAGAAACCATGGGAAGACCCGTAACGAAATCCATGGTAATGTGTTTCCACTTCCATTTCAGAATCTCAAGTGGTTGCAACGGACCCTTAGGTACTTTATGCTCCGCATTTACACGTTGATAAGTTAAGCACCTCGAGATAAACTTTGCAATCTCTCTCTTCATATTGTTCTACCAAAATGTATGTCAAAGATCACGATACATTTTGGTACTTCCAGGATGGATTGCAAATGGTGTATTGTGTGCCTCCATCATGATCTTGTACTTCAAATCAGAATCATTAGGAACACAAAGTCTAGAGTGGAATCGAAGTATTCCTTCTTCATCGATTCTTACTTCTGGAATAACACCTTCTTGCATTTTCTTCTTCATACGCATCAGCTCCGGGTCTGTGGCTTGAGCAACTTTAACTTTTTTTATTAAAGTTGGTTCTATACATATACTTGACATTATTGCATGGGTCCCTGGAGTCTTGAATTCTATCTTCATCTTTTGTAAATCACACAAAATAATCCTTTGTGTTAACAACATCGCACTCGTTCTCGCATATGATCTTCTACTCAACGCGTCAGCTACCACGTTCGTTTTTCCAGGATGGTATTGAATGGTGTGGTCGTAGTCTTTCAACAGCTCGAGCTAACGTCGTTGCCGCATGTTAAGTTCCTTTTGGGTGAAGAAATATTTAAGGATTTTATTGTCTGAATATATCTCCACTTTCTCCCTATATAGATAGTGACTCTAGATCTTTAGCGCGAAAACGACTGCTGCCAATTCTAGATCATGAGTAGAATAATTCCTCTCATATTCTTTAAGTTGTCGCAAGGCATAGGCTATGACTTTCCCACGTTGCATGAGAACACATCCTAACCCTTTGCATGAAGCATCGTTGTAGATAACAAATCCATCCGAACCAGATGGTATTGTCAGAACAGGTGCCGAAATGAGTCTCCTCTTGAGCTCTTGGAAACTCTTCTCGCATTCCTCGCTCCATACGAATTTTGTATCCTTCTGAGTTAGCTGAGTTAATAGAGTAGCGATTCGAGAAAATCTTTCCACGAATCTCTGATAATAACCAGCTAAGCCCAGAAAGCTACGTACTTCGGTCACTGACTTCGGTTGTTCCCAACTTTGAATTGCTTCAATATTCGCCAGGTCAACAGATACTCCATGTTTTGACACCACGTGCCCAAGGAATGCTACTTCCTCCAACCAGAACTTGCATTTCTTCAACTTGGCATATAAATTGTTTTCGCGAAGCCTTTGGAGTACCAGCTTCAAATGGTTCTCATGATCTTCACGACTTTTGGAATATATGAGGATGTCATCAATAAAGACAACAACGAACTGATCCAAATATTCTTAGAATACTCGGTTCATCATATCCATGAAAGCCGCAGGAGCATTAGTCAATCCAAAAGACGAGACTAAGAATTCATAATGCCTGTACCGTGTTCTGAAGGCAGTCTTTGGAATATCCTCAGTTCTAATCTTCAACTGATGATATCCAGAACGAAGATCGATTTTTGAAAAGAATTGTGCTCCTTGTAACTGGTCAAACAGGTCATCAATACGAGGTAACGGATACCTATTCTTGATAGTGACATGGTTCAATTCCCGATAGTCAATACAAAGTCGCATACTCCGGTCTTTCTTCTTTACAAATAAAACAAGATCACCCCAAGGAGATGTACTAGGACGAATGAAACTGATGTCCAACAACTCCTGTAGTTGGACCTTTAACTCCTGAAGTTCAATAGGAGCCATTCGATATGGGGTTTTAGAAATGGGCTTTGTACCAGGTTCAAGATCAATAAAGAATTCAACTTCACGTTCTGGGGGTAGACCGGGAAGTTCTTCAGGAAATACGTCAGGAAAGTCAATAACACCAGGAATATTATTCAAATATGACATGTCTTTATTCAAATTCATAACATGGGCTAAGAAAGCTTGACATCCATTTTTTAATAAACGAATAGCTTTATGACTTGATATAACAGTGATTGATTTTAATGGCTTAGTTGCTTGAATTCGCACAACAGGTTGGTTAAGAATATAAAAACCAACAACCTTACGAAAACAATCAATTTTGGCATGATGAGTTGTAAGACCCCAACTTATTATAAATAAAATTAAATTTCCTCTATTTATTATTCTGAAATAGTAAGGGTTGATTTGATTAATGTGGTTAGTTATGGGTAAAATGCGCAAATATTTTAAATAAGCAAGTGGTTATAAAATATTCATTTTTATCGGAGAATATTCGTTTAGTCGTGGAATATTCTTACTGTCGGGGAATATTCGTACGACGGCACAGCCTAGTGTGGGCCCCATAAGGAAAAGCGATTGGATGAAGAAAACGACAAGTATAAGTTGTTTATAAATAACGGCGTAGTTGTTACCGTTAATACTGTTGGAATACCTGGTGGTTAAAACACAGTAATACGCGTTGTTGCACAGTAGCACACGGTATTGCACCAATTATTGATTCTTACGTAAGAAGGCACTACTCAATAATTGTTACAGTAATTACTGTTCAGTATTTTATTTTATTGATTCAATAATTGTTGCATTGATATTCTATATTACTGTTGGGTTAGCTTGCAAAAAGCTATGGGCACGAATTTACGATTCAATTCAGCATACCATCCTCAAATGGACGGACAATCAGAGAGGACTATTCAAACTCTTGAAGATCTATTAAGACTCTGTGTCCTAGACTTCAAAGGCAGTTGGGATAAGTATTTACCATTGGTGGAATTCTCCTATAACAATAGTTATCAGGCAAGTATAGGTGTGGCTCTATTCGAAGCATTGTATGGACGAAAGTGTCGCTCTCCAATATGTTGGGATGAGGTGGGTGAAGCAACATTATTGGAACCCGAGTTGGTACGTATGACTACAGAGAAGATCCAAATGATTTGATAACGTATACAAACGGCACAGGATCGACAAAAGAGTTATGCGGATCTTCATCGAAAGGACATGGAATTTAGTATTGGGGATCATGTATTGTTGCGTGTTGCTCCATGGAAGCGAGTTACAAGATTTAGGAAGAGAGGAAAGCTCAATCCATGATTTATTGGTCCATTTCAGATTCTTGACCGAGTAGGAAATGTGGCATATAAACTCGCGTTACCTCCAAGTATGTCTCGTGTTCATAATGTTTTTCATATATCTATACGTAAATATGTGAAAGACCCAAACCACGTTATTGAGTTAGAACCGGACGAGATAGCCGAAAACTTAACGTACGAAGAGGTACCGGTCAAGATCTTGGATAAGAAAAAGCATGTCCTATGCACAAAGGTCATACCACAAGTTAAAGTTTAGTGGAGGAACCATGCTATTGAGGAAATGACCTGGGAGTTAGAAACGGAAATGTAAGCGAGGTATCCTCATCTTTTTGAAACACCAGGTACGTACGTCAATTTCGAGGACGAAATTTCATAAGGAGGGGAGGTTGTAAGACCCAAAATTATTAATAAATGAAATTTAATTCCTCTATTTATTATTTTGAAATAGTAAGGGTTGATTTGATTAATGTGGTTAGTTATGGGTAAAATGCGCAAATATTTTAAATAAGCAAGTGGTTATAAAATATTCATTTTTATAGGAGAATATTCGTGGAATATTCTTACTGTCGGGGAATATTCGTACGACGGCGCAGCCTTGTGTGGGCCCCATAACGGAAAGCGATTGGATGAAGAAAATGATAAAAATAAGTTGTTTATAAATAACGGCGTTGTTATTGTGACAACCCCAAAATAGGTCCATTCCATCGAACCCATTCTGAGTCGCCAAATACATGGTACAGAAAACAACTCCAACTTTATTACAACAATTGTCGTACAAAATACAACAACACATATGCTGTGAGTTTGGATACAAATATATACCAAGTGTGACTCGTGTCCCAACCGTAATGTGACAAATGTCCCATCAGCGGACAGCACCTCACAGTGATACCTACATAAAGGTATAGTCAAAAACTGTTTTAGAAATTATAATCTTTGGAAAGTGCTCAAGGAAACCTTCGTACATGGGAAGCCATGCTTCTAGGTTATGATAGATATCATATGCCCACAGAATTATCCTTGGTTGACCCAATAGACCCCAAAGAAAAATGAGAAGATTACTATCATATTCTTTCCAATGGCGAGTCTTCTCTTGACATATCATTATCTCCATTGTCTCTAATTTAGAATTATACTTCAAACAATCACCAAGATCATATAGGCAGTGTTCGTAGATATACTCAGCAAGTGGATGAGCACAACCCTGTCTTATGATGACACGAGGTTATATGTCATTAGACATCTTGTATGATAGTGGCGAAACACCCTTCCAAAGTTGAGTTCACCTCACCCTCAACAGCTATAGACCACCGTTCTATTCCCTTGTTATCCCCCGCTCGACCCAGCTACACTTTTATTACCTAAAAAGGAATTGTGAAGCAAAAGGGTGAGCACAACTAGCTCAGTAAAGAATAACATGACTAAATATAATTAAATTATCAATAGCCTTCATCAGTAATAAATCAGAGATTTAGAACCTATGGTAGATGATAAAAATTTTCAACCATAATTGCAGTGGAACGAGCAATCCATTAGAAGAGTCAAATAGACCATAAAATCTATTATCTTCTCCATGTTAAAAGTCCACCAATAATATTTTATCCCTATAACTTAAATCAATAATTTCTGTCCACAATCACATGTATAACTCATAATCGTAATTATAGTTCTAAATTCCTTTTCGCATCCAGGACAAAGATAATTTTCATCACTTGAAACATCAAAGATCATGGTTATACCAAATCACAGTTCATGTTCATAATCATACTAATAAATTTATCTTTGCACTACGGGCCCAAGATATTCATTAACAAGTCATCTTTGCACTACAGGCCAAAGATATTCAACAACAGGTCATCTTTGCATTACGAGCCAAAGGTATTCATCAACAAATCATCTTTGCACTACATGCCAAAGATATTCAACAACAAGTCATTTTTGCATTATGAGCCAAAGATATTCATCAATAATTCATCTTTGCACTACAGGCTAAAGATATTCATTATCATTTCATCTTTGCACTACAGGTAAAAGATATTCAACAACAGGTCATCTTTGCACTACAGGCCAAAGATATTCAACAACAGGTCATCTTTGCACTACGGGCCAAAGATATTAATCAATAATTCATCTTTGCACTATAGGCCAAAGATATTAATATCTCAAAGAAATACATAATTATTTCAGAATTTATATAAACCATAATTATAACCATGTTGATCAATTCACCTTTGCACTTAAGCTAAAAAAATTCAATTGTAAATTCAATGGTCATGATCATACCAGTCAACGATTCAACTTTGCAATACTGGCCAAAGAGAACCCATAGTCATGATCATACCAATAATCTACTCATCTTTACACTCAAGTCAAAGAGAATTTCAACACCAGGGCTATAAAAATGTTATATATGATAATAAAAATAATATATATAGTTTTAATCTCCAGAGTAATATTCATAAATCAACTATAATTTGGCTAGAAAAAGAAACCAATTTTATCGTGAATAGTAAGTCGTGAATAGTAACTCAAAAATAGTAACCCCGACACAAAAAGGTAGAAATTCTACAATAAAATCCATACTAATATTTCGGTATAATGATATTGAAAGAATAACATTTCTTAAACTTATAAATAATTTATTTTAATTATTTACACTTTACTAAAATAATGCATTTAATCATTCTAAAATGTCAAACTCATAAGATTTCATCACCAATAACCAAAACCCTCATCAAAAATCTGCATATACCACATATATGATTCTCAAGCCATAAAATCATATTTTCCAATTTTCTTCCTTCACATAACATATTTAATTCCTTTATTCATAACTAGACCATTTTCATGAAAAATACCAAATCAATTCCAAAAATATTTTTTTTCTGAGATTTAGAAGAATATAGTCCCATATTGAACATATATTTTTCCCGGAATTTTTAAAATACATTTACTATTTTTCATATGACCAAAACTGCCGAATATTTAGACATTTATCATAAATTGTACTTTTATCCAAAAATTCCGAAATTTACAGAGTATACTTCTATCATATACATGTACTCCCAATAAAAATTTCATCAATTTTAGAGTTAACCACAAGGAATTATAAGCGATTACTTTTAAAATAGTCTTTTCTCATAAAATTCATAACTCTTAATCTATACATCCAAAAATAACCATTTTTGGACACAATCAATAAAACTCATCAAAATATCATTTCAAAATTTTTCAGAATTTTTGAAGGTATTAAGGATTCGTACTTTAAAAGAACAAGTATTAAGGATTCGTACTTTAAATAATTCAAGTTCAAAAATACTTCATAAATAACCAGAGTGGAGTAAAATTCAAGAATGAAGATCAAAACATATATCCAATCAAAGATAGGAATCATAACAGACAATCTTGGACACATAAAAGAAAATTTAATTTTTCTGTGAATAGTGTCGTATTCTTGAATATTGCCGTATACGTGAATAGTGTCGTATATGTGAATAGTAACTCCGACACCAAAAGATAAAAATTTTACAAAAAAAACATCATCATGCTTCATGAATAGTACTCATGAATAGTAACTCATGAATAGTAACTCGTGAATAGTAACTCATGAATAGTAACCCCAACATGAAAAAGTTCCAAATTTGATAAAAATTTCCAACCAATATTTTGGCATAATGATATTGAAGAAATAATATCATTTTCGAATAAAATAACATCCCTTACCTCGTAAAAACAGTACTTCTGACTGGAATACTGGATATAGTGCTGAAAGAACTTGCACCGTATAGCAATACTCAAAGTACTAAAATACTCACAAAATACGCTCGATATTATAGAGAGAGAAAGAGAGAGAAATCTTTAGTTTCTGGTGTGATTTTCAATTCTAACCTAAGCATCCTATTTATAGGAAAATGCTTAAGTTGAGTATATGTTCATAAATTTTGAACCGTTAAAAATGAACGAATGATTTGTTATGAATTTTAAGAGGTGAATGATTCGGAAATTAGGTTTATAAATAATTTTGGTGGAAAATTCTAGAAATGGGTGGGGCCCCACTTGTGGTTGTTGGGGAAGATGGATGATTTTTGGTGGGTGAAATAATAGCAGATAAAGCCATCAGTTAGCAGGTCAAGTCTGCTTCGGCGTGCTAACATTTTCCTATAAATAGAGAGCTAAGTTAGAATTGAAAATTGTAATAACCGTAAATTTTAAGTCACCATATATCTATGTACAATTTTTTTTACTTTGTGTTATATATGGATTTAATATGTGACCACATATGTGATGTGGTGCAAGGGTCAATTAACATATATATTATAGTTATGGACACATACATTTATAGACTTTATTAAAAGTGAAAGCCTTGTGACCTAATTATACATTAGGTAAGAATATTAAATAACCTAAGGGTTATGGTAATACAAAAAAGTTAGTATTTTATTTGTATACTAACTTAAGTAGGTAAACTTAGTATTTTAAGTGACTAATAATTTTAAACCTAATTCTTGTAAATCTAATTAGGTTATGAGATAAAATCATATGTGTAAGTAATTAAACTTCATATGATTAGAAATGAAAGTCCTAAATTATCAAATTGGGTAACATTATTGAAATTGCTAGACTATGTTTCTTATCTAGCCCAAATCAATTAAAAGAAAAGCCCAAAGAAAATAAAATACAATCCAATAATTAGCCCACTTGATTAGGGGTATTCTAGACATTTGATTAATCAAAATTGGGCATTTAAAATAAAAGATTAATGGAGGATATTATGAGGATCTTAAGTAGAATAATTAAGCTAACTTGTCCATTAGTAGACATTATTAAACACAAGGACAATGTTGTCAAGCTCCCATTGGTTGCCACTCCATTATGCACATTTAATCATGTTTAGCCTAATGGAAGTAATAATACAAAGTTTTTACCAATGGGCAACTAAATAGTTATGGGAGAATTATTAGTGAATTGGTCATTTCATTTTGTTTTCATTCTTCCAACATCTCATTCTCTCTTCATCTTTTTCTTCTATCTTTTGCTCCCAAGCTAGCCAACTTCAAAGAGAGAAAAGAAAGAGAGAATTTCAGCCATAGAAAGAAAAATTATAGGAGTGCTAGTTGTTTATGCCTCCTAAGCTTAGTATTTACTTTGGAAAATCAAAAAAAGTAGCAACTAAGTCAAGGTATAACTTACCTTCATTTTCTTCTTTTACTTTATTTTGCTAGCTTGAGTTTTGATGGGGTTGTGTACAATTACTCAAGATAAACTAGTTCTACATATCATCATGTATGGAATTAAGTATCTTGAGTGTTAGATCAAAGACTTAGAGGAAGAAAATGAGCATATGTTCTCCAAGGGTGAAAACTCTTGTTTTTTTTCTTTTTTTTTCTTCTTCCACTAAATCTTGTGCAACTCAAGTTTTACAACTTGGAATTGTGATCCGTCAAAAGGGGGTGCAAGATACATGATTTACCTAGTAAACCCAAGTGGTTGGACACAAATCTAGCAAGTCTTGAAACCTTTGAGACTATTTTTCCCAAAACAGTCCACTTTATATGCTAAAGCTTTGAAACTCTAAATCAGCTACTGACTTGTTTTTCTTGAGGCTGTTTCGGTCAGTTCCTTGTCTTGTAAAAATCTGGAAAAATATTACAGAGGTACCTTACGAAGTTATCTACGCGTAGGAAAAAGAACGGCCGCGTTTTGACTTATAGGTTGTGAGTAATAGCCATTTCCGTAAAGGACTCCAAAATATTAAATTTTGAATATCTCACTGTGTATTCACTGAAACATTCTGCAATTTTTACAGTGGCTTCATATATGTTAAGAGAGCATACCCTGAAAATTTCAGATTTTTCTGAGTAAAACTCAATTTATGAAAAATAGAGCAAGATCCGAGTGTTTTGGACACTTTAAAAATAGTAAATCATTTTCTAAAATTCCAGAAAAATTAAGAGATCATTGTTGGCTCATATTCTGTCAAAATCCAGAAGTTGAGAATTTTTGGAATCAGTTTGCAATTTCTTCTAAAAATGGTTAAGTTATGAATAAAAGGAAATAAATAGTTAAATGATGTCTGTAATGAGAAAAATATGATTTTTATGTTTGAATTTTCATAATATGTTATATCATGACTATTTTAGGACATGTTGGTAATTTAAACAATAAATATTATTTATGACCTTTTATGGATATTAAATAGGAGGTTAATAAAGGATGAACAATTAGAATAAATTGTTTATTAATTTAATAAATCATTGGAATATTATTATAATATTAATAATATTATGATATGATGTTGTTATGTAAATAAAAATATTAAGATTAAAATTTCATTAAAATATTATTAAATAATTAATAATATTAGATTAAAGTATTATTATTAAATAATTAAAATATTATTAAATAATAATATTCGAGATTAAATAAAATGTTATTAAATATAATAACATTAGTAAAGGAAATAAAATATTATTAAATGATTAATAATATTAGTAAGTGAATAAAATATTAGTAAATGATTGAAAGTATTATTAGGGAACCAATAATACTAGAAGGTGAATTAAATATTATCTAAGTTGATAATATTATGTGAATTAAAGGTAGTTGTTAATTAATAGTAACACTATCTAGACATGATAATGTTTATAAGAACTAAATGTAATGTATAATATCTATGTGATTACATAATCTGATGTTATACATTGACTAATTGAAAGACTAATTATAGGTCTCTCAAAGGAAGATAATTTAACTGCATAGTGGATAGAAATTAATTTCGTAGCTGTAACCTACGATCGAGGCAAGTTTCCTAACTCAAACTTGAGTTATTATTTTCAAAGCATGTTAGTGAATAATTAATGATGATTATTCACGTCTTTATCGATTATTGAAATTCGCACTTTGTGCAATTGAATTCCGTTCTACTGCCATTGAACTGTGAATTAAATTAAAGTTCTTCATTTATGAACTGTTTATGGGATAGATCTATGCTAATTGTATCAGCTAGATCAAGCATGTCTAAATTTGTCAAATCAAATGGGTTTTAAATAACTGTTCTTATTAATTGATATGGTAAGAACTCTTGACTGAGAAAAAGACGAATTTGATTAAGGCATGATATCAATGTCGGATTATTAAGTGTTTATGCATAAATCATGGGGTATGAAAGGCTGATCCCCTTGAATACCAAAATTTATTAAAAGGTCCAGTTTAAATTACTGAGCACCTTGACAAATGTTCATGGTTATTCAAAACCACTCAGTTCATGTTATTCAATTATCAAATATTCAATTGTTGATTAATAATTCATGTTCCTCCACAATCTTATATTATTGTTGAACATTGAAGGCAATATATCTTTCTAAGTCATGATATATCTCCTTTGTCTTTATAAACTTGTGAAGCAAATTAGTGGCTTACTCTTGCTATATCATGACCTCTATTTTCAGCTAAGCCCGAAGGATCTAACGCGAAGGACAAGGGAAAGGGCAAGATCCAGGAGTAATTTAGAATGAATGTCAATTAAATTACTATCTGATGGATTTCCTTAAGTAAACTATTTGTATTATAAATGGTGTATTTAAAGTTAAGGTTATGGAGACCTTGGGACCATGTTATGAGACTTTATTATAATGAACAATGTATGTTTATTATTTCGTAATAGTTATAGAATGTTTATGATGATGATAGGATCATGAGCACTGAATCTGAGGTTAGAGAACCTGGATTTGGGGGTGTCACAAAAATCACACCAGAAACATAAGCTTTCTCTCTTTTTCTCTTTAGATTATCGAGTGTATTTTGTGAGTATTTAGATACTTGGTGAGTTGCTATTCATCAGTGTAAGTTTCCTTCAGTGTCATATCTGATATTCAGTCAGAAGTGATGTTCTTTTGAGGTAAGGGATAGTAAGGGATGTTATATATATTCTTCATAATGATGTTATTCAATCAAGACATATATTGGTATGGATCTTATTGTGGAATTTTTACCTTTTTGAGTCGGGGTTACTATTCACGTATACGGCACTATTCACGTATACTTCACTATTCATGTATATGGCACTATTTACGTATATGACATTATTTACGTATACGGTACTATGTACGAATACGGAGTACTATTTATGAGTTACTATTCACGGATACTATTCACTACAAAATTGGTTCTTTTTCTGACCAAATTATCGTTGATTTATGAATCTTACTCTTGAGATTAAATCTATATGTTGATTATATTTTTTTTTATTATCATATATAACATTTTTATAATCCTGGTGAAGAAATTTCTCTTTGACTTGAGTGTAAAGATGGGTAGATTATTGGTATCATCATGACTATGGGTGGGGGTGTAAACGGTATTAAATGGATACGGATACAGGTGTATCTGTATCCGTATTCGAAAAACTAATTCGCTATCCGTATCCGTATCCGTATCCGTATCCGATATCGGGCGGATTTTAAAAATATTATCCGTATCCGGTATTCGGAAAAATATTCGAATACGGATAATATCCGTTACCGTTTATTTTATCCGAATAGACAAATTATTCAGATATCCGAATATCCGAATTCGTTTATCAGTAACCTAATATAAAATTCATTCAAAATATTTACGAAAAAAAAATTAAAGTTTAAATCATACATATTAATTAAACACAATTTAATATTTAAACCATACATATTAATTAAACATCTTAATCATAAAGGGAGGAACATGCTAATTGACGTTTTGGGTGAAAATAAAAAGATTCAATAATGTAACCGATACTTTGTTTGATGGATCAAATTGAAATTAAAATCTCAATATTATTCTTTCAAATTTTATTAAATAATAAAAAAGAGAAATAAATTAATATTTAATAAATGAATAGTAATATTTATGGGAGATTTATTTATTATTTATCCTCAATAAATAAATTACATGGTTATAAGAAATTATTTGATTTCATTATATTTATGGAGAGTGCGAGTTATAATGTATGTGTGACAACTAGTTATTCTAACTTGATTCAAAATTGACATTGAACTTATTTTACATATTTGGACTTCTAGTTTCTAAATAATTAGGCAAATGAAAGTGATAAATACTCTCTCCACCCGAAAATTCATAAACGTGAATTAATTTATTTAACTCTCCCTTCTAGATTAATTTTAAATTAATTCAGACCTAACACATTTTAACAATAAAATTATATTGTTCATTGCTCCCGCCTCTCGACCGTTGTCCTTAAACGTGTGTGTATATATATATAAATATATATATATTAATAGCTTATATAAATGAATGTAAGTGATTAATTAATGAATGTAAGTTATTAATATATATGTGTGTGTGTGTATTGTATATATATATATATGTATATGTAAGTTATTAATTAATTAATACAAGTTATTAATATATATGTGTGTATATATATAATAACTTATATATATAAATGTATATGTAAGTTATTAATTAATGAATATAAGTTAAAGTGATTAATTAATGAATCTAAGTTATGATTTATTAATATATATATATATATATATATACACACGCATATATATTAATAACTTATATAAATAAATGTAAGTTATTAATAAATACATATATTATATATATATTAAATTATTAACAACTTATATAGGTAAATTATTAATTAATAATTTACATTAATTAATAACTTAATTAATGTAAATATTAAGTGTGTGTGTCTGTATATATATATATATATATATATATATATATATATATATATATATATATATATATATATATATATATATATATATATAAGTTATTCGGATACGGATTCCAGATATCGGAATTCGGATATCCGTATCCACCGGATATATTTACGGACGGATGTTAATCGAATACAAATACGCCTATATCCGTATTCGTATCCGTTTATTTACGGATACCTTTAAACCGAATACGGATATATCCATTTTTTTCTGAATACGAATAATATCCGCTTTTTTTTTAATACGGATGCGGACGAATACGAATTTTCTGATTACCATTTACAGCCCTAACTATGGGTTCTCTTTGGCTAGTAGTGCAAAGATGAATTGTGATTAGTATGATCATGACCATTGAATTTATAATTGAATATTTTTAGCTTAAGTGCAAAGGTGAATTGATCAACATGGTTATAATTATGGTTTATATAAATTTTGAAATGATTATATATTTCTTTGAGATGTGAATATCTTTGGCCCGTAGTGCAAAGATGAATCATTGTTGAATATCTTTGGCCTGTAGTGCAAAGATGACCTGTTGAATATCTTTGGCTCATATTGTAAAGATGACCTGTTGTTGAATATCTTTGGCCTGTAGTGCAAAGATGACTTGTTGATGAATATCTTTGGCCCGTAGTGAAAAGATAAATTTATTAGAATGATTATGAACATGAACTGTGATTTGGTATAACCATGATCTTTGATATTTCAGGTGATGAAAATTATCTTTGTCCTGGATGAGAAAAGGAATTTAGAACTACATTTACGATTATGAGTTATACATGTGATTGTGGACAGGAATTGTTGATTGATGTTACAGAAATAAAACATTGTTGGTGGACTTTTAACATGGAGAAGATAATAGATTTTATGGTCTATTTGACTCTTCTAATGGATTGCTCGTTCCGCTGCAACTATGGTTGAAAATTTTTATCATCTACCATATGTTCTAAATCTCTGATTTATTACTATTGAAGGCTATTGATAATTTATTTATCTTTAGTCATGATATTCTTTACTGAGCTAGTTGTGCTCACCCTTCTGTTTTAAAAATTCCTTTCAGGTAATACGAGTGTAGCTGGGTCGAGCGGGGGTAACAGGGGAATAGAACGGTGGTAATCATTTAGTAGTTATATTTGATGAATCCAATAGGGTGAGGCGAACCCAACGTTAGAAGGATGTTTTGCCACTATCATACAAGATGTCTGATGACATACAACCTCATGTCATCATAAGACAGGGTTGTACTCATCCACTTGCTGAGTATATTTACGAGCACTACCTATATAATCTTGGTGTTTGTTTGAAGTATAATTCTCAATTAGAAACAGTGGAGATAATGATATGTCAAGAGAAGACTCACCATTGGGAAGAATATGATAGTAATCTTCTCATTTATCTTTGGGGTCTATTGGGTCAACCAAGGATAATTCTGTGGCCATATGATATCTATCATAACCTAGAAGCACGGCCTCCCATGTACGAAGGTTTCCTTGAGCACTTCCCAAATATTCTAATTTCTAAATCAGTTTTTGACTATACCTTTATGTAAGGTGTCATTGTGAGGTGTTGTCCACGGTTGGGACATGAGTCACATTTGGTATATATTTGTATCCAAACTCACAGCATATGTGTTGTTGTATTTTGCACGACAATTGTTGTAATAAAGTTGTAGTTATTTTCTGTACCATGTATTTGGCGACTCAGAATAGGTTGGATGGAATGGACCTATTTTGGGGTTGTCACATCATTGTTATAGTATTTTAAAATTGTTAATTTTAATATAGGTAATATGGATATCGAGGATCAAATTTTATGTTTGATGATTATATATTGGTATTTGAAAAGACGATAACAAGGAGAATACCAAAGATTATGAATAATACTTCGGCGTTGAGCTGACATGCTACACATTAGAGTTGTTAAATGTGTCAAATACACAGCGTCGGGAATTAATGTGTCTTTTTCGTGATGCATATGTGCGTTTATGTGAATACTTTAAGGAGAAATAATGGGTACACAATAGTAGACACATAAAAGTTAAGGAGAAGATGACAATATTCTTAATCATCATAGGCCATAATGAACGCTTTAGAGTTATAAAACGCAGATTTCAACATTCTATTCAAACAATACATAGATATTTTCATGAGCTGTTAAATGGAATGATTGAGTTTTCAAAATAAATTATAGTGCCTACATCATTTGATCCAAATCCCGAAATTCCAGGGAACCATAAAAATTTACGACAAATATTTTCGGTAAGTGACATACAAATTCTTTTTTTTTTTTACTTTTATTCCATACAATAAAATGCTTTGAGAACTTAAATTTTTTTTAATGCAGGGTGTAGTAGGTGCATTATATGGTACTCTTGTACATGCAGTTGTTCCTGTTGATCAACAAACGCGTTATAGAGGAAGAGGAAGGGGTGAATGTGATCAAAATGTTTTAGGAATATGTGATTTTAACATGATATTCACATTTGTCTGGCCCGAATGGGAAGGGATTGCACATGACTCACGAGTGCTAAAAGAAGCTGCATTTGATCAATCTTTCGATTTTCCATTTCCTCCCCCGGGTATGTATTACATTTTCTTTTACCATTTCTAACTATTATTATTTTGTCATAAGATTTCATCATTCAAGTTATTAATAATAATTATTAATTTTTGTCTCAATTATAGATAAATATTATCTTTGTGATGCTGGATACACAAACACTCGAAGATTTTTATATCCATGTCTTAATACAAGGAATTGGTTAGTTGATTTTCGACGCAGACACGCTTTGAATAAAGAAGAAAAGTTCAATCATGCTCATCCACAACTCAGAAATGTTATCGAGCGTGCTTATGGTGTGTTGAAAGCAAGATTCCCAATTTTAAAACGGGTGACTCCTTACCCTTTTACAGTACAAATGGATATAGCTATTGCTTGTTTCGCAATCCATAATTTCATAAGAACGCATAACATCGAGGATAAATTGTTTGCTCAATATGACCGAGATAACTTGTTTGACAATGAAGCATAGCAAAATAAAGAGAACGAAGAAGAGGGACAAGATGAACCGTTGTAAGACCCCAACTTTTATGAATAAAGATTTAAATTTCTCTAAATATTATTTTGAATAATAAGGTGTGGATTTGATATAATGTTATAGTTGTGGGTAATATTTATAAATTTTGTAAAGTAAGCAAGTTGTTATAAAATATTCTTTTTGTCGGGAAATATACGTGCATCGACACAATCATTGGTAGACCCCATAACGGAATTACTGTCGGATTTAGAAAGTGACAAAAATAACTTTTTTTATAAAAATAACGGCAAAACTTTTACCATTAACGGTTGAAATACTCGATGATAAAAGTACAGTAATACGCGTGGTTGCACAATAACACACAGTATTGTACAATATCTTTGATTATTGATGTTTACATAAGAAGTCACTCAGTTTTATTCAATTATTGCAACAGTAGTTGATGCATAGTATCTAATATTATTGATTTAATTATTGTCACAGTATCATATGTATAATATTTTATATTATTAAATCAATAAATGAGACGACACAACTATTCATATTATTATTTGTATTATTGACAATGTCTAGAAAGTTCTGTCGAGAAAATGGGTTTGGTCATCTAATTGTGCGCCAGTAAGGAGAAGTCCTTATCGAAAAAACCCCTCATTCCTGAGAATGATTTGGTAGTTAATATTGCGAGTTATAATATTAATGATAAATAAATGTTATTAAAAATATGTTTAGTAAATCCAAGTGAATTGTGATAAATAGAGGGTTTTTTTTATAAAGTATTTGTTGTAAGTTTGTCTAATTACATAGACCCCCACTTACACTTTCTTCAAAATTATCGGTAGAAAATTATCTCAGTTTTGTTTTATTACTTATATATACATATATTTAAGTTTATATATATATATAGAGCAAGGATCTTAAGCTCACCCTTATTGAGCTCACCCCGAGTTCACCCTATCTTTTTTTATAAAAAAAACATAACTAATAAAAAATGTATAATAATTTTTGGAATTGAAAGTTTTTTTTAAAAAAAGTATTTTGGGTGTGATTTGGGTACATATAACAAAACAGTATTATACAGTCTGTACAACACTATTTTGTTATATGTACCCAAATCACACCCAAAATATTTTTTTTAAAAAACTTTCAATTCCAAAAATTATTATACATTTTTTATTAGTTATGTTTTTTTTATAAAAAGAAAAAAGAAAAAAAGGCAGGGTGAGCTCGGGGTGAGCTTAAGAAATGGACTGTATATATATATGTGTGTGTGTGTGTGTGTCGGTGTGTATATATATATATATATATATATATATATATATATATATATATATATATGCCTGTGTGTATAGGTATATATATATTATATAAGTTTTGTTTTATTAGTATTATAATATTAATAAAATGAAATTTTTTTATATAAAATAGAATATATTATATTTTATTTAAAGTTTTTGTTTTATTATAATATTTTATTGCATAGTGCTGCATAGTAAATCAGAAAATCAACCGATTCAATCGCCAGTGAATGTTGTTACTGTGCGTCCGTGATTTTTTTCCTTAAATAGTACCCTGCCATTCTCCTATAAATAGGATGATTAGTTTAGAAATGAAAAGCACACCAGAATTAGAGAATTCTTCTTCTATAATATTGAGTGTATTTCTTTTGAGTTTAAGGAAGCTTTGAGTGTAGAAAATAGTAAAAATTTCCTCAAGAATATCTCCGCTATACCACTCAGAAATACTCTCATTTTAAGGTAAGGGATATTATTTTGTTCCAATATTCGTAAGAAATAATATTTTCTTCCATACTATGTAGTATGTAAGTAATATTATTTCGTTTCATATTCCTAATTCTACACTTATTTTGATAAGTATTGCTTCTATACTGCTTAAAATTAGTAGAATATCATTGAAATTTGCGTTTCATCTAGTATCGTTTCACAAAAATATTTTTCTTAACATTCTTGTTAAATTTTAATATTTTCATGCCTGGATACTATTCACGGTATAATATTCACGAAGTACTATTCACGGGATACTATTCACTCAGATACTATTCACCCGGGGTACTATTAACGACAAAAAATAATTTCCTTTCTGTCCAAACTATTTTTGATACATTAATATTATTCTTGAATTTTACTCCACAAATTAGTTATCATGTTGACAATTTAGACATTCTTGAACTCTGGATAAATTGAATTATAAATCTTTAAAATTTATCTTTGTTATCACTTAATTGAATTCTTTTATCATTGTCATCATCCTTATGCTTAAATTAGACCTGGCAAATGGGCGGGCAGGCCCGGGCCGGGCCGAGCGCGGGCGGGCCAAAAACGGGCCGGGCTAAAAACGGCCCGGGTTTTAGCGGGCTGAAAAAGTGAGGCCCGTGGCCCGGGTTGGGCGGGCAGGGCCGGCCCGCGGGCTTTTTTTTTTTTGCAAAATCTTGATACACCAAAAATAGTAATAATAATAATTTTAATTACTTAAATTAACTACATATCTCAATCAATTAAAATTTTAATAGTATTATAATTTTAGATATTATTCTAAAGGCATGATTTGGGATAATGGTTGATTTACTTTCTAAATAAGTAGAGGGAATGCATAATTAAGGGATAATGATTAATTTACTTTCCAAATGTACTACAATAAGTAGGGGATTGCATAATTAAGGGATAAAATTATCTATATTATTGTATATAGATTTTGGACTTGCAATCTAATAATTGTTATATTATTTTAAATTTTTATAATTATATTATCTAACTTAAACTAATAATTGTTAGTTTAATAGTTTTATACTTTGAAATTATTAACTACATATCTAAATCAATTAAAATTTTAATAGTATTATAAATTAGTATTATTAATTAATTACCTACATTAACTACATATCTTATTTATAATTTTCAAATATAGTTAAAATTTATTGAAGATTGCATTAAAAACAAATAGTTGTTGTAGCTTAGTTGGTTTGAACTCTTATTTATTTACTTGCAAGTCTTGTGTTCAAGCCCTACAGGTAGCAAAATTTTATTTTAAAAAAAAAAAACTCACGGGCCACGGGCCGGGCCAAAAACGCCCAAGTTTCCATGGGCTAAAAATGTTAAGCCCAAAGCCCAATTTTTACGGGCCAGGGCCAATTTTGCCAGGTCTAGCTTAAATTGTGATAAAAGTTATCTTTGGCTCGTAGTGCATAGATGAAATATTAATTGGTATGATTATGACCATGAATTATGTATCGATATAATCATGACCTTTAATATTACAAATGATGTGGTAAAAGTTCTCATTGGCCCGTAATGCATTAATGAACAGTTGTTTGGCATGATCATAACCACTGGTGATATTAACGAATATCCTTGGCCCGTAGTGCATGGATAATTCGATGATGTGGATTATTTATTGAGCTGTGTTACATCGATAAAATATTGATGATGAACTTTTAAATCATAGAAGATAGTAGATTTCATGCTCTACTTTACTCTTCTAATGAATTGTTTATTCCGCTGCAGTTAAACTTGTTGTCTATTGTATTCTATCAGTTTTTATACTGTTGAAGGTTAAGGATAAATTATTCTGCATTATCTTAGTCATAATATTCTTTATTGTGCTAGTTGAACTCACCCTTTTCTTTCAATGTTCTCTTCAGGAAATGAGAATATAGTTGGGACTAGTCGGAAAATAGAGTGATGGTCCAAGATGGTGGCTATAGTAGTCCTCATTATTCTATGAAATAGTGCGATAATAATTGTAATGAGAATTTCATTTGAGTTTGGATATTGGACTACTATTCTATGAAATAGTAGTCCGATTATTTTTTTAACGGAATAACCCAATTTTAAAATAATAATTAATTTAGTGGGATAATTTGAAAAATTAAAAGTTCAATTGTGTAATTAGTAAAACTTGCCAACTAGAGTGTGTATTTCATTAGTTTTATCGATTTCATTGATATTTTTATTTTGTAGGTACATGTGATGATTATTTGTTTCGATGATATTTTAAAGTGTTCTTCCTTATCTTTTATAGATTCTTATAATTTTAATAAAAATAATTAGTTGATAATTTATTTATTTTTTAATTTAATTTGTATAAAAGGACACATTTAAAAAAATTTGCTCTGAACCTTAGAAAACACAGCACCGCTCTGATTATTAAATCAACAACTTATCATTATTAGGGCTAATAATTTAAAAATGTCTTTTGTGGGTGACATCTTACATTTCTATGCGAATTATTCATCAAAATAATATTCTTTTAAAATATTATAAAAACATCATTTTCTTTCCAATATGGGAGGGATTTTATTTTATTTTTTATATATAATAAGTATACAAAAATGACGTGGTTTTTACGTGTACACTCGTCCAATTATATCTCCCACAACTCTTTTTTTTTTGTCAAATTAATATATTTAAATTCTCCTTTAAAAATTGAAATTATTTTCTTTTTAAAATTGTTATATACACAAACTCTTTTGATAACTTTACAAAGTTTCTTTCACCCTTTACAAATACGACAGCGTTTACAACGCACCCACGGATCCACAGCTGCATTGTTAAGTCCACTAAAGAACATCTGAACCAGAGCGGGCGAAGAAGAGAGAGCCGAAAACAGTAGAAATAGATTCAATGCTAGGAATTGATTGCAGAAACTGGGACGAAGACGAATATAGGGACAGCATATTAAAGGAGAGAGAAAGTCAATTTCAAACCATTTTCAGAATCGCATTTCCCCCTCCTCCTAGTAGCCCTAACATTAATCCAGACCTCATCGTCGCCGCCTCCGGCGACGGCTCAATTTCCACCTATTCTATTTCCTCTTTTCTCTCTTCACACGTAATTCATCTCTCTCTAAATATGGATATAGATGAATATGTATTTGTATATATACTTGTATATGTATACATTTATTTATGTGATTTTATGTGATTGTTGTTGTTGTTGCTGATGCTTTCTTTTTGGTTGCAGTCGTTGGGTAATGGAAATGCTAGGGCTCAAAAGTATGTTTGATGAGTGTTTAATTATAGTTTTTTAATAAAGAAATTGGAATGCATTTCGAGCTGTTTATGAATAACCTTTGTGTTTGGGAATTTTGTAGTTTGTTAGTGGCTGAACCTGACTGCCTCCTCAAAGGGCATGATGGACCTGCTTATGATGTCAAATTTTATGGTCATGGAGAAGACTGTTTGTTGTTGAGGTATTAGTATCTATCATTCACGTCTCTATTATTCAAATATAAGGTATATATAGAACTGTTTGGTCAAATCATATTAACTGGAACCAAATAGGTTGGTTAACTATTTTTATTTATTCAGGTTGGTTAAAGTTTGGATCCATATTTTTTAAAATAAATATAGTTCTGAACCAGTTAACCATTTTTCAACCCATATTCTATTCCGATCCAAATATATTTATTATATCTATAATATGACACCCCTCCCTCGCTACCCCTCCCCAACTGCATTGTAACAATTATTTGACAAATGCATGTATTAATTCAGTTTTAACTTTTATATATATATATATATATATATATATTTCATAATGTATTAATTTCTAAATTAACCATTAATCAAACAAATAATAATTCGATCGGAAAAGAAAGAAATATATATAATATATGATTGGAACAATCTGTACGTAATCTGAGTATTAAATTTAAATTTTGGACCAAACCTTCAGGCGATATAAATGACTTTGCATGACCTTCAATTCAATGATATCCTATAAATTAATGCTAGTTAAATCTGCCTTTGCAAGCCTCTGTTGTGATAACAGATCTCAAACTAAGATAAAAGTGGATTTTAGAATAAAAAAATAGAAAAAGAAGGAATGATAGACTCAGAAATGGTAAGAACAAGAATTGAGTATATTGATATCTAGAAGATTACAGAATTGTTCATATTACAAAGATTATCTCCCTTCTAACTGCCCTTTCTCTATTTATACTATGTAATCACTATTGCTAACAATTACAACTGTCCCTCTAACAACTTAACTGATTTTCCCTCTTGAACTCTGTTTTGGTTCAGCTCAGCAGGTACTTCAGTTATTTTCGTTGGCCCTTGTATTGCTTCTTGATGCTTCTTGCCACTTGTGTAGATAATGACCACTTTGCCCTACTATTCACAACATTACCCTGCCCTTCAAAATGTCCTTGTCCTCAAGGACTAAAATTGAAATCTGGAAATTGATTGACCATTTGTTGAGCATCTTCCCAAGAGGCATCCTCAAGACTGCTATTAGCCCAATGAATTAGATACTCCACTTTTGGGCGATTGTGGAACTTAACTACTCTCCTATCTAACACAGCAAGTGGAATAATTTTTGGCCTACCATCAGCAGCCAATGGAGGTAATGTAGGGGATACTATTGCTTGGGAACCAATCTGTTTTTTTAGTAAAGAGACATGAAAAACATTATGAATTTGGGCATGGCTGGGAAGGTCCAGTTTATAAGCTACAGGTCCAACTTTTGCAAGTACCGTATAAGGACCATAAAACCTTGGAGCTAATTTGAAAGAAGATCGTTGAGCCAAAGTTGATTGCTTGTAGGGCTGTAGCTTAAGGAAGACAGAGTCCTCAATCGCAAAGCTTCTCTTTGTTCGGTACTGGTCACTGTAATTTTTCATGCGGACTTGGGCTTGTAACAAAGTACTCCTTAAATCAACCAAAACTCCACATCTTTCCCGGATAAAAGTATCCACAGCTGGAATTCTAGAATTTTGAATTTGGTGAAAGTTAAGATGGGGAGGAGGAAGTCCAAATAAAGCCTGGAAAGGAGTACACTTCAAAGCAGTGCGGTAATTAGTGTTATACCACCATTGAGCCAAACTCAACCAATTCCACCATTTCTTTGGATGGTCACTACACATACATCTCAAATAACATTCTATACACCTATTTAATCGCTCGATTTGACCATCAGACTGAGGGTGGTATGCTGAACTCAAACACAGTTTAACTCCCAATTGCTGAAACAAGGTCTGCCAGAATATGCTTACAAAAATCTTGTCCCTATCAGTGACTATAGTCTGTGGTAGTCCATGGAGACCATATATGTGATCAATGAATACTCGTGCAATGGTGCGAGCAGTATATGGATGATGTAACCCAATGAAATGAGCAAATTTGGAAAATCTGTCAACTATAACTAATATAACTGACCTGCCCTCTGATGTAGGTAATCCCTCAATGAAATCCATGGAAATATCAGTCCAAGGTTTATGAGGTAGCTCCAATGGTTGTAACAAGCCTGGGTAAGACACATTCTCCGACTTATGTCGTTGACAAACTTCACATTCTTGAACCCACAACTTAATGTCTGAAGGAAGAGTATCCCACACAAAATAAGCTCCTAGTTTTTTTATGGTTGCCTGTATTCCAGAATGTCCCCCTATTGAACTCTCATGAAAGACTGAAAAAATAGTTTTCCTGAGATTAGTGTGGGAACCAATGTAAATCAATCATTTGTACCTTAAAATCTCCTTTGAAAAAGTGTAATGAGGCACACTTTCGTTGGGAATACTGAGTTGTTGTATAATGGACTGAATTCTGGCATCTCCTTCATAAGACTTAAAAACTTCATGTACCCAAGTAGGAACTACTGCAATGAGGGCCATGGAACTAGCAGATTGGTCCTCCCAAGTTCTTCGAGAAAGGGCATCTGCTACAACATTGTCTACCCCCTTCTTATAGGTAATCTCATAGTCATAACCCAACATCCTGCTTAACCATTTCTGCTGTAAGAAGGTGGACAACCTTTGCTCCATAAAAAATTTAAGACTTTGATGGTCAGTCTTTATAATAAAATGAGCCCCAATTAAGTAGGACCTCCACTTGGTGATAGCATGTAAAATAGCGAGGAGTTCCTTTTCATAAACAGATAAGCCCAAGTGTTTGGTAGCCAAAGCAAAACTTAGAAATGCCAATGGCCTGCCTCCTAGCATTAGTACAGCCCCAATCCCTTTAGAACTAGCATCAGTTTCAATGACAAAGGGTTGAGTGAAATCAGGTAGGGCTAATACCACAGTTGAGCCCATAGCCTCCTTGAGTTTGGTAAAGGCTGTAGTTGCTTCAGAGTTCCACTTAAATTGATCCTTCTGCAAGAGTTTAGTTAAGGGTCTTACCATGTCTCCATAATTCCTTATAAACCGTCTATAGTAGCCAGTCAAACCAAGGAAACCCCTAAGGTCCTTAACTGTCCGTGGCTCTGGCCATTGAAGCATGCAAGAAATCTTAGTTGGATCAGCAGATACCCCTTCTGTAGTGATCACATGCCCCAAATATTCCACTTTAGGTTGAGCAAATGAACATTTAGATAACTTGGCAAATAAGGTGTTCTTTCTCAGCAATGCTAATGTCAACTCCAAATGTTTAACACGGGACGATAAATCTGTACTGTAAACTAATATATCATCAAAGAAAACTAAAATAAATTTTCTTAAATGTTCACAAAAAACTTGATTCATGAGAGCCTGGAATGATGCTGGGGCATTAGTTAGTCCGAAGGGCATAACCAAGAACTCATAGTGGCCTAAGTGTGTGCGAAAAGCTGTGTTAGCAACATCAGTTGAATGCATCCTTATTTGATGATATCCAGCCCTTAAATCCAATTTAGAGTAAATTCTGGATCCCTTGAGTTCATCTAATAATTCTTCGATTATGGGAATAGGGAATTTGTCCTTGACCGTGATCTTATTTAATTCCCTGAAGTCCACACAAAATCTCCAAGAACCATACTTCTTCTTTACTAACAAAACTGGTGAAGCAAAAGGACTCTGACTGGGTTGTATGATTCCAGTTGCTAGCATCTCTTTAACAATTTTTTCAATCTCAGTCTTTTGGATGTGGGGATACCTGTATGGTCTAATTGTAAAGGGTTCTGAACCAGTTTTCAATGGAATTTTATGATCAAAGTCCCTTTGAGGAGGCAGTGTCTTTGGTTCTTAAAACACATCTTCAAAAGATTGAAGTACTTGTTGAATTTCTGGTGGATATTTTTGTGATTGAATTTCTGTAACCTGTAATGCACATACATATGCTAACAGAGATAGTTGATCTTTTCGCCAAGCTTCTTGAAGGCTAACTGCAGTTATCATAGACATAGAACTAGGTTGTCCATCTCCAGTTCCTTTCAACATAATCTGTCCTTTTCCCTCAGAAAAACTCAAGGTCAAAGTGTTAAAGTTGAACATGCAATCTCCCAAAGTTTTTAACCATTGAACCCCTAACACAGCATCACAACCTTTCAGAGGAATTAATCTCACGTCAGTACAAAATTTATGACCTTGTGCTACCCATTCAAACCTCTTACATCTTTCAGTGCATAGCATCTTATACCCATCTGCCACACATACTTGCATAGGTTTAGCTTCCTCTTTTGTGCACTGCAATTTCTCAGCTGTGCTACTATTCAAAAAATTATGGGTACTACCAGTGTCAATAAGAATAGTAATTTCTTTTCCCCTTACAGAAGCTTTAATCCTTAGTGTGGTCTCTGAAGTATTACCATTCAAGGCATGTATAGATATAGCCATTGCTGTCTCTGTAAGTTGTTCTTCAGTTTCTAATTTTTCTTCAATATCACTTGCATTACTAGCTTCTTCTTCCCACTCTTCATCTCCTATTATCAGATAAAGTTGTTTAAACTTGCATATATGTCCCTGTGTAAACTTTTCATCACAGTTGAAGTATAATCCTTTCTCCCTTCTTGCTTGCATCTCACCATATGTCAATTTCTTAACATGACTTCCCAAACTTCCCTTAGAACCACCACCTGTTATATTAGAAGTTCCCACATGGAACTGGTTGTCCCCACTTTGAAATTGGTTAACACCTTGAAATTTAGGTTTGATGGCTCTGTTGTTGAACCCCATTGAATTACTTTCCCCATTGCTACACAAAGGTTTATGATAATTTGAATTTGGAATGGTTTTGCTTCTTTTGTAAATGGCTTCAACAGTCATTTCTTGTACTCTAGCAGCTGCTATAGCCTCAGTTAATTTTTGAGGTTTAAGGAGACCAACAAATCCCCCTATTTCTTCCTTTAATCCCCCCACAAAACACTTGACGAAGTATAATTCATCCAATCCTGAATTTTCAGCTTGAACCAAAGCCCTGAGGAATTCAAACTTCTTTTGATACTGACTGACTGTGTTAGTTTGTTGTAGCCTATTAAATTCACACAGCGCACTGCTAGAGATATTATCTCCGAATCTGGTCTCAATATCCTCAATGAATTGTTTCCAAGATATATTTGGGTTACTTTTGAAATAGGCTAAAAACCAAGATCCTGCATCTCCTTCAAGGTGCAGTGCTACACTTCTCAATTTTAACAGATCATTCATAGGATGGAATTGGAAGTAATATTCACACTTCATCACCCAATTTTTAATATCCATTCCGTTAAACATTGGAAAATCAAAACGATGTTGGAAATTCTTTTAAACTCCATTTTCTCCATTTCTTACAATATTCTGATTAAGATCTGCAAAAGGTTCGGTAGGAATTTCTAGAATTGAATCCTTACCTTTGATTGAGCGTTGAAATTCTGACATCATTAATTCCATGGTGCTTTGTATATTCTTGAATCCATTTCCAATTTCTTCCACTGTTTGTTGCAGTTGATGATGGCTGTTCATGAGTTCTTGCACTCGAAATTCAGTGCTTCTAAGACCCCTCCTCCATAACATCTTTTGACCTAGTTCCCGCTGCCATAACTGTGTATTTTAATATGTATAAGCCAAGGATTGATAGCTCTGATACCAAATGTTGTGATAACAGATCTCAAACTAAGATAAAAGTGGATTTTAGAATAAAGAAATAGAAAAAGAAGGAATGATAGACTCAGAAATGGTAGGAAGAAGAATTGAGTATATTGATATCTAGAAGATTACAGAATTGTTCATATTACAAAGATTATCTCCCTTCTAACTGCCCTTTCTCTATTTATACAATGTAATCACTATTGCTAACAATTACAACTGTCCCTCTAACAACCTAACTGGTTTTTCCTCTTGAACTCTGTTTTGGTCCAGTTCAGCATATACTTCAGTTATTTTCGTTGGCCCTTGTATTGCTTCTTGATGCTTCTTGCCACTTGTGTAGATAATGACCACTTTGCCTAGCTATTCACAACATCCTCATGAGTTATTCAATTGTACCTGCAATTTCCATCATCTCCAACTTAATTAATTAACTTTTTCTTTTTATATATTTAATTTAATGGTTTTTTATATAAATATTAATTAATTGGTGTATATGAAGATCAAGAAACAGATTATTAAACATAAAAGACATAGATATATATGGTTCAGTTTTCTATTTATCTTGTATGTTCTATAAATTAATATATTCTTATTTTGGGTGACTAATGTTGTTCTGTATGTGTCAGTTTATGTAAATTCTAGTATTCTAGTTACAAAAGAATTATACTATGGCATATTTTGAATGTGATCCAACCTTTCTATTAGCAGGTTAATAATAATTTTGAAAAATTATTTAAATACGGAAGGATATTAATAATTTCAATTTAAAATTTTATTAGTATAATTTTTTTAGCATTTTATTATTTATATTAATAATTTTTATATCATAATATTACTTAATTAATTTAATTGTGACGGACACAATTTCATTTTTCAAAAGTTCTGTTTAAAAGTTAAAACATCTTAAAGTGGTTAATATGGTTTTGAACCATAACCATATAGTTCCAACCCACACAACCCATATTAAAAATGGTTAATATGGTTTTAGTTCTTAAATGGAACCATAACCATATTTTGAAACCCAAAACCAACCCATAACCATATTTTGCCAGACCTAGGTATATACATGATAAGTTGTGTTAGTTACGTGTATGAAACACATCTAGTTAGAAGTTGCAAAAGGACTACTATCCTTACTCTAATAAGTGATATTCATATGTGAAATAAGAGAAGTATTGATTTACCAAATCGGCTCATAATTCCATTGTTCAGAAGGTTTCTCATGTACAGATGTACTTTTCCATAAAATTAGAGTAATTGAATATATTATTAATGAAAGTATGTACTAGACATAAAGTGATCTCTAATGTATTTCTGAACTTACTATCAGTATAAATTTTCAATTAAGTCAATATAAACTATTAAAACACAGACTGTACTTTCTCAGAGATTTGGTTGTGCTCGTGCCAGATGACTCAGATGGATTTGAATGGTTGACAATACCTAGTTTTTTGTGTTTCCTACTGAAGAATATATCTATTATTATTGTTATTTGTTTTCCTTTTGTATTATGATGATATCTTTTGCCATTTGTTTTCTTTAATTAGTTAGTCAGACTGCTGGATTTTAAATTACGTTATGAAATTTGAAATACTCATTTGAGTCATTTCATGGTAATGTAAATTTATCGTTACTTGTGTGTTGATCAAAATAAGTTAAATATTTCTATAGCGAACATGAAAATTTTCGTTAAATTAGTTATATTGTGTAGTTGTGGAGATGATGGTCGTATCCGAGGATGGAGGTGGAAGGATATGTCAAGACCAGAGGACCATATGTCGTTGCAAGGTAATTGATATATATTCAAGATATATTACATTTCTTATAGGATATTATTCTATTATATTATTATATTTTTAAGGCATAATTTTCGAACAAACATTCGAGTAGGATATCAGCTTGAATGCATGACCTTTTCAACATATACAGATACTAGTTCACTGCAAGTTCCAAGTTGATTACAGTTGGAGCAGATGATTTACGTTTTATCTAAAAATTAAGTTTTCATTACTTGTATGTATCATACCAGTTTGTAACTGTAGCAGATTTTTTCCCCTCAAGTCTTTTATTTATTTATGTGGTCTCCTTTTGATTCCATATAATATGTTGATTGCATATAGGATAAGTGTCCGAGTGTTTGACTTGACGAAGTGAATTGATAAAGATCAGATTGAATGTCTCAACCTGAAACCTGACCTTTCCAGATTATTGATTGTTAGCAATGGACGCATTTAACACATGTAGATTTGGAATTTTTTGGTCTACCCGGTTGAATGTTTATTGCCCAACTTATTTAGAAAAATATGTTAACATTTTTATTTATGGAAGTACGGAACAACTTCCAACAACTAGGCGATCAATACTTGAAGCACTTGAAAGCCACAAACGAATTATACCTCTAGCTCGATCATGTTCCTATTACTACATCTTGTTAGCTAAGAAGCACGGATACGGGTGCGGGGACACATATTTTATGATTAAATATGTATATTTATGTGTCTAGTTATATATATGATAAAATATTTAACAAAATAGATACTAACCTAGGTAGCAGAGGGGGCATCTAAGCGATGTCTAGGCGTTTTTCTAGGCGAACTAGATATTTTCTTTGGTGATCTCATTTATTTATTTTTCTATTGTACATACTTGTTATACTATACGAAGCACATAGTATATTAACAAATTCGTTTTAAATATTATAGAGTTTCAAAGTAGAGATTTGATTTTGCCTAAGCGAGAGCCTAGGTGACCAACCAAACAAGGCGATAAAGGACTGCCTAGTGCCTAGACGGGGATTAGTCGGGCCTAAGCGAGATTTTTAGAACATCGACTTCAAGAGAAAAACAAAAATATCCAACAAACTGAATAACTTTAATGTTTCTATAAAATAAAGTCATAGAAGTAACATAATCAATTATAGATAATTTAAAATACATAAGTTATAAAGGAAGAGAGAATCCATAAAGAGTGTTTGAGAATCGGAGTATCCAGTGCAGGGATACGACAGTTCGTTTGGGTAACGAAGAATCTCTGCTTCTTAGCTTGCTAGAAAGCAATCGGAATGGTAAATTTTATACAAAAGATTAGTTTGAAGAGAAATCAGATCGAGAGATCTTTCTGTTTTTTTTAAAAAAAGTTATTTAATATGAAACTGTATTTATATGCATCTCTCTTATTTTAAACCCATGTTTTGGTTATTTATTTGGCTTTTGTTCAACCATATGGTAAGTCATTAACCTCCACTTTGTTAATAAAAATTTACAATCTTTGTTATGGCTTTGGTATTGGCTTCAGCTATGACATGTGGTAGGAGGACCTTTCTTTCTCTCTTTCTTTTCCTCCAAGTTGTGTGTGTTACTGTGGTGTTGGGTTATCGGGCTGTTCAAATTATATTTGTCAAATTCTGTTGTTATGGGAAATGGTAAAGGACTAATATGTCAATAAATTTGCATATTTTGATATACTTTGTTGACTCTTTTTTTTCTTCTTTTTTTTTTGTGCAGGCAGTCATTTGAAACCAGTACTTGAATTGGTGAACCCTCAACATAAGTTAGTTATCTTGAAACTTGAACCATAATGTTATGAATGAATAGTTGACCTTAATTTTACTCTATATTGAATGGACAGACATTAATTTTCTTTTGTTTTCTGTTTTAAGATATAATAATCCCATCTTGTGCACTTTTTAACAGCCTTGAATAGAGGCTGCAGTATTATGTAGAAATATAGTCAACTCCGTGAAATTGAAGCACAACCATTCTTTTTCTTCAGATAAATGTAAACCTATGGTATGTATGCCTGTATGGTATGTAAACCTATGGTATGACTGTAGAACCATTTGACATTATTCTTGCAAGTGTCTAGTTGAAGAGTTTTAAAGAACATCACTTGCATAGCTTTCAAAATAATTGAAATCATGTGCTGATTATACCCTTTAATAGACAGGCTAAATTACTTGTTACTGTTTTCTATTTTTCAATACATTTTGATTCAATGGATAAATCTCACCTTGTGGATTATCACTTGAACTTTATTATTGAGGCGAGGGCACTTTCCTATGGTTCTTCCTCACACGTGAAAGTGATTTAAAATAAGAAAAACTTTGAAAACACATTGTGTATTCTTATTTTCATATGGTACATTCAATAACTCGGTATGCGACTTCTTGCTTAGATTTGCAAAAGGTTCTTGACTGACTGACTTTTTTTACTTTGGAATGCGACTACGTACTGTCCATGCATGCCCTTCCTCTGAATTCTTATTAACAAGATAAAATTATTGAACAGATTAGAATGCTAAAACAATAAAAACATGGGTAAGACCAAGTTCAATCCTAGTCTTTGCTTTATGCTAGTTCTTAGCATTCCTTTTTGTTTATTATAGTTTGCTGTCATAAAACCATTGCTATATAAGACCGTCAATTTATATACCTCTAGATTTAGACCCTAGGCCCTAGGCTCAGTTTTAGTTTTAGGTCCATTTTAACCTTTTATTTCATGCCTATTCTCTTGTCTCGCAGAGGTCCTTGGAACGCTCTTTCCCCTATACCGGAGAACAACGCCATTGCTGTTGATAATCAGGTTTTTATTAATTTCTTCTTCCAGTGTTTAGCATTTGTTGTTGTGTGTGTGTGTACGTGTGCTTGTGTGTTTATTTACTTAAGTAAAAGGCACTATAAAATTGCCGGAAGGGGACACAGTCTGTTCAAAGTATACAGGAAGAATGGAAGATTACTACTTTCAATGTATTATATATTGCCAGACATTTTCTTTCCATGTTTTTTTGGGACCTTTGGCATCAACCTGGAATAAATACTACTACCACTTCAAATTTCCCTAATTTTGTATTTTTTTTTCCTTCAAAAATAGGGGGGATCTGTTTATGTGGCTGCTGGTGACTCTTGTGCATATTGCTGGGATATGGTACATATTTTGTCTTTAAAAAGTTTAAATTTTAATGTGTCAAGAATTCTAAATGTGTTTTTCCTTTAACATGATTTTGTTTTATGTTTATTACCTTTGCTGCTCAATACCTAGTCTAGCGGCTAAAGATTTTTTTATAAGTTTTAATTAACTAAAACAATTGAAAGTCCAAGCTAGTCACCCCTTCATAATTACTGTAATTCTGACCTAATATGTATGAAAAAAATTCAGGAGAAAAGTGAGATCAAGATGGTTTTCAAGGGGCATTCAGACTATTTGCATTGTATCATTGCCCGTAATTCTGGCAATCAGGTGAAGTTTTATCCTGCAATTTTCTATTCTGAGCTTTTATGAGTTATGTTAGTTGCTCATTGGACAATCACTTCATTTTCTTTTTGTTTTCCCCCCTATGAAATCAATGCAAGTAGATTGGCTATCTTTAAAGTTGTGGATTTGGAGCCACATTACTCAGATGCTTTTTGTATTTGGCATCTTCAGAAGAAGTTAAGAAGTTCTTGAGAACTCTGCATTGCACCTGATAATTATATATTTATTTTACTTCAACTTCAAATCTCATCCAACGAAGCTTCCTTGAGCAAGTTGCCCCATCTTCTAATGGAACATATATTAATAAATGTTATTGTTAATATGAGCAACTTGTTTTTTGATTTGGCTACAGTCTTTTTTTATTGCAAGTCAAGGCTATCTATAATACTAGGGAGGGCTACTTTCCATTGAAGCACAAAATGACCAAGGGGAAGGGAAACTACTCATTATCAAGCCAGTGCCTTTGAAATTAAAACAAATTAAACAAATGAAAAACGATACTTCTTGATAAATTGATTTTAGAAATTCAACTTTTTTTAATGCCTATATGCATATTGAGTATAATCTAAGGCCTTGAAAACACTATAATTACTTTAACTCTTAATTGATATGTTCTGAGTATTTGTTTTACTTATTGTGCTATTTGATTTTCAGATCCTAACTGGTTCAGAGGACGGGACTGCAAGAATATGGGGTAATGTTTATAAATAAAATAATTTATATAAATATAATCCAGGAAGTTAACCAGATTAGTGCTATGTTGCATGACTTTTTCTTGGTCTTCTTAATGTTTGTGCTCTCATTAACATGATTATTTCCTAACATTTTTTCTACCATGTACTTGCACTTAACTGTGCTTTGTGAAATGTTGTGTGGTTTAACGTAGATTGCAAATCTGGAAAGTGTGTTCAAGTGATTAATCCTGAGAAGGATAATAAGCTGAAAGAATTTTCGCCACATGTCAGTTGTATTGCTCTTGATGCGAGTGAGAGCTGGTTGGTAAGACTTAAAGTAGTTCAATGTCATATTGTATTTCATTGCTACTCTTCTATACCTGACTACCTGAGTATGGCGTTCTGGCATTAGTCTTTAGGACTTTAGCTTTTCATGCCTTAAGGGTTTCCTTTTGTCATCCGTGCCTTTTGAGGCCACTTGAATCCTTGATATATATATATGTATCAGTTGTATTTTAACTTTAGAATATGATTTACCATTGAATGTTATTTCATGCACCATGGACTGGACTTTGACCGATTATGATGCTATTGATAATAAATGAATGATAATTATGTAAATAAAAATAATATATAAATCATCAAAATAAACGTCAACGTGCAGCAATTAATATTTAGTTGATTAAAGTTTTTATTCAATAGGTAAAGGTTAGTCAGCAAACTATATTTGCGCCCTCCCTCATTGTTTTTGGCTCCATTTCCAGTTTAAAGTTTATGATTTTTCCAGTACATAATAGCCACAAGTCTTTGAAAATAATCCTCGTAAAGTGTACTTTCACACAGTCATTGGATGGGAATATGCAAAACTTGTTATACAATATTTCTGAAGAAAACATTGTAATGGCTTTAAAAACCTAATTTTGATCACTCATAAGGATTATCATACTTGTGTCTCTAGTCATTAATGCCTATGATTTTAGAAACATCAATATGATGTAAATAATGTTTCGCTTGATTATAGCATTGAAGTAAGGAAGAACACACAGTATATATGACTGCTGGATGTTTCGTTTAAGTAAATGAAATGTTAACTAGTTGTGTATTACACACTCACTGCCTCGTCTAGCACTAAATACCATAGAAGTGTATAATATCTTAATTTTGAATGCTTCTCTTGCACATATGCAAGTGCAGATAGTGTATGCCAAGGTGGTTTTACCACTTTATGTATTAGTTTTATATCTTTTGCTTAATATATTTATTTCTTTTTTGGTTCAAAATGTTATTTAGGGTCTTGTATTCTTCCCCATTATGTATGCCTATGTTTATTTCTTGATCATTGAAATCTTCTTTTATTAAAGCAAAAAGGAAAAAGAAATTAAATACTAGCTTTGTGATGCTGATAGATCACACACACACACACTAGCTGCTTTGCATGTTTCAGGTTGAATTAATGAAACCGTATAGGCTATAAAGCTACGAAAAAAACTCCTTATTTTATTTTATTTTATTTTTTGCATTCATGAAGCACATAATAATTTGTGTACTGTGATTGTCTAGCTTACCGTATAAAATCTTAACCTATATTCCATTCTTTAGGCTTGTGGCAGCGGGAGGACTTTATCGGTGTGGAATCTTCCTGCTTGTGAACGCATTTCAGGGACCTCAGCTCGTGCTTCTATCCAAGATATATTATTTGATGATAATCAAGTAAGTTCTTACATTTATGATAATTAAACAGTTTGATCAAGATGGTACATTTATGTGATTATGTCTTGTTATTTTGTTGATCGAGAAATTGATATTTCGGGAAGGCTAATATACATCATTCTTCCTTTTGCTCCTCGTGTCCTCCTCCCTAGAGCAATTTGTATGATAATAATGCCTATATAAAAGTGAGTTGTTTACGGAATTACTTGGGCCATACTCTTTGTTCCATTTGAGAGATTTTAGAGTTCGTAAACTCTTATTTACTAATGTTGCAAGATTTTTTTGGGCTTGGATGAGTAAAACTGAGTCAATTATGTACTTTGGGATTCTTTTCTAAGTCAGGGACTGGTACTTGTTACACATTATCAAGTAAAGAGAGATGTGGTTCTTCGCATGCCTGCATATAATCTCCGCACCCTTCTTTTGTCAAATGATTAAATGGTTTATTCCCAATTTACATTAACAACCGGTATGTTTATGGAATCCACTGAGCACTAGATAACTTCTTGTAATTCCTGAATTAGGATGCATTGCAATTTTATCCACTTATTTGTGAGTTTTATATTACTTGGTCTACCCTTAATGTTGCCTTTTCTTCTTTTCAGATTGTAGCTGTTGGAGCAGAACCACTAGTCAGCCGATACGACATGAATGGAGCTATTCTTTCACAGATACAATGCTTTCCTCAGTCTGCATTTTCAGCTTCCTTACATCCATCGGGTGTATGTTCTGCTTTAGATTCTCTCTCTATCTTGCTGAATTTCAACTCTTATACAATTAACTCTTACTAATATCAGGCACTTGCAGCTTTACCTTGTCGTGAATGTTGCAACTTATAAGTAAGATGGGGTGTTCTGATATCAAACTTAGAATCTTGAGATCTATTTTTCAAGAACAGTAATTAAACGCTTGTAGTTACATATACTGAAACTAAATCCAGAGAAATTGGCACAAAGTGTTACCCATAAACCCCTCGTCTTTCTCAAATATATGTTATCTACTCCGACCAATTTTTTTATTGACAAGCTAACACTTGAGGTGGCTAATAGTTTAACTGGTTAAACCAACGAAGAATGTGTTGTGCTTTGTATATAGTTTTAGTTTGTAAAGAAGGTTTTGACTGCTGTTGTTCAGTCATTACAATTTACAGTATGCTTGTCATTTTATTCAGGTTACTGCAGTTGCTGGTTACGGAGGCCTGGTTGATGTTATTTCACAATTTGGAAGCCACTTTTGCACGTTTCAATGTAGATGCCTATGAAAGGAAAGGAGTTGGCTGAGCCCTTAGGGAAAATATATGTTTTGTAATGTTAAATTTTAATTGAAACTGATTTTTTCACGTCACTTTTTTGATATTTCCACAACAAAAATGTCGCGTGTATTACAACAGTAAAAACGGTCGCTCTAGCAAGGTATTATTGTGGAAATATCATTTTCTGTTGTGGATTTATCAGTTTTTATTTTAATATATCCGTCTAATTAATTACATTTTTGTTGACTTTTTTTTTCCAATTTACAAAAATGGATATAAGGCTCAAGTATTGTATGTTTGTCATTTTAATTCTCTATTTTTTTGTTGTTGTACTTTCTTTGTCTCATTTAGACAATATATTTTTTAAATTCTATTGTAATTCGGTTTACGTATTAATACTGTATTAGTCATTTGATCAAAGTTAATTTTATGTTAACTACTCTTCTTATAAATTGATTAAACTAATTTATAATTTTTTTACTGTAAATATTTGGAATTTACTTATTTTTGAACTCTTTTTAACTTATAAATCGTTCTTAATAAATAATAAATTTTAATTTATTAAAAAATAATTTATAAATTATTTTAAAATAAGTAAATTTGACGCAGAGATGGTTTTGTTAATATTTTAATAGTTTTTATATCACAGTTATTACAATACATGACAAGCAACGTATGTGATGCCACGTGAATTCCAAAACAATGTCAATTCTGCCGAGGGCAAATTAGTCAATTTACGTCTCGAAACATCGAACCCTCGATTCACTCTCTTCTATATACTCTTTCTAAAGCTTCTACCCATTCCTCAACTCCACGGCGTATATCCGAGGAGTTTGGGAAAACCCTAACTTCTTCACTTCCTTCTTTCTCTCTCTTGTATTGGCTTTTCTGTTTTTACTCGATCTCCAACATAATCAACAGGTATTTTCCCTTCGATCTTTATTTTCATTCCTTCTGTTTGATTGTTATGGTTTTATTTTTCTAAATCGATGTTGTGATCAAGTTTGTTCTTAGATTTATCTGTTTTGATGCTTGTTGGTGTAATAAAGTCAGGTTCTTTTCATTAAATATATAGAGAACTTGCATCTGGATGTATTGGATTCGTATATTTATGAAATTTTGCCCCTTTTTTTTGTTTGCTGGCTGGATTTGATGATTTGGTACTCTACAAATGAATAGCGATGGTGAGGGGAATAGAAAAGGTGGATTGGATTGGAAAAGTGAAGGAAAATTGATATATTCTCATTGTTTTACTAGGATAAATAGGTCTCTGAAATTCTTTAGCTAAATCTATCTTTTCAGAATATTCTCTTTTCTCTTACTTTCACTCTAGCAGCCGCAGCAAAATTTTGCCCCATCACATGTACTATGAAATTGATCTTTATCGACCCCTAAACTTTTCCTTTCTTGCTCCAAATCTTTTGTTCATACTCTCAATCTACTCGACCACACACTGAGTACTACTGTGTGAGTACTTTGAAATATTTAGCTTAACTAACTAACAAATTGTCTGGTTTTAATCTAGTATGTGATAGCTCTTTAGTTTTTTGCTAAGGTGGTGTTAGTTTATTGAAATTGGAAGGATATAATTGATAATTCAACAGGCAAAGCTTCTTATTCAGGGTCAAGGCCACATGTAGCCAATGTTCTAAAAGGCGGGCGGTCGAGGGGGGCCTAGGCGGGATTTTTTATTTTAAGCTAATTTTAATATTTTATCTCACATTTATCCAAACAAAACAATAATATAAAACAAAATAATTTACAATAAAGATAATAAAGGTTTTTGCTTAAAGTTCAAACACATATCCATATTGCTAATGTCAAATGTCAAACACAAACATGCAATTGTTCAAAGTTTAAACATATTTTTAATGTATTAGTTTTATTCATAAACAGGATTGCTATTAAATAATAAAATTTAAAATTTCAAGAATTTAATTTAATATTAAAATTTAAGAAACTAAACATAAATTTAAGAATTATATTAAATTAAACTAAATATTACAAATGTATCATCATTTATATAATTTGAAGTTGGCACAAATTCAAAAAATTACAACTATAATAAAATTATCCATTTTGACTTGATATTGTTCACTTTTTGTTGTGATTTGATATATTACAGCCTGTATTATGAATATGGTAAATAATTAGAAAAATAAATATATCAAGATCTGGTTTGGATAGTTATTAAAAAAAACTCTCCGTCTAGGCTTCGCCTAATTTCTTGAATGAATTTTTTTGTCGCCTTGTGCCTAGGTGAGGCGTCAGGGGAGCCTAGCACCTAAGCGGTGCGCTAAGGGGGAGCCTAGCGCCTAGGCAGACCTAGGCGGGGATTTTTAGAACACTGCATGTAGACTTTGGTGGGTAAATTTTCCTTATTAAGTTTGGAATATCTTTTCTTTAGGTATTAAATTAGAATATTTGTAAAAAAATTAGTCGTAATTTAATTATTTAAATTTTGACCTTTTTAATTTTGAAAATAAAAATATATTTTTTTTTAATTTGACTCTTATATTGACCCTCTTACTTCCATAAGCACGATAAAATTCCAAATGTGTAAAAGTTTTGAATAAAATAAAATGCATGAATTTTATGTTATCCAAATAGAGACAAACAATAAAGAGCAAACATATTTATAGATTATGTATGTTCATTTGTGAATGTCTTCTTAGAAGGATATCATAAAACTTTGTATAAGCTCTTTTAGAGATTATGCAACATTCTCTAAATATAATTCTCTAAGCATGTATTTCCTCAAACCGAAGTTAAAGGTGTATTATTTCTCTTTAGGATGTGGTAGTCTTTTTAAATCATGACATGGTACCTAATTCTATTAAAATAAGTAATATTCCAAAGTCCTTATATGATTCTGTGTAGGCCTTGGAGTTTGACTGGGCACCTAGGCTCCCACCTTGGGGGGATTAATTCTCCACTACAATGATTTAATGAAGGCTTTTAAACTTTACAGCGCTTGAAAAGAATATTTGGTGTTTGTTAAGATTAATTTTAGGTAATTTTTCATGAAAATAAGAGTCCTTACATTTAATATATCCTTTATATAGCATATATACAATAGAAAATTAAATAAATAACACTGTTTAGGAAAACACCTGGACACTGGTTAGGAAAATGCCCGGACACTAGGCGGCCCTCCGTGGCATACCGCTTTTTGGAACACTGAAAATAAGTTGTGTTTTCTTTATATCATTGATTATATTAAATCCAAACTAGTCTTGAAATTAAAGTGCTTAATTTTATTTATATAAAAATAAAATATATATGTATACTTGCCTCTTACCTAAAAATCTTGTCCTCATCCTCAGGCTTATTAAAGCTCATAAATCTTGCAAACTATGTTCTTATCAAGTTATATCATCTTAAAATCTCCGTCTCCTGCACTCTAGTGCAATTGTGGACAAAGGAAGTTAATTTAGTACTTTTTCTCACAAGGTTCAAGCATGTGTAGTTGTGAAGCTGTGCATCTATTTTTATTAACTATGTTTGTTTTTTGCAGTCATGGCAGGTCTGGCACCAGAAGGATCTCAGTTTGATACTCGTCAATATGATTCGAAAATGAATGATTTGTAAGTGCTCACTTTTATATCATATGATATCTGCTGTTTCCTTTATCTGAAAGGTGAAATCTAATCCGTGTTTATCCTTATTTCCGCACATGTGCTATCAATTGTCAACTTAGAACATAGAAAATGTGGTATATGTTTTTGATACTCATTTTAATTGTATTTCTTGGTTTATGGTTACAGACTTTCATCTGATGGGCAAGATTTCTTTACCTCATATGATGAGGTTTATGATAGTTTTGATGCGATGAATTTGCAAGAGAACCTTTTGAGGGGAATTTATGCATACGGTAGATCTAATTAATTGCATATACAATTTTTATTTTGCTTTGGACTCGTTACATGATGCAGCTTTACTCAACTTTTCCGGCTTTTGTGCGTTGTATTGTATTTTCTTTCTTACATCACTTGCAAGTCTTAATTTTAGGACATGATTGTACAATCTGAAAAGAAATGTTGATGTCATTGTTTAGCTCCAAACCATTTGACGGCAAACTAAGATTGACAATTTCTGTTTAGGTTTTGAAAAACCTTCGGCTATTCAGCAAAGGGGAATTGTTCCCTTTTGCAAAGGTCTTGACGTAATTCAGCAGGCTCAGTCTGGAACCGGAAAGACTGCAACCTTTTGCTCTGGTATCCTTCAACAGCTTGACTATAATATAGTTGAATGCCAGGCCCTGGTGTTGGCACCTACTCGTGAGCTTGCACAACAAATTGAGAAGGTTATGCGAGCTCTTGGCGACTACCTTGGTGTGAAGGTGCATGCTTGTGTGGGCGGAACCAGTGTTCGTGAGGATCAACGCATTCTGTCAGCAGGAGTTCACGTTGTTGTTGGTACTCCTGGGCGTGTTTTTGACATGTTGAGAAGGCAGTCGCTTCGTCCCGACTATATTAAGATGTTTGTACTGGATGAGGCTGATGAAATGCTTTCTCGAGGTTTCAAGGATCAGGTTCTTCATTTAACCTACATTTATGTCTAGTACTTTTTTTATGTTTTCTGTATAGTCTTTTGAATTAAATATGTATCAAATTGGGTGAAAAAAAAATTATTCGCTAGTAAACAGTCACTCAGTGATGCCAAGATTTATACAAATCAAGATATTTAATAATTCAAGAAAAGTTAAGTTTAGAAATTTAATATTTGGCTTCATCTGGTTCATTTGACAAGTATTCTTGAAGATTCCAGGATAAATACCCCAAACTAGAAATTTAATATTTGGTTTTATCTGGTGTATTCTTGATTAAGATATTGTTGAAGATTCCAGGATAAATACCCCGAACTTCCTTCTAGTTTTCTCCCAAGTCTGTACCCTAGTCTGAAATAGTCTAATGATTGTATCTGCTTGCAGATCTATGATATATTCCAGCTCCTCCCTTCAAAGGTTCAAGTGGGGGTGTTTTCTGCCACAATGCCTCCTGAGGCCCTTGAGATCACCAGGAAGTTCATGAACAAGCCTGTGAGGATTCTTGTGAAGCGTGATGAGCTCACCCTTGAAGGTATAAAACAGTTCTATGTCAATGTTGACAAGGAAGAATGGAAGCTAGAGACGCTCTGTGATCTTTATGAAACATTAGCCATCACCCAAAGTGTTATCTTTGTGAACACTAGACGCAAGGTTGACTGGTTAACTGACAAGATGCGAAGCCGTGACCACACAGTTTCAGCCACACATGGTGACATGGACCAGAACACAAGAGACATCATCATGCGTGAATTCCGTTCTGGGTCTTCCCGTGTTCTCATCACCACCGATCTTTTGGCCCGTGGTATTGACGTCCAGCAAGTCTCACTTGTTATCAACTACGATCTTCCTACGCAGCCTGAGAACTATCTCCACCGAATTGGACGTAGTGGACGGTTTGGCAGGAAGGGTGTTGCCATCAATTTTGTAACGACAGATGATGAGAGGATGCTGTTTGACATCCAGAAGTTCTATAATGTGGTTGTTGAGGAGCTGCCGTCAAATGTTGCCGAACTCCTGTAACTGAGATTTTTTCTCCCCGAGTTTAGTGGCAAAAAAGGTAACTGGTTTCCATTTGACATTGAATAGGTCCAGTGTTTTTAAGGTAAAGACGGTATTTTGTTTATTACCTTTTTTTTATAGTAATTTAAAAACAGATGATTCTGAGTTTTAATTTTGATAACGATCGTTAAACTTTAAATGATTGTACTTTGGTAATTTTATTTATTTTATTTCTATGGACAACATAAATTATTCTTGGTATTGAACAATAATCTAGAGTTGTGGTCATTTTCATTGTAAATTCTTAATTTTAAAAAAAATCTAATTGAAACAAGGCGGGAGCGTATAATAGCCGTGAGGAATCCTTGTGAGACACTTGTCTGTTGATGTGTTGTTGCAATGTGAATAAGTATAATTGATACTACCTCCATTCCATAATAACTGTCTTTTTAGGAAAAAAAAATTGTTCCAATTTATTTGTCGTTTACAACTTTTTAGGAGAATAAATTATTTATTTTCCTATGTTACCCCTAACTTTTCTCATTGTCCCAAGAAATTTTCTCTCTTGTATTAATAGTTTTTAGTTTCCCATAAAGGGATAGTGATGGAATTTCTTACAAATTTTAATTCTTAAATGATAGTATTAAATGAGTTTCTTAATCTATGTGCATCAAGCTAAAAAGACAGTTATTATGGAATGGAGGTAGTAATATTTTAATGATAATATTTGATATTAGCTAGTTACATTTGTATTCTTATTCAATTTCATGTCTTGATATACGTCAAATTGTAATAGAGGGTTCTTTAGAAACAAATTCATCACTTCTTATGTAGGAGTGAACAAAATAGAGGTAAAATTAAATAATAGAATATAACTAAATTTTTTTAATCGAAATATTTTGGTTAGTCGGTTATTTTTTTGTAATTTAGTTATAACTGTTTAATATTCGATTTTCAGATTGGGTTTGATTATTGATTTTGTGTTATTAACCGCATATCCGAATTAGAATTAAAAAAAAAACTTAAATTTGAACCTGAGTAGAAACCCATCAATGACGCATGATAACAACTTGCAAACAGTATAAAAAGTGGTGTGGTTAGCTTTCATACCTGAGATTCATTGCCAAGTTATTAATAATATAGACAAGCATCACTACCGCAAGCATTTAGATATACCCTGACAGCTTAAACCAACATAAATCACTTTCCTTAATTTCGGTTATTCGTTTAATAACCGAATCTATCAACTCGGTTAACAGTTCAAATATTAAAAATGTGTTCCCCTCTTACCCTCTTATGTACTTAACACCTCCTTAAAAGGAAGTATGTCTAAAGTATACAAGTCAATTAATTTAAATTTTATATTGATTAATTTATTTTTTGTCATTATATTTTAACCAAAAAGTAAATAAATTAAATCATAAATAAATAACTCAAATTAATTCGCTCTTCATAAATACGAGCCAATTAAAATAATAAACATACACATTAATAAGGACATTTTCTTATGCTCATCTTTTATTATCTTAACCGGCGGTAGTGATGATTAGGTTTAGCATGAAATTTATTTGGTTAATTAACCAATAGAATGCTGACACATATAAAGTCTTGCATGTGCAATTGACCAACTTACCCAAAAATAAACTCCATGCTAATCACAACCCTATAACAGAGAGACCCCAAAACTTTAATGCCATTTATGAACACAAGGAATTGGGTATGGGATGGTAGTATAATTTTTTGGTCGCATAAACAAAAATAGTCTTATATATAAAATTGAAAAATATATTTTTATTTCATATACGTCCCTAAAATAATAAATTATTAATCTTATACTATATAGTATGATAATGACATTAAGATACCAAACTCCCGGGTGTTTATATTATTACAAAAATTGTTAGAATTAAGAGTATCTTGGATGGGAATGGGAGACTTGGAACAAACTAAACAAAGAGGGGGATAGGGTGTTTGCTGAATATTGAAAGGTAGTAGGAGGAATATGTTGGTTTATATGTTTTGTTTTAAGATGATAATATATTTTATATGGAGATATTTTGTTCTTTTCAGGTTTGGACTTTGATCTGATCATATATGTCTGCTAAATGAGAACTGAATTTCAAAAGTCTCATCTTGGATTAGAGACACTACTGGATTAGGTCTCTAGAAAATCACTTGCGCTCTGTTTTTGAGTTTTTTAATAAACAGAAAAAAAAAAGAAATTGATAGAAAACTTGGCCACTTTTCCTGTCAAAGTTTTCCGTCCAAAATTGGCCTCATTTGGACGGAAAAAAATTAGAATAAATAATATTTTTATAATTCTCATATTATCCTCAACTTTTAATATAATAAATTTTAAATTACAACTCATGTCCTCAATTTTAAATTTTCTATTATTTTCTATTAAAAACTCAGAAACAACAAAAAAGAAAACTTCAAGTTTTCTGTTCTAATTTAAGTTTTCTATTCTTTTCTTTTCTGTCAAAACTCAGAAACAGAATGTTAGGAAATTCTGTAAGAATTTCTAGCCTAAGTTTTTAATTGCAAGACAATTTTTATTTTGCTGGAAAAATCTTTTAAAAAGGTTAATGGACTTAAAATTCTATTATGTTGAGAATTTATATCAAATTGACATCTAAATCAGTTGAACATATTTTCAGCTATGATTTCTAAAGATTTAACAAAATCAATATCTTTCCTAAAAAGTTGGCTTGACTAATTTCCCCTGATTAGATTTTTCTATGTCTCAAATCAACTGAGATCTTATCTCTTAATTTCAAGCTGTCTATTTTCACAAAATTCAAAATCCTTATCATTTTGAAATTGTCTTGAGGAATCCTTGTGAGACACTTGTCTGTTGATGTGAGCAACAACAGAAAAGTTTCTAGCATATTGTTCTTACATTATTTTTGAATTCTTATCGCTGGAAATTCATAGTTATATCTTGTAATTATATTCGTTCTTGTTAAAACTTGTATACAAGCCTATACTGTTTTGTGTTTGATCTCTTGGTGGATAGGTCTGTACAAAGAAAACTCTAAGGTTGCAATGGTGCAAACAATTGTAATGATGCAAGCAGTTGCAGTTGTGCAAAGGAGCAGTAGTGTCCAACAGTGTTCATAGCTTATTTATACAGGGGGTCTTGTAATTAATTGAATAATTTATTAATAAAAGAGTCTCCAATACCAGTTAGCATTGGACGTGGATTAGGCCACTAGATTAGAGTTTAGAGGTTAAGGGGTCGAACCACGTAAAAATCTGATGTGTTTGTGGCTTGCTAATTATCTTGTTTATATAGCATTAGAACACTATCCATACATCTACTTACTATGTACTGTTAAATCTAAAGTAATATAAATGAGGTTATGCTTAACAGTTTAATACAGTCATCACATGTTCTACCTGTATGATTCTTAGTAACAGTTTAATACAGACACCAAAGCAGACATGTCCTACCTGTTTAGATTACTTTTGTAGCAGAAAATTTTAAATTTGTCATTGTTAATCAATTAAATCACATACACCTATTCAACCCCCCTTCTAGGGGTGTGCACACACGAAATTTCATTTGGTACAAGAGATTGACTATACTGATGGTTACCTTTGCAGACCATAAGGTAAAATCCTATGACACACCTTAATTTTCAAGAAGGGCAGTCCACTAGCAGACCACTCGGCACTGAGAATTTTAATTTCTGAAAATTCAGAATGAAGATATACCTCAACAGGGATCCATGGGAATGGTGGATGGTTGACAACGGACCCGTCATTTCAAAATTTATCCATATGACTCAAAGCATAGTCACAATTTTCAAGACTGGAAACATATACAATCTAAATAATTCATACACAAATCCACAATTAAGACAGAAAATTTTGCAAATACTTGAGTCATCCAAGTAAGTAACAATCATATTAGTACCTAATAACACTAATCAAATAGTGATATTTGAATTTAATTGAAATACTAATTTGTAGTGCATAAAGCTTTAAAGTGTTGTGCTTTTTTTTATTTTTAGGAACCTAGTAGCAATAGTTGAACCTTCTCCAACTGACCTATGTACATGGCTACGATATATAATCATCTTTATATGACTACAATCATATGTAGCTTCTCAAGGCTAACTCCAACATAAAGTTACCTCAACTTATTACTAATTCCTTATAAAACAAATACAACTCAAGAAAAATAAAAGAAGCAAACATTGTAATAGCATAATAAACAATCATTAAAATTTTATTATCCATAAAAATAAATAAAATTGAGGCTAAAACGACTAAAAAAGCTAAAAAGAAATTAACAATTACCTACATGTCTAAGAAAAAGAGAAAGTAAGAAAAGAAAGAACAGTCATCTTGTTATGCACATCATCGTCAATTTCATATTATATGCTAATTTATCCATTTGTTGGCCATCTATACTCATTTTTAAGAATTACAAATAATGCTCAAAACTGCAATCCATCCTATTGTTATATCTCACCTAATTTCCCAACCTCTTTCCCAAGTAGATTATCATTTACATTTATGTTACAGTTTATAAATGAGAAACCTACACCATCATTTTTAAGTTCTTATGATGATCTACAATTGCTCCAAAAAATATATATCGTATGCAAAATGCATTTTCTTTCAAGAGAAAAAGATCACCAAGATTTATACATACCTTGTAATGTGATCTTGCTCAACCATATACATCTTTACTCCGTAAAATGTGACTTTATCACCCGTTATCCTTGATGCAAGTGTGCAATTGTTGCATTCCGTCTCATCCGACCACTGCCACTATATAATTCTGCATAGCAAAACAACAATCAACATATAGTCATACACGATTTAGTTTATTTAATGCAAACCATAAAGTTCAATAAAAATTAACAAAAGGTACTCGTTATCAAAAAAAGATAGTAATAAGTTGCAATACCTGAATATTGATCCTCATTACCAAACAGTAATTAGATAAGACGATGACAAAATCTCATGTATAGGTTCTGAGATTAGAGCTTTCCTTGGCTTTATCTGCTTTATCTTTCCAAGTGATAATAGTTTGATTTGTTTGATTTTGATTTCGAAACTCGGCAAAATATCCCCGTAACTTCGGGAGAAGGGATGCCTCCTCACAAAGGGGGTCGCATCAAACAAAATAAATCAAAGTAAAATTGTGATCACCGTAATTAGAATACCAATAATATATCAACCAATTAAAATTCAATTCTCAAACTACGTTAAAACTCATCACACAAAAAATAATTTTAAGATAGGAAAATAGTAACAAATAGTGACTGTGTTCAACAACTAAATTTGAGATATAAAGTTATGAGTATCTCACTATGTATATGTACATCGAAATCAAATACTAAAAAATTATATTCAAAACTATATATACTATCTCATTCCCATAATAAGAGTCCTAATTCAAAAGACAAAAATTTAAATGTATTCACTTAAAGCACAACTAAGAAGTCGATATCAAAACTCACAAAAAGTTGCTCCACCTGCAATTCTAGCCTTAGGAAAAAAATATAAATTGCCTCACTAATCTTATTGTAGGACCAATGAACATTATTTACAAAATTATGTTCATCCCATAATAATGTTAACATTGTTCTCATAAACCCAAGTTTAGTCATTTACAATACAACAATACAATACTTGTTGTTAGATAGCTCATTTTCTCAATGGTCCCCATCAAATAAATTTGTAATTGTACTATTACTTAATAGAGAATGTTGTGAGACAATAATTTTATTATTAGAATCAATAAATTGAGCTTTAAGCATCATCATTCAAGATAACAATAAAATGTCAATGCTCGTATAAGTCCAAAAAATTATTTATTCAAACCAATGAAATCATCATTATACAAATAGTTTGTGTGATATTGGATCAATAAAGAATTGAAAATTGCTAATACGAAAAGCTTCTTTACTGGCATAAAAGTCTCCTCAAAATGATGCACCCTTCCTTGAGCTAATTTATCTAATTGAAGGATAAAATGATTATGTATGACCTCTCTTTGTCATTCCATCAAGCAGGTAATGTGCAAGTTTAGTTCAGTGAGAACAATTGAATCTAACCATAAAATCCAGCACATTCCCTCCGACCAAAATTTTTACACAAAACTAACAATGTTCCAAGAACATAAATTGAAACTTACAATCATATTGAATTCGCAAAATAGAATTAAATAAAGAAAAAAGAAACGAAAAAAAAAACCATAAATATGCTAGTATTTTAGGTTTTCGATCATGTGATATTTTTTCATACACTTCATACACAATGCCAAAATCCAAAGAAAAAGGAAAAGAATGGTGATATAACTATAGAATTAATAAAATTTTCAATTCTCAGATACATAATTTGAGCACAATCCAAACTTACCTCATTCGAGGTGCTTAACCGATACCCCAATTTTGACGATTGTGACGGCGTCACAGAAGAGAAATGGATTGGATGTATACAGCTGGGGTTTTGTCTAGTAACATTAGTACTCGACGAAAGTGTTCATGTCGAGGATCCGGTGGAAGGTGTCGATTTGGGTGTAAGGTTGTGTTTGATAAATTTGGGAATTAAGATCTGAATGATTATGATGTCTTAATAAATTAGATCATCTGAATGGTTATGAGTTCTGAATCTAAAAAATTGTTTGATAACTAAAAAGTAAGTTGTCTCTTAATGAAACTATTTTACCATTTTAAAGGATAAAATTTTATTTAATAATTTTAAATATTCAATTTAATAAAAATGAGTGCATAATATTGTTTAATATATTTATATAAAAAAAAATTAGCAAAAAAAATTCATTAAGAGGTACCTCTTAATTATTAAGATTTTATTTTCTTTCTTACCGATTAAGAGGCATTCAGAGGTAACAAAAAACAAAACAAACATCATCATGCCTCTTAGCTATTAAGAGGCAGTCCATTAAGAGACAATCAGATGTAAACAAACAGGACCTAAGTGAAGATGTTCATTAGGAAGCTTCGATTTGAAAAACTACTCCAAACCTTCTTTTCGATTTTCAAAATTTTGTCCTTCATGCTTTTAATATTTTATATTCCCTCCGTTCCATAATACATGAGGTTTTAAAGCTATACACAAAGGATAAAGAAAATGATTGTATAATATTAAATATATTATTAATCTATAATATAAAACAGTGCGGAGAGAGAAAATAGACAAATGTCACATCAAGTTTACGTCAGCTGCTTTTTCTCTCATTCCAGTTTATTCAAATTTCAAACCCTCTATCTATTCTACCACACACACAGAGCTCTCTCTCTCATTCCCCCTACATACAAATATGTATTCTCATTATGTTTCAGATTTACAATTGTTTAATTTTGACTCACATATTTCGATAATTTTTAAATTTCAAATATTTTCAGGTATATATTGAAGGATACATGGTGTAAGCTGTAAAGTAAAGGGTCTTATACTCAACATGTTGTTTCTCTATTTTCTGCATGTATGTATTCATTGTGTTTCGTCTTTTGTAAAGTTAGCTAATTATACATGGTTATGATGATTTTGGGTATGGAATGATGGTTTTTATGGTGGTTTGGATATATATGGATGATTGTAGTTTTGTAAACATGTTTAGATTTTTTTGGATATCTATTTTTAAAGGAAACTCTGCCGAAATTTCTTGAAATTAGTAGCGACTAACTTGATATTTTGGTGGTTGGATGTGTTGATGATTGAGTATATATTAATTTCTTCATATATGTATTTTTTTGTGTTCCGTATTTTGTAAATTTAACTAATTATGCATGGTTATGATTATTTTGGGTATGAAATGATGATTTTTTTGGTGGTTTGGATATGTGTGGATGATTGTAAGTTTTATAGACATGTTTATATTTGTCTGGATATCTATTTTTAAAGGAAATTCTGTCGAATTTTTTGAAATTAGTAGCGACTAGCTTGATGTTTTGGTGGTTAGATATGTGTTAATGATTGTGTGTTCCATATTTTGTAAAGTTAACTAATTATACATGGTTATGATGATTTTGGGTATGAAATGATAATTTTTTTTGTGGTTTGGATATGTAATGATGATTGTAAGTTTTGTAGACAGGTTTAGAATTTTCTGGATATTTATTTTTAAAAGAAATTTTGCCGAAATTTCTTGATGTTAACTAGCTCGATGTTTTGGTGGTTGGATATGTATTGATGATTGAGTATGTATTAATTGTTGTGGTGATATGTGTCTTTAGATAATGTAATATTTTTCAAATTTTAATTTAATTTTTCGTTACGCCGTGCCTTCAGGCACGGGTTATAGCTAGTTATCTATAATGTAGTATATTTTACCATATAATTTATCTCTTACTCTCTCATCTGCAAAAATTATATGTGGACATAAAAATTAGAAACGAGTGTATTTGAATTTTATTTATTTATATTTTGACCCTCAATGATGGGTAAAAATATAAATAGATGAAATTCAAATACACTTATGTCCAGTTTTCATGTTCGCCTACTCTTTCTCATGAAAGATAATTTTGAAAAGATTGTGATTAATTCTCCTATGTTATATAAAACGTCAAATAATTTGAAAAAAATAAGATCATCTAAAACGTCATATATTATGAAACGAGGGAGTATTAATTGAAGAGAATTTGTTTTTGAGTTTAGTCAAACATGTTATTATGCTTAGAGCATTCACAACAGTTTTCTTATCTTTATCCCTACTCTGCAGTGCTATTGGGTAATTCTGTAAAATAGGGATTCAATTTTTCCAATATGTACCCAACATGTTCCTTATATTGATTCCTTAAATAATAAAAATTAAAATTTAAAATTTAAAATTTAAAAGTTCTTACAGTCAAAACATCAAATTAATAATAATCTTATAATTTATAAAAGAGTATAATTTATCAATTATATTTCACTGTAAAATAATTTTTATTTTATTTTAAATTTTATATAATTTATGGAGTGGATATTTAATGGATTGTAGTTGCAAATGTACATAAGATCAATATTAACTTTTAAAAAGTTAATTTATGAGATTTTTAAATTTAAATTTAATATGATTCATTTAAATTTTGAAAATAATAAAATTTATAATTTAATAGTACTTTTATAATATTTATAATTATACTAACATAAATTAAATAAATTTATATCAATTTTAAATTTGAATACGTTTGAAATTAATTTTTTTTAAGTCAATATTAAGTTTATAATTTGAAAGTGAAATAGTAAAAAAATGTCAAGATGTTTATGATTGATGAGTTGTCCACTTAAATGAGGGTGTGAAATGTCATTTTGTCTATATAGAGAATAATCTTTTGATTCTCTCACACTGGGGAGTAAAATTATATATAGAGATCAAAATAGAGAGTCAAATAAGGATAAGAAAACTGTTGGATAATAATTTATTGATGTATTCTTCAAAATTAGGGATATAGAATTGATTAGGGAAACTACTGTTAATGCTCTTAAAAGAGAAGCGTAGCTTCTAGTGTAAGACCCCAACTTTTATGAATAAATATTAATTTTTCTCAAAATATATTGTTGAATATTATGGTATGAATTTGATATAATGTTATAGTTGTGGGTATTATTTATAAATTTTGCAAAGTAATAAAGTGGTTATATAATATTCGAATGGTCGGGGAATATTCGTTTTAACAGGGAATATTCGTACGGCTGCACAATCATTGGTGAACCCCACAACGGAAGTATTGTCGTAGTTAGAAAATGACAGAATTATTTTTTTATAAAAATAACGACGAAAGTTTTACCGTTGAACTACCCGGTGGTAAAAGTACAGTAATATGTGTGGTTGTATAGTAGCACACTATATTGATTATTGATGCTTACGTGAGAAGTTACTCAGTTATACTCAATTATTGCTACAGTAATTGATGCATGATATCTCTCATATTATTGATTCAATTATTGTCACAGTATCATCCGCATAATATTTATTATTATTAAATTAATAATTGAGATGATAAAATTATTCATGTTATTATTTATAATATTGACAATGTCTAGAAAGTTTAATCACCTAATTGTGCGCCAACAGTGAGAAATCTTTATCAGAAAGTTCTCTCTTTCTTGAAAATGATCTGGTTATTAAATATTGTGAGTTATAATATTAATGATGAATAAGTTCGCATTGATTAAAAATGAAATTGATATTTTGATTGTATTGGAATTATTAGTGTTAATAGAAATGGACATCTATTTCGATAATAATTAATGTTTGGAGGTTATATTGTCCGATCGGGTAATTAATCGGATAAATGAGAAATTAATTGCTATTAATTCAAATGATTATAACTATTTGTTCACATATATGTACTATTGATTCACATGCATGTATTATTAGGGGAGGTGGTGCAAGATTGATAATACTTACATTACTAAATTTAAAATAGAGGTATAAATAAGTGTACTATACTGTAATTATTTTTTCACATGTATAGAACTATTGATCCACATGATTATACTATTGATTCACATGATGTACTATAAGGGGAGGTGGTGCAAATTTGATAATACTTGCAGGACTAAATTAAAAATGAAAGAAAAGATGAATGTATTATATTGTAATATTTCGAGTCCAAAACGTGCAATTATTGAAACTATATTTTCCTATAAATAAAAGCTCATTCTTCTTTTATTCTCACCAATTCACTAGGACTCACAAGACCAATTATAGAGAGAGAAGCTATAGAGAGAAAGAAGAAGAGAAGTCTGCTACCTCACTATTCCAGTATCCAGTCTTCTTTTGAGGTAAGGATTATTATTTTGTTCAGTATTCATAAGAATAATATTTTCTTCCATACTCTGTAGTATGTGAGTAATATTATTTCGTCTCGTATTCCTGATTATACCCTTATTTAGTTAACGTATTTGCTTCTATACCCGTGAAATTAGTAGAATATCATTGAAATTTGCGTTTCTTTTAGTATCGTTTCACAAGTATATTTTCTACACATTCTTGTTAAATTTTAAGCTTTTCATGCCGGAGTATTGTTCATGAGTAGTGTGACGCCCCCAAAATAGGTATACAACACCCATTCTGAGTCGCTAAATATATGGTACCGAAAGCAAATTACAACTTCAATAATACAATTGTCGTGCAAAATACGACAACACATATTGTGAGTTTAAATATAAATATTGTCTTCTAGACAATATCCACACTCAAATAAGTCCTCATTACAATTATTCAAATACTATTTTACAGAAATAGTGAGGACTGCTAAAATATCTTTCTAGAACCATCACTCCATTCCCCGACTAGATCCTGCTATGTTCTCACCTCCTAAGAAGAAAAATAGAACAAAAAGGAAAAGGGTGAGCTCAACTAGCCCAGTAAAAAAATATTATGACTAAGATTATATGTAAGACCCCAAATTATTAATAAATAAAATTTAATTTTCTCTATTTTGAAATAGTAAGGGTTGATTTGATTAATGTGGATAGTTATGGATAAAATACGCAAATATTTCAAAATAAGCAAGTGGTTATAAAATATTCATTGTTGTCGGGTAATATTCGTTTGGTCGTGGAATATTCGTACTGTCGGAGAATATTTGAACGACGGCGCAACCATGTATGGGCCCCATAACGGAAATCGATTGGATGAAGAAAACGACAAATATAAGTTATTTAAAAATAACGGCGTAGTTGTTACCGTTAATATTGTTAAAATACTCGGTGGTTAAAACACAGTAGCACACGGTATTGCACCAATTATTGATTCTTATGTAAGAAGGCACTACTCAATAATTGTTACAGTAATTACTGCTCAGTATTTTATTGATTCAATAATTGCTGTGTTGATATTTTATATTACTGTTGTTTCAATAATTGTCATTACACAATATTTTTCATTATCGAAGCAATAATTCATATTATCTGAATAATATTATTAGATAACATTATTGACAATGTCTAGAAAGTTCTGTCTAAGGAGAGGTTTGGTCACCTAATTGCACGCCAGTAAGGAGAAATTCTTATTAGAAAGCCCCCTCTTTCCTAGGAACGGCCTGGTTGCCAGTACTGTGATTCTGTAATATTATTTGTGAATAATTAATTATTGATTTATATGATGAGGAAAATATTAATTTTATGTGGATATAGATGGAGAAAATTTTTAATGTGACAATTGTTGAAAATTAATATTTTATCTTTTTCTGATAAAATAATTCATTATTTTAATAATATATTAACGGTGATATTTGTATAACGAATATGGGATATGAGTATATGAGGAGGAAGAGTATTTTTATGGCATTAAATGTTTAACACATATTTTGTGTGTTGGTGGACACAATTATTGATCGAAATTTGATTATAGCCTGTAAAATCTCCCGTTTGTGGATTTCGGTTAATTTCTGTTTGAAATTTGGAAAAACTTTCTTCTGCAAAGTTGTAGAGAATTGAATTTCCTATAAAAATTCGCGAGATTCGAATTTTCTGACAAAAGGGCTATTTATTATGAATTATTTAAGTTCCGAAGCTTCGAAATAATTAATTTTTGGAAGTTTTAAATATTTTTTTAATAAAAACGTTTTTCTCACTTTTTCTAGAAGATGAGCATATGGGATATGATAGAAATCTGATTTTCCAAGGAGGCGTATGAAATTTATTATTAATAATATATTTTAATAAATTTTCTGCTTTAGTGTTCTAAGCATTTTCCTATAAATAGGGTGCTTAGGTTAGAATTGAAAATCACACCAGAAACTGAAGTTTTCTCTCTCTATATTATCGAGCGTATTCTTGTGAGTATTTTGAGTATACTTTGAGTATTGCAATACGGTGCAAGTTCAAGTCATAGCCTATATCCGGTGTTTCAGCTAGAAGTATTGATCTTTCGAGGTAAGGGACATTATTTTTTTTCGTAATGATATTATTTATTCAATATCATTATGCTGAAATATTGATCTGAAATTTTTATCAAATTTGGAACTTTTAGTATCGGAGTTACTATTCACATATACGACATTATTCACGTATACGACACTATTCACGAATACGGCACTATTTATCAAAAAATGAAAATTTTCCTTTTCATCTAAAATATCTATTGTGGATACTAGCTTTGATTGTATCCATATTTTGATCATTCTTGAATTTTATACCACTATGATTATTTTTGAGGTATTTTTAGACATGGTTAAAACAAAGTACGAATCCTTAATCCTTGTCATTTTGTTTCATTGGATTCGTTTCTTTAAAAATATTTTTCATCATCCTCAGTCTTAAATGATGATATTATTGAATATCTTTGGCCTGTAGTTCAAAGATGAATGATTTCTGATGAATATCTTTGGCCCGTAGTGCAAAGATGAACAGATGTTTAGATGAACATGACCAACTGATGAATATCTTTGGCCTGTAGTGCAAAGATGAATATTTGATTCCAGATATATATTGATTGATGTTACAGGGATAAATGATAGACGATGAACTTTTAAATTCATACATAGAAGAAAGTAGTTTGCATTCTCTACTTAACTCTTCTAATGAATTATTATTTCCGCTGCGAATATTGATTTAAAACTTGTTGTCTATTGTATTATATTATATTTTTCCCTGTTGAAGACTAACGATAATTTGTTGTATATTATCTTAGTCATAATATTCTTTACTGGGCTAGCTGAGCTCACCCTTTTCCTTTTTGTTTCATTTTTCTTCTCAGGAGATGAGAATATAGCGAGTACGAGTCGGGGTATGGAATGAAGGTTCTAGAGAAAGTTGTTTAGTAGTACTCACCATTTTTGTAAAATAATGTATCAATAAATGTGATGAGGATATATTTGAGTATAGATATTGTCTACAAGATAATGTTTACGATTCAGCTCGGCATACCATCCTCAAAAGGACGGACAATCAGAGAGGACTATTCAAACCCTTGAAGATCTATTAAGACTTTGTGTCCTAGATTTCAAAGGGAGTTGGGATAAGTAATTGCCATTGGTAGAATTCTCCTACAACAACAGTTATCAAGCAAGTATAGGCATGACTCCTTTTGAGGCGTTGTATGGACGAAAGTGTCGTTCTCCAGTATGCTGGGACGAGGTGGGAGAAGCAACGTTGTTAGGACCAGAATTAGTACGCATGACTACAGAAAAGATCCAAATGATTCGACAACGTATTCAAACCTCACAAGATCGACAAAAGAGTTCTGCTGATCTTCATAGAAAGGACGTGGAGTTCAATATTGGAGATCATGTACTGTTACGTGTTGCACCATGGAATGGACTTACAAGATTTGGAAAGAGAGAAAAGCTCAATCCACGATTTGTTGGTCCATTTGAGATTCTTGACCGAATAGGAAATGTGGCCTATAGACTCGCATTACCTCCAAATATGTCTCGTGTTCATAATGTTTTTCACATATCCATGCTTCGTAAATATGTGAAAGACCCGATCCATATTATTGCGTTAGAACTAGACAAGATAGCCGAAGATTTAACGTACAAAGAAGTACCTATTAAGATCTTGGATAGGAAAGAGCATGTCCTACGCACTAAGGTTATACCATAATTTAAGGTTTTGTGGAGAAATCATGCTATTGAAGAAATGACCTGGGAGTTGGAATCAGAAATGAAAGCGAGGTATCCTCACTTTTTCGAAACACCAGGTACGTATGTCAATTTCGAGGACGAAATTTCATAAGGAGGGGAGGTTGTAAGACCCCAACTTATTATAAATAAAATCGAATTTGCCATAATTATTATTGTGAATAATAAGGTATTAATTTGATATAATTCTCTGGTTAGTGGTGAAATATGCAAATTTTATAAAATAAACAAGTGATTATAAAATAATCATTGTTGTCGGGGAATATTCGTACGACGGCGCAGTCATTTGTGGGCCCCATAACAGAATAACTATCGGATGAAGAAAACGACAAGTTTGAGTTTTTATAAATAACAGCGTAGTTGTTACCGTTAACACTGTTGGAATACTCGGCGGTTAAAATACAGTAATATACGTGAATACACAATATTTTTGAATTATTGATTCTTACGTAAGAAGACACTACTCAATAATTTTTATAGTAATTACTGTTCAATATTTTATTTTATTGATTCAATAATTGTTGCGTTGATATTTTATATTATTGTTGTTTCAATAATTATCACTGCACAGTATTTCCCATTATCAGATCAATAATTTATATTATTTGAATAATATTATTAGATAGCATTATTAGCAATGTCTAGAAAGTTCTGTCAAGGAGAGGTTTGGTCACCTAATTGCGCGCCAGTAAGGAGAAATTCTTATTGGAAAGCCCCCTCTTTCCTGAGAACGGCCTGGTTATCATAATTGTGATTTTGTAATATTATTTGTGAATAATTAATTATTGATTTATATGATGAGGAAATATTTATTTTATGTGGATATAAATGATGGATATATTTATTTTTATGTGGATAAAAATGAAGGAATTAATGCTGAGGTGTTTTATCAGTATTTTATCGGTGTAGAGGTATTAAAAATCATCCGTTTGTGGATTTCAGATATTTTATAATTGGAATTTGAATGAACTCAAAGCTACAAAGTTTTAGAGAGTTCGATTTCAGGTAGAATGGACATAAAATTCGTATTTTTCTGATAACCGGGCTATTTTTTATGAATTATTGAAGTTTTAAAAAATAAAATATTTTTTATTAAATTATGGGTGGGACCCACTTTTGTTGAATACACATGGGTTGCTGGAAATTTGTTCAATGGTGGCTGGTCTAAATTCCAACTTAGCACATGCGTAGAATTTTGAATAAGAAATAATATATTTTATTATTTTAGTCTCCTATGGCGTTCTAGCATTTTCCTATAAATAGACGTTTAGGTTACAATTGAAAATCACACTAGAAATAAGTTTTCTTTCTCTCTATATTGTCGAGCGTATTTTAGTGAGTATTTTGATGCTTTGAGAGTTGATATTCCGTGCAAGTTTCTGTCGTCTCTATATCCGAAATTCAGTCAGAAATACGATTATTTTGAGGTAAGGGGTGTTATATTCTTCTTAAAATGATATTTTCTTCAATATCATTATACCGAAATGTTGGTATAAACTTTTTATCAAATTTGGAACTTTTTGTGTCGGGGTTACTATTTACGTATACGGTACTATTCACGTATACGACACTATTCACGAATACGGTACTATTCACCAAAAAAATGAATTTTTCTTCTTTTTGTCTAAGATGTCTATTATGGTTACTATCTTTGATTGTATCTATGTTTTGATCTTTATTTTTAAATTCTACTTCAAAATTGGTTATTATGAAGTATTATTGAACTGGGATAAAACTGTAATACGAATCCCTAATATTTGTTCTTTTGCTTCACTGGATTCGTTTTCTTTAAAATATTTTTCATCATCCTCCGTCATAAATGATGATATTACTGAATATATTTGGCCTGTAGTGCAAAGATAAATGATTAACTGATGAATATCTTTGGCCCGTAGTGCAAAGATGAACAGGAACAACTGGTGATACAAATGAATATCTTTGGCCTGTAGTGCAAAGATGAATATTTGATTAAAGATATATATTGATTGTTGTTGCAGGGATAAAATATTGATGCTGGACTTTTAAATTTTAGAAGATAGTGGAATTATTTCTCTACTTGACTCTTCTAATGAATTGTTGTTTCCGCTGCAGTCACCACAGATCAATACCCAGGATAATGTGCAACATGAGGACAATAATTCTCTGGTAAATAATAACACCGATCAAATGATGAACGATGGGATGTTCAGAGGCTTTATGCAATTCATGCAACATCAGGCGAGAGCGGCTCCTGTCCAAAATGCAGGTGGAAACACTGGCAACTCTCAGATGGTAACCGCTAAGCAGTTCAAGGAGCTGGGACCACCGTAGTTTATTGGAGAGCCAAAACCAATTAAGGCGGAGAAGTGGATAAAGAAAATCACCAAGATATTTGATGTCTTGGGATGCTCCGAGGAGCAAAAGGTTTTCTTCGCCACCTTCATGTTGAGAGAAGAAGCAGATTACTGGTGGGAATTTGTAAAACGTACCCAGTCTGTCGCTCTCAAAAATATCTTGGGAGATGTTCCAAGAACTGTTCAACGACAAGTACTTTATCGAAAGTATTCGTCACATGAAAGAGGTAAAGTTCATCAAACTATAGCAAAACAATATGACTGTGTCGCAGTACGAAGCCAAGTTTGCTGAGTTGTCTCGGTTTGCGACCCACTTAGTTGATAACGAGGGGAGAATGACACAAATGTTTCTAAGAGGTTTGAAACCCGAGATACGTCAATACTTATATCTTCACAAACTGTGTTTGTATTCATATGTTGTAAATATGGCTCATATCCCTAAGCTTTAATACCAACTGTGACTCCCCCAAAATAGGTATACATCACTCATTCTGAGTCGCCAAATACACGGTACATAAATCAATTACAAACTTCTTTAATACAACTGTCGTGTAAAAATACGACAAAACATAGCTGAATTTTTAAACGAATATTGTCTTCTAGACAATATCCACACTCAATGAAGTCCTCATTACAATTATTATCACACTATTTCATAAAATAGTGAGGACTACTATAACCACCATCTCGGACCGTCACTCTGTTCCCCGACTAGTCTTGGTTACGTTCTCATTTCCTGAAGAGAACAATGAAAACAAAAGGGTGAGCTCAACTAGTCCAGTAAAAAATAATACCCTTTACCTCAGAAGAAGACTATATACTGGAATAGTGAAGTAGCAGACTTCTCTTCTTCTTTCTCTTTATAGCTTCTTTCTCTATAGCTTCTCTCTCTATAATTGCTCTTGTGAGTCTTAGTGAATTTGTGAGAATGAAGGAAGAATGAGCTTCTATTTATAGGAAGATATAGTTTCGATAATTGCACGTTTTGGGACTCAAAATATTACAGTATAATACCTTCATCTTTTCTTCATTTTTAATTTAGTCCTGCAATTATTATCAAACTTGCACCACCTCCCCTAATAGTATATCATATGAATCAATAGTACAATCATATGACTCAATAGTACAATCATGTAAAAAAAAATTACAGTATAGTACCTTCATCTATACCTCTATTTTTAATTTAGTCATGCAAGTATTATTAATCTTGTACCACCTCCCCTAATAGTACATGCATGTGAATAAATAGTTATAAGTATGTGAATTAATAACAATTAATTGCTCATTTATCTGATTAATTACTCGATTGGTCAATATAACTTCCAGACATCAAATATCATCGAAATAAATGTCGATTTCCATTAACACTACTAATCCCAACACAATGAAAATATCAATTTCATCTTTAATCAACACGAACTTATTCATTATTAATATTATAACTCACAATATTTAATAACCAGATCATTCCCATGAAAGAGGGGTTTTCGAAAAGAATTTCGTCTTATTGGCGCGCAGAACTTTCTAAACATTGTCAATATTGCCAAACCTCTCCTCTACAGAACTTTCTAGACATTGTCAATATTGTAAATAATAATATGAATAACTTTGTCGTCTCAATTATTGATTTAATAATAATAAATATTATGCAGATGATAGTGTAACAATAATTGAATCAATAATATGAAAGATATTATGCAGCAATTAATGTAGCAATAATTGAGTATAACTGAGTGACTTCTCATGTAAACATCAATAATCAATACTGTGTGCTACTATGCAACCATGCGTATTACTGTACTTTTATTAACGGGTAGTTCAACTGTTTAACGGTAAAAATTTTGCCGTTATTTTTATAAAAAGATAATTCTGTCGTTTTCTAACTACGACAATACTTCCGTTGTGGGGTCCACCAATGATTGTGCCGTCGTACGGATATTTCATGTTAAAACGAATATTTCTCGACCAATCGAATATTTTATGACAACTTGTTTACTTTGCAAAATTTTCACATATCACCCTTAACTTTAACCTTTTATCAATTTAACCATTTACGAAATAAAATAATAATTATAAGAAAATTGAATACTTTCATTTCATAAAATTCGAGGTCTTACAACTTACGGTTTCACCGTGGCCAAAATCTGAACTTTTTTTAAACAACTAAAAATAAATAAATAAATAATTGTGCAACTTGAATTTTTACATAATTCAGTATTTTAGTATATGTATCCAAATCACGCCCAAAACATTATATTATGGAAAAATTTCAGTTCCAAAAAATATTAAATTTTTATTAGTTGTTTAAAAAAAAAGAAGCAAAAAGCAAAAAAAAAAATAGGGTTCGGATTTTATCAGGTACGGAAGTCCGGACCTGATCCGTGCTATATCATCCGTGGCACACGTTTGCTCGAAGCACTGTTCAGCAAACAAGTTTATGATCGTTGATCTGAACAATGGAAGGCTTGGATTAAACTTGAATTTCTCCCTGCCGCTACAGGCTGTAGCGGCAGCCAATATAAAAAGGAAAGGCAAGCCAAGTTACAGATTTGCCCCCTGATAAATGTCTGACCCCTGCCGCTACAGGCTCATGCGGCAGGCCATCAATATTAATTTGACTAACGCACAAAATTCAAAACTGACTGCACGGTGGCCAAAAAACTGAAAAGGTGACTGCACGGAAGCCAAAAAGTGGAAATGTGACTACAAGGAAACCAAAGTCTCACGCCTTGCCGCTACAACTTGTAGCGACAGTCTCACTCTCTTTTTAACCAGCTGCCGCTCGCTCCCCCTATCCTTTATGCTTCTCTTACCAACTTACAATGCCGCTACACATATTCCCTCCCAACTTGATTAAAACCTCCATTCAAGCATCAAAACAGAATTGATTTACATGAAGAGAAAGCTTGCAACAATTTGCTATCAGTAAAAATTGAAGATCAACCGCCGGTGGTGCCTACAAATTTTCAGATTTAGAGATTATTTTGGTAAGATTTACTTTTCAAATAATATAATTATTTTTTAACATGTATTTATAAAAAAATAGATGTTTAAACTTTGAAGAAAAATGATCAATTATTACTATGTCTACATATATGCATGTGAATTTTAAAATTTTTTTTGTGATTTATGTATACGTGTTGGATAATTATATAACTATGTGGTGAAGTAGTTATTATAAATTTTGACTTATGATTAAATTATTTGCTTAATAATTGTAATGGAGTAGTGTTTTATTTTATTATGAATGTTTATTTTGATAAAATATTATGAGTTATGTAGGATATAATATGCATGTGACTTTTATGACTAATAATAATTAATTATCATGAAAATCTGCAAAAAAAAAAGAATTAATACAATTATTTAAGTATGATGTTTTATTTGGATTAATAGGATATAGATATATTGCGTTACATAGTTATTAAACAATATAAAAAATATGTGGTTGTTATTTTTTTAGGTACTAGATGGATAGTTGGATTTATGGACCAATTGACCCAAGTGTCCTTAACGACCAACAAAATCATGTGTCAGATGATATATATGACGGGAAAGACAGGGGAAGACTACTCTCATGTCAATTAACTGAAAAAAATACGATCAATGGATATTAACAAAAGCTCAAAAAACTCTTCTGAAAAAATGTGGGTTTGGGATTTTTTGCTATCCAACAGTTGTACATCTACATCTTTGAAGGAGAGAAAGAAAATCAAGCAAAGGTATAACAAAAATTTCTACTTGTGTTAGCTAATTTTCTTTGTGTTTTGATTTGATTTTTGACAACTTGAAGTTGTGATCTTGAGGCTTATAACCTTAGATCTTGGTGTTTAAAAGTGTTTAATATGTAGATCCAACTCTTTTGTAGATCAAAAGTTAGATCTAAAATGTGGAATGAAAACTAGGTTTTTCAAAAGATAGAAAACCTAAATTTTTTCTTAGCTTTGATTGTGTTGATGCTTGTTTGATGAAATAAGAAACTTTGTTTCTAAACTCAAAAACTATGTATATACATGTTAATAAGTGTTTATTGTTTGGATCTACCCATAATGGGTGTTAAATTGGTGGAAATCAAAGGAAGAGAAAAGTGTAATTTTTCCGAAAAAGTTTGAACTTTTAAAGTGAGAGCTAGGTTTTGATTTTTCTTGAAATCTATGATGGATATTTATGATTTATGTTCTTGGGATACTAGATATATGTGTTAAGGGGAAAATCCCTTTGGAATTACTCAAATAGGTTGAATATTGAACAAGTTATGGGATTTCTTCCAAACTACACAAAGGTAATAAAAACTGTTAAAAGGACAGTTTTGTAACAGCCACTTTCGGGCTAAATTCCGGGAGCTTAACATATCCAAATATTGATTGTGATAGATGAAAACTGTAGTTCGGAAAGATACGAACCCAACAAAATTGACGGATCATTAATCGGAGTTACAGATTTCATTTTATTTAAGTTTTAGTGAAGGACTCCAAAACTGCCAAATGACAAAAAGTTGCTGCCCATATTTTTCTGGGGGTTGTTTTGAACATTTATTTAATGAGAAAAATTCCAAGCTTTTGGGAAATGAAAATATATGGTATTATGTAGCTTGTGTCCAAAAATGAGCTGATTCCGAGTTAAAACGATCAAGTTATGACCATTACAATTTTTTTGATTTTTCGACGGAAATCGCTATAAACGGAGTTTTACAACTCCGATTGTCACGAAATTTAAAATGGAGAATCACGTTAACATATATAAGATCGTGTCAAAAGATGGGCATTACTGGAGTTAAGCGCGAGGTAGCTAATTTCTTAAGCTACGCACTAGAAATGATTTTTGAAAAATACTAAAGGAAGTTAGAAAATTATGGAAAAAATACTTTTTATGCATGAAATACATGTATATGTGTTTGACCAACGGATAGGAGAATAATAAACTGATTTGGTATTTTGGTGATACGAATTTAGAATACAGCTTGTTGGATTATATAATTTGTGAATCCAGTTTGCTGGATTGAAAAACAGTTTGCTGAATTGAAAAATTTGTTGAAATCGATTTGTTGGATTGAGGTTTAGATTGATGGATTGGTGAATCCAGGTTAATGAATTAAAAATTTGGTTGCTAGATTTAGAATCCAGGTTGCTGGATTAATATTTAACTTACTAGGTGTCAACGAATAACTTATGAAATGAAAAAGCGAGTGTTAAATCATATAAATGTGATTCTATGGCATGGTTAAGTGCTTAGGAAGAGTTTAATCGAACTTAAACTCGAGTGTTGACCGACTAGACCGTCGTAATGTTAAAATTGTGTCAGTTTCAACTCAAACTTAATAGTCTAACTGATACTAAGTCTTATGTGAATTATAGACTGATATGGTTATGTGGTAATGTGTTTAGATTATTCTGTGGATATAAATATAACAGTATTATACTGTGATGATATTATTCTAATTATTGGAGATCTATATTATTAATATTAGGTCTTCGGGTAAAGCGTTAAAAATTGCGTTGGGGTAATCAACGGTTCAGGCAAGTTTCTTTTACTTAACTCTAATAAGAGTAGTTTCTTCAAGCTTATGGTTAATCATTGCTGTTTGCCATGAAATTTGTACTCTGTACATCTTGCATGTATAAGTCAGGTATGAAAGGCTGATCACCTTCATTACCAATTGGTTCAAAAATATTTGTTCATGTTTAAAACTTGTTCAGTCAAAAATTTGTTCGTGCTAGTTCTCAATTATATTGATGAATTATAGCAAGCTCATTATTCATACTCTTCAATAATGATATATCGTTATATTGTTGTATATAAACTTGCTGGGCAACTTTCATGCTCACCCTTTCTATATCATGATAAAACATTGCAGATAAGGCGAATGCGTTCGGATACAGAAAAAGATTAATGCCAAGTTCAGCTTGGGATAAAATGTGCGGCTATTTTATAATAGCGTAGTTTGATAAATGTGTTGTATTTTAGATAGTTTATGAATTGTGTAAAAGTTAAGGTTACTCGACCTTGGGGATAAGTGTGTAAAATTTAATGTATAAATAATTTATGTTTATATCTTTCGCAAACAGTTATAGAATGATTAGTGTACCGAATCCGAGGCGATTTGGGGCCCGGATTCGGGGCTATCACAGTTGCTCATTTTAGACGATGTACATTTCATTCTTGGGTTGCCTGTGGTTGGCAAACCCTTAGCTTGTCCGTTATTTGACAATCCATTGGCTCATTTTAAAGAATGTTTTGGTAGTAAAGTAGCTGCTGAATATCAAGAATCAAAAAAGCGCGGCTCTATTTCATTATTATGGTTGCAGCAACATTTTAATAATTGTCCACCTAAAGCAAGTAAGGAAATTGTTGGTCGATTCACAAAGGCCCATATTCTTTGGTTGTGTGGGGCAATATTGTTCCCCACTAGGAATAAAAACATTGTTCATCCCAGATATATGTATTTTATTGCTAACGCTGGAAATTGTGTAACGTATTCTTAGGGTGCAGCTGTGTTAGGTTATTTGTATAGGTCTTTGTATAGTGCCACTAGGAAAGGAGCAAAATATATTAATGGTTGTGTCACTCTTTTACAAATTTAGGCATACAATCGTATAATAATTGGTAGACCTAACCCCTGGCCTCAATTACAGTTATGGTTACCTAGGGCCCTAGCTTGGGCATACTCAGAAAATCACAGCTACCCTGATAGGCGACCAAATCCCCATCATCATTTAAAATTTTACCGAGGGGAGTTAGATGTCCAGCCTGAATGGCAAGTAGTGTGGCGCCCTTACATGAGGTGGAATGACAAAATGGATGGATTTAATTTTGAAGGAAGATTGTTGGGATCTGGTAGAATCCCCTTGATCCATTTTGATATTGTAGAATATCAGATGCCAGACAGGGTGATGAGACAGTATGGGTTCTTACAAGGTATACCATCTCCGGTAGAAAATCACAAAGAACTTAGAAAGGAAAAAGAAGATAGATTTGCCGTCGTTGATTGCATGGCATTGAGGCAAGTGTACATCGTACATTGAGAGGCTTACATGGAGCATTTGAAGGGACAATAGTACGAAATTTCCAACTATGAGCAAATTGATTCATACATGGCTTGGTATAGGAAAATTACACATAGGAAACTGCATCGCCCTCGACGGGAAGGGGACCCAGACCCTAAATACGAGCCTCGGACTGTTTACAGCCAGCAACATCATCTTATACAAATGGTAAACTCACATTTGCATTTACATACAAGATATTGCCATTTATAAATTCTTTCTTGTTTATTAATAATACTAATATGGTACTTTTAACTTACATGACAGGTTGAGAGTGCAAAGTCCTTACTTGATAAGTGCTTTGCTATTATTGAGATGCCTCCAGGCTATGTAGTTGAGAAACAGGTATGAGATCATCTTTACAGTGTATACAACTCTGAAGTCAGAGGGAACAATGGTGAAGAGCGAGAGGAGCCAACTAATGCTGCGGTACAAGAGAGTTACATCCCCACGACCCAATGTTATGTTCCATCTTTGTCATTCGAGTCTGGCTTCACAGAGAAGGCAAAAGTTCAGGTAATTGGAGTCAGCATGTTAAAATTAATTTTGTCTTAAAATTTGTAATATTAGTAACTCTTAAGTCATGCTTATGTAATATTCAGGCTCAAGATATAATTGTAACAAGCTTCATAGAGCAGGCGAGTAAACAGGTACTATGAAATCCCTCTTATTGCATTACTTAAAATCCCTCTTAGTAATTATTATTGCTACTTTTTTTTATGTTTATCAATATATTTACCCAGACATTCGAGACTGTGATGGAATTAAACATCGCTTATGGTGCGAAAAAGTCTCCAACCAAAAAGCTGAGGGAATACAAGATAGAGTTTATAAATAATTACTTGTTTGGGAACCAACTTTCGAATCCACCAATATTTCCTGTCATACATCCGCAAAACTTGTATACGCTACATCACAACGCATTCGAGGCCTTAAGCCCTGCTACTTGGATTTTTGAGCATTCGTTGGACGCGTATATGCTATTATTGCGACATAGAGAGGAGTACTATAGGACGCAGGGAATTCGAAGGTAGGCAAATTTTGGCTTCATGGAATCATTCTTCATGCATCTTGCCTTAAGCCCTGCTACTTGGATTTTCGAGCATTTGTTGTTAGTGTATCTATTATAATTATTGCGTTTTATAATAATAATAATAATACTAATAATAATAATAATTTTGAATGAAGTTTAATAATAATAATAATAATAATAATAATAATTTTGAATAATAATAATAATAATACAAAGGTCGAGTGTCTTAAACATCAAGCCTACCGCTACAGGCTCATGCGGCAGGCCATTAAATTGAAAAGGTAACTGCACGGTCGCTAAGTAAAACTGAAAAGGTAATTGCACGGAAGCCAAGTAATACTTATAATAATAATAATAATAATAATAATAATAATAATAATAATAATAGTAACATGCCCTGCCACTACAGCTTGTAGCGGCAGTCACTACTCTTCCAGTTGTTCTATCTCCATTCTATCTCCATTTATTATTATTATTATTATTATTATTATTATTATTATTATTATTACTTGAATTATTATTATTATTATTGAAATTATTATTATTATTATTATTATTATTATTATTATTACTTGGATTATTATTATTATTATTATTATTATTACTGAAATTATTATTATTAATAATGCTATCTTTATTATTATTAATTCTAATAACACTAATAATAATAATGATAAGAAGAAGAACATAACTTACATAATTCCATAATCGCATAAATAAAAACATAACTTACATAATTCCGTAATCGCATAAATAAAAACATAACTTACATAATACAACTGAGCATAAATAAAAACGGAGAAGCTATTTTTTGGGCTCAGGAATCCCTAACACTCGATAGTGATTGCGTTTATCATGGTCGGTTTCAAAGCCACAAATTGCGCATTTTCGATGAGGCTTAGAACCCACAATTTTCTCGAATGCACTCTTTAATCTCGATTGTTTTTTGCGACCCTTTGTTTGAGACAGAATTGGTGGCAAGAACTCGTCTTCAGCCGTGTCTTCCTCTGCATTTTCATTGTCATTATCAAAGCCCATTGTCTGAGGTGTAACTCCAAAGGTGCAATCAATGTCATCGTCAGCCAATTCAGTAAGATTCTCATCCGGATCACACTGGTCAATCAACGTTTTTCCTCGTGCATTAAACTTAAGATGAGTTTGTAACCTCAAATTGAACAAGCAGCTTTACTGGCTAGCTCCTGGCAATCAGTCATCGAATGATTAAAACGCATTGCTTGATCTTGTTCAAAGTCAGCAGTTGTTGGGCTAAAGCGTAATTGTTCGACATCGGTTTTGTTCGTATTTCTTGTCCATCAAGTAAGAATCATGTCGTTCGGAATTTGAGAAATACTCTTAGCCAAGAAATACCTCAACACGTGCCTGCATAATTCACCAGAATGAGAAAATAATTGACAATTACATGTTACCGACCCTAGCTGACGATCGTTGACGATTTCTTTATATCTTTCACCATTTTCAGCGGCATCTGCCTTATATACTGCATAAACCTTTGTTTCAGGACCACACAACTCACTCACTTTTCTAACATTGTACATCATGGAATCGACGAATTGACGTTGAAAATGTCTAAATAGCTCTTTTGTGTACACCTGAGCAGCATGCACTTCCAAAGATGACCCGAGTACCATATTCCTTTTCCGATGTTGTGTTATGTAGTCGGCCTTCCTCTCTCGTACATCATACAAACTTCTAATCCACTCATTGTTATACAATTCATAATTCCTCACTAGAATCTGCTAACGCTCTTCAAACTCCCCGATGGACAATGAATTATAAACACAATTGTTAAAATGGTCTTTGAAGGATGGGTGCTCAGAATAAACATGATGCAATTTCTCAGGAAACTTGTTGCTAATATGTCAAGAACACAATAAGTGATGAGTAGAAGGGAGTACCTTACCAATAGCATTACTCATGGCTTTGTCTTGGTCAGTGATGATGATTATAGGTGTCTTGTAGTCCATGGCTTCGAGCCATGTCTCTAATACCCACACGAAAGTGTCCTCTGTCTCATCCCTTAACAATGCAAATCCAAACAATATAGACTGAAAATGGTGGTTGACCCCGGTAAATGGAACAAACGGCATGCCATACTTATTTGTCCTGTACGTACTGTCAAATGTCACAACATCTCCGAAATGTTGACACATCAATCTTGATCGGACGTCAACCCATAAAATGCATGCTATGCGATTTGTTTCGTCTGTTTTGACACGATAGAAAAAATTACTCAAACTTCGGGATCCAAGTTTTTTCAAATAATCTACAACAACTTGTGCATCATTTTCATCTGCAGAATCACGCCTTAAATCTCTCACCACATTCTGAACATTAACATTAGAGAAAGGAACATTTTGCAACCTGCCACCCATTGTGCTCAAAACGTTCATCATCTTACTAGGACCAATACTAGACTTATTTAAAGTGTCAATTAATTTTCTTGCAACCGGAGTAATATTTCTATGCGTCTCGATCAAATCTACCTTGGTAGGGGTCACTAGGTGATGATTGTGCTCTAATTGAACAGTAGAAATACGCCAATTGTCTTCTTTCTTACTATGAACAACAAATATTCTAGCTTTGCATAATGTGCGTCCTATAGAGTCTCGCGACCTTGTTATTTTCTTACTACCATCTTCATCATCAGGCAAACTCTTTACAGAAGTTGGTGTACCGGATTTTTTACAAACATACAACCTAGACGACACCTCATTAGTACCAGCATGTTTATGACTAGTTGCAATTCTAATCTCAAAACCATTTTGTTTAGCATACGACCTATAAAAAAATTCAACTTCTTCCAACTTAGAAAATAACTGACCAACGTATGGAATCATTTCAGATTTACTACTTTCAACTTCACTTACAAACTCAGATTCATTTCCATAAATATCTAAACTAGCAACAGAATCTGAAGAACTTGATATAAACCTTTTATGAGCAGGTATGTTGTGAGCCATTCTGAAATAAGAAGGAAGAATCACCGGATCAGAATTGCAACTTGAATTTGAGAGTAAAAATGGACAACATCAACCAAATTATAAAAGAGATGGAATAGCAGTGGGAAAAAATCGAGAGAAAACTGATGTATGTAAGATATGTGAAATGAGGAAGCAAGCATGGGTTTTTAAAACACTACACAGACTGCCGCTACAGCCATTGGCGGTAGAGTCGGATTAATTTGTCAAAAAAACAAAAAGCTGGTTTGATTTGATTGGTCATAAAAACCAAAAGCTAGTGGTTTGATTTGATTGAGCAGAATCTGGCCAAATTGGTGGGGCCCTGCCGCTACAGGCTCCTGCGGTAGGGAAACTTAATATTTAACAGGGGTACGCTGGTCATTTCGTTTCGGATTTGGAAAAATTGGCTGCCGCTACAGCCTGTAGCGGCAGGGAGAAATTAAGTTTAATCCAAGCCTTCCATTGTCCATATCAACGATCATAAACTTGTTTGCTGAACAGTGCTTCGAGCAAACGTGTGCCACATATGATTATCCTATATATATATATATATATATATACGAGCTTACTATATTTATACGATATTATAAACTACAATATAAAATCATACTTCTTTTTCTTTGAACAAGTATCAATTACACTATGTTTTTGAATTTTAGATGAGAAAATAAAGAATGGAAATTTTAAATTAAGATAAACAAAGAAAATTAAATTCTTTTTTTTGTTGGCTCGTTTGAATGCACACAAATAGAAAAATTAACTTCTTGCATTTTTCGGTGAGGGGGGATGAATATTTCTACCAATTTTTTTTGATATTTTTACACGTAGGATCCACTTTTTCGATATCTTATCGCAAAGAAAATTACATAAATTTGCAAGAGTGGGGTTAATATCACTTATCTTTTATCTTCAAAATATTTATATTTTAACAAAATATTATTTGTCTTTTTGTTAATAATAGAGTCATCAAATTTGGGGACCGAATTCTTTTTCAAGCTCATCTCCAAAACAAAAAACAATATAGTAGTAAAGATACTTGTGACCTTATTGGACTGTATTTTCTTTTCCCGTTTATTTTAAATAAATATTTTTATTTAACTTCTTTTTCTTTTTTCTTTAAAATTCATAAAGAACAAAAATAAAAATCAATTAAATTTGGGAAGAAGTAAACTAGGAGAGAGGACGTAACAATGTAAATGAACCAAATATTCAGTCGATCAAATTTGGTTCACGAAATTTATCAAGTACAGTATAAAATAAAGTTTGATTGACCTTCGTTTATCTACCGAATCGAGCACAATTTCAAATCGAGTTCGAGCCGTTTGAATTTTTCGAATGAATATGATCTGAATATCAATAGAAATTTATAATTTGAAGAGATTCGAGTAATTTATCAAATTTTAAAATCTATCTAACAAAATATAAATAATTTTGAATTTTTCGCTCACCCTAATAAATCATCTGAGCTGTCCAAAGTTTGATATAAATCTCACCATCCATGTAGTATTGGAGACACGAGACACTGCTAATTTACTTATATTTGAATCATTTAAATTTTGAGTCGAATTCAAATTAAATTTTTAGTCGAACGAAAACAAATTGAGTATGAACTGTTTGTTCATTTTACGATTTTATTGGTTTTATTGGGGAGTGAGAAGGGGAGTGGACCCACGTTGGAATGCTGCATTGCTGCCTGCCCATGCGATGCGATGTGTACTGTCCAGTGTCCAGACACCCTTTTTCTCTCTCCTCGTACTACTTTTTCTCTCCTCTATCTTTCTCGTCAGATACTCCATTAATTGGAATTGCATCTCAGATTCTGATCTGTATTATATATTTATTTATTATTAACTTCTTGGAAACCTGCCATTTTACTAAATATATATACTAGTAGTAATGGACTTGTTTTTTTTTATTTTTTTGGAAGAAAACAATCTAAGCAATCTCAGTACTTTCTTTAAAGAAATCATCAAATTTAATAATTAAAATCTAATTGGGCCGGTGATTTTGTTTTAGCGGAGGAAAGAGGGAGAAAATCCACACCCTCTAGTAGGTTCTTTTGTTTCTACTCAAAAAAAAAAAAAACAGAGAAGAGGAGGAGAGGAGTGAGAGAAAAGTAAGTAGAGATGGTAGGGACGGAGAACCACCACCACCATCCACCGCCAACTCAGGCAGCTCCGGCGCCACTCGCACCACCACTTGGTGCCGCCAGAGGCCCCGCTTTCCCTCCGACCGAACAACTCCTTCAGCTCAATTACTGCATCCATTCTAACCCTTCATGGCGTCAGTACCACTCTTTCTTATATATATGCATCCACCGTCTTTGGATATGTATAACTTCCTTTTTGTGATCTTTGATTAAAGTTTACATTTTTATGCAAAAGGGTTTCAGAAAGTCGGTTTTTTTAGTATGAAAAAGGTGTTGACCCCAAACTATACTGGGTGATAGGCCTTGTTGAGTTGAATTAAATAATTTATAATAAAAAAAATAGATCTTTTTGTGTGATATAGGAGTATATATTTGTTATAGGTTCCTCTAGATCTTATAATTGTTTTTTGTTTTTGGCTTTATATCTGTTTGATTTAAAAATTCTACCTTATTTATTTGTTTATTTTACTTTATGGAATCCTTGATTCCAACTCTCTTTTCTTTAATCTTATGTTGACAAATTTTGAACTGAATTAGGTATCATATTCAGTCCACCTTGCCCCACTCTATATATACATCTATATATTATTCTTTATAAGTGTGTGTATATGCTTTTACTTGGGTGGTATGTATAGCATGTGGAAATTTCTAGTGTAATTTAATTGTTTTTTTTAATTCTCTGGTTACCATGGTTTTCAACCAAATATTGATTTCTAAAATTTGGATTAGTTTAGTTTTTACTATTTATTCTTTCTATTAGCTGATTTAAATAATTCGAAAATTTTACAGCACAAACTGTTATACTGGCATTCCAACACTATATTGTAATGCTTGGAAGTGCTGTTATGATTGCCACCATGCTTGTGCCTCGAATGGGTGGTGGCCCTGTAAGTCTTGTTATCATCTCTATCCCCGTTTTTAGAACCTGATAGATGGTTCAATTTAGTATCAAGTTCTTAAGTTTCATCACTTTGTAATTAGGGTGATAAAGCCAGAGTGATTCAGTCGTTGCTGTTTATGTCTGGAGTGAATACGCTTCTTCAGACTTTTCTTGGGACAAGACTTCCTACGGTGATGGGCCCGTCGTTTGCTTATGTCATATCAGTGTTGGCGATCATCAACGATTTCTCTGATAGTAATTTCTCAAGTGAGCACGAGGTATATAAAACTCGTTATTGAAGAGAAAACTCAATACTAAATATATTCATTATGCTATTAACAAATTATCATTTCTTGAAAATTTAAAGCACGCGTACATATTTATTTTTATGGATTTTTATACGTACTTGCGGGGGATAGTGGCCTTAGTTAGCCTTGCAAATTTTTGTACTGCCCTGACTTTAATTTTTTGCTACTATATTTAGGATTCTTTGTCAATCTTGTTCTTTCTTGGTTGTCTTTTGGACTCAATTAGTAATGAATACCTTGTAATCCAACTACTTGGTTTTGGTGACAAGAATACTTTCTTGTGTCCTCTAGTCTAGCTCTAGTTGGGGCTACATCTTTTGATTAGGACTTCTCCTCGTGTGTTCTCATCATGCATCTACAATGCTACATGTATTTGGAGTTTGGACCTTCCTCTTTCACTTTTAGTGACTTTAAAAATCGATGGTCATTGTTGCATGTATTACAAGCTAATCTAGTTGGCCTCTGGCCCTCTGCTCAGCTTTGTCAGTGACTCTTTGCCACATAGCCTTCTCAACATCATTAATATATCCTGCTAATATTGACTTATTGGGATGTGATCTGGTGATTTCAACGGGAACTTCCTTCCTCAGGATTAGTTACTTGAGTGATACCTGTTTAAGAGTGTTTGTTCACATTTTAGATATCTTGGAAACTATCTAATGCAGTATTTTCTCTAATGGCTTTGATGTGGGTGCTTGCAGAGATTTGTCCACAGCATGAGAGCGATTCAAGGAGCTCTAATTGTGTCTTCCTTCGTCAATATTATACTTGGATTTGGTAGGGCATGGGCAAACTTAACAAGGTATTGAAGCTGTTATCTGCAGCATTAAAATTTCAGAGCTCTTGTTTTTTAGAGTTCTGTTGGCCTGTTTAGGGTTTATCCTTGCCATAATTTAATTCTTTCAATTTTCCTTGCAGGCTCTTCAGTCCTGTTGTAATTGTGCCAGTAGTTTGTGTGGTGGGCCTTGGCTTGTTTGGGAGGGGCTTCCCACAGGTATTTTTTCATTTATTGAACTTCCGATGCCAGTTGCACTTCAAGCTTGATATTCAAACCCTTACACGATTCTCATGTTTCTCGTACAGCTTGGAAACTGTGTCCAGATTGGCCTCCCCATGCTAATTTTATTGGTTGTATGCCAACAGGTAATGTTTTCTTTGGAATATCTATTTTATACTTATTTATGAAGTATTAGACAAGACAAAAGAGAAAAAACAGAGAAATTAAATGTTTTGTTTTGTGCAGTATTTGAAAGGCATTCACCCAATGGCGCATTCCATACTTGAAAGGTTTGCTTTGCTCTTTTGCGTAGCCTTTGTCTGGGCTTTTGCTGCTATCATTACTGTGTCTGGTGCGTACAACAATGTCCGCCCACAAACAATGATGAGTTGCCGTACAGATCGCTCAGGGCTTTTGTCATCTGCTCCATGGTAATCTTTAAATTGTCATAAATCTCTTCTTATGTTGCATTAATTCTCTTTTTGGGAAAATAGATTCTTTTGATTTATTCAATGGTTTGCTTCAAATATAGGATCAGGATTCCATATCCATTTCAGTGGGGTGTACCTATATTCAGAGCAAGTCATGTATTTGGAATGATGGGGGCTGCCATTGTTGCATCAGCAGAGGTTAGTAGCTACCCCACTTTTAAGTCTGTGTAACGTTGTCTCTCTCTCTTTTCTTTTTTCCCTTTAGGTCAACTTAATTTTCCTTGTTAAGCCTTCTTGGCAGATTCAAAGAAATTCAAAATTCTTAAGGATAATAAGTGAAGATGTATTTGGTTAGATCCCATTTCAGTTTGGCATTTCACAATTGATCCCCTCAAGTGTAACACCGAAACCTCATGCTACCATTATAACTTTGAAGTCCATTTGTGATAAATAATTAAGCTCCATCATGTATTTTTTAAAGCCCTTTTACTCTAGATTTAAAACCATAGGGGAGTATGTACACTAATTTAACTTATTTCAGTCAAGTATGTAAAACCTCTTGACCGATTATATCAACAGCATCTTACATTTCACTTTAGATTATGCCACTCCAAAGTTCCAGGGGTACAGAAATTTTTATAAATCAAATCTAAAACTGTGTATACACAGGCATGCGCCCACACACATACACACATATATATCATCCTCAAACATTGTAGAAATAATTGTTTGTCTGTCATAAAATCATCTTTGAGCTCTGTCCTGCAGTCCACTGGAACCTTTTTTGCAGCGGCACGGCTTGCTGGTGCTACTGCTCCCCCAACACATGTGCTTACTCGGAGCATTGGTCTTCAGGTTCACATGCAGACCAATAAGTTCTTTGTTATTCTCATCGCAGTAGTACCTTGTTCAGAGACCATATCTAATTTTGTTGGCTTTGGGATTGCAGGGCATTGGGCAGTTGCTTGATGGGATATTTGGTGCTGCCGTTGGTACTACCGCATCTGTGTAAGGAATTAATGTTCTTTTCCTCATTCTCTTAAATCCTATTTTTCTGTAATTATGCTCAAGCTCAACCACAAAATATTTTTAGTCTGCACATGTCATCCTCTACTGGAAAATTTCCCATTTTTTTTGTAATGAGTCATGTAGGCAGCTGGGTATATAATGGAGAATCAACTTAATCTTGAGCCTATCCGATTCAATGCTACTTATGGATGCGTAACACATTTGGATTATAATTTATCTGTAACATCCGGTTTATGCATACCCTTGAGTTTGCAAATTTTACGCACCACAGTGATACAAAATCTAAGACACTTCACTGGTTGACAAGTATGTGAAGAGCTTTCTTGTTGTTGACTTTGTTCATTTGTTTACTTCACACGAATATAGACTTCGCCTAGGCATTCCAAGTTTCAATTTATGTACTTTGCCACTAGAACATCATTTCCCTTCTCCATCTATCGGTTTTTAGTCTTATCATCTTAGGAATTTAGTTATGTAAAAGCAATCTTTTACTGACATGTTTCAATGATAATGCAGTGAGAATGTTGGTCTTCTTGGACTAACTCATGTGGGAAGCAGAAGAGTGGTTCAGATATCCACTGTTTTCATGATCTTCTTCTCCATATTTGGTTTGTTTTATCCCTCCGTCTCATCTGTTCTGAAGATTTTATGTTTTTACTTTTCGACAAATACGATTAAGATGTCCTACTTTGCAGGAAAGTTTGGGGCATTCTTTTCATCAATTCCTCTGCCAATATTTGCTGCCATATACTGTGTCTTGTATGGTATTGTTGGTGAGTGTTCCTGTTCACCACACATGCATTGTTGATGTCTCTTTGCAGGGGTCATTATACATGTTTTCTTATTTTGTACAGCTGCTACTGGGATTTCATTCATTCAATTTACAAACAACAATTCCATGCGGAACATCTACATACTGGGCCTATCTTTGTTCCTTGGGATATCAATACCACAATATTTTGTCATGAACACCGATGTGGCTGGCCATGGACCTATCAAAACCGATGGAGGATGGGTAAGAAAAACAATTCTCTCCCTTTTTTAACATTCAGTTTTTCATGCTCGTCGGTGATGAGCCAGTTGGTATGAGACTCGGACCAATTATAGAATCTTGTAAGAGTGAATTTGTAGTAGAAAAACTGCAATTTTAAGACGTGTGACAATTTATCCTAGGGAAAGAGTTGTGTGTTGCAGCTAAACCCCAGTTCAATAATCAGTGTATCACCAGTACAGGTTAGCCTAGCAGTATCTCTCAGGAATTGGCTAAGAAGCAAGATAATTAACATTATCACTTGGCACAAACAAAGTAATTGGTTTCGATAATTACAAACTTCATGATAACTGAAGTTGACTGTATGTAGGATTACTTTCCTGTTAATTATGAATAAATTCTTTTAGTTTTTGAAAGCATCAAGTCCTACAGCCTCGTGCACCCACCCACTACCCCCACTTCTGTGACTATGATCTGAACTTTATGGTTTCCATTGATGCGAATCCAATCACCTAAATTCATGGAGAATTGGTAGCAAATGGTTATCCATTAGCCGGGGGAAATCATATTTAAAAAACACAAGATTAAGCCCTCTCTTGCAAGAAAGGACTAAAAGGTTCAAGTACTATGGTCTGACAAAAGAATATGTTTAATCTGACAGCGGTCTTGAGAAATGTTAAAAAAGAAAGAAAGAAGAAGATACATTTCTATTTTAGGCCAATAAAGTGATATGATATTTATTCTTAATTTGCCATTACTTTTTCACTATTATTTCTAGCATAATGTATCTTTAATGTTGGAATGGAGGGAGTACTTTTTATTTACCCTTTCCCTGAGTTCTTGCCATTCTCATAAGTTGGCCAGATGAGTAATAATTGAATCATGCTAATATATCGTGCTCCGATTGTTCATTGATTCTTGCAGTTCAATGATATTTTCAATACACTTTTCTCTTCTCCTCCTACCGTGGCCATTATAATTGCGACGCTCCTTGACAATACACTTGAAGCCAGGAACACACATGATGACAGAGGGATACCCTGGTGGGCTCCCTTCCAGCACAAGAAAGGGGATAGCAGAAATGAGGAGTTTTACAGTTTCCCTCTTCGCTTCATGGAGTATATCCCAACTAGATTTCTGTAAAATACTCTACAAGTTTGTACATTACTTGCAGTTCAAAAAATTACATGTTTTTTTTTTATGTATACACATTTCTCTCAGGTAATTTTCCTGCTTGTTTTAGACATTAAGTACTACCCATTTATCTCTGGGTTTTCAAGTTAGCTAAAGGCTTTTCAGTTTCTTTTTTGGGTATTTGAATCCGGTATCCGCTCAAATTTTATTACTCAACTTTTTTTACCCCCTTTACTTTCTTAGTTCAGCTATACTACTACAAATGTCTCTTATGTTAAACCTCTCTCTCTATATATATATATATAATAAAATGCAAATGATTTTGAATTTTCCGCTCACTCAATAAATCATCTAGGCCGTTCAAAGTTTGGGATAAATTTCACTGTTCATACAGTGCCGGAGGCATGGGACACCGCTAGTATATATATATGGGTTCTCATTCATAGTAACGTTGAGATGAGAAAAAATATATTGTCAGCGGCTACAGGTTGTTGCGGCCTAGACAACACATTCTAGCAGTTTCTATTTTAATAAAAGTCAAATTAACTTGCTAATGTGGGTTTATATTGCCAGATAGAAAGGTATAAAATGAATTTATTTTTTATATATATGTTGCGCTACAGCTATAGCGGTTTGGTCTTAATATTTTTTTAATAACGTGGGCTCATTTTTCAAAAATAGAATGATAAAAAGAGAATTTATTTTTTATATATATCAACGGTCAACCGCCATAGCTTGTAGCGCTTGGTTATAATTTTTATTTTTTATTTTTGTGCCATCAGTTGTCCCATTTTGTTGATAATAGTGTTATTACTTGCCTTTTTATTACTAATACTAATATTAATTAAATGAGAATTAAAAAGACAAAAAAGTCAATTAATATTACAATATTATATTTCTATCTCTCAATTTTCTTCTAACGGAAATCATTAAAAAAAAAAATCAAGTCGCTACATCTTGGTTTTACTTGCCTTTTTTATTTCTAATATTACTAATATTAATTACCTTTTTATTATTAATACTAACATTAATTGCCTTTATAGTAATATTACTAATAATACTAGTAATTGCCTTTTTATTAATAATATTAGTAATTGACTTTTTATTACTATTACTAATATTAATTTCCTTTTTATTACTAATACTAATATTAATTGCCTTTTTAGTAATTGTCTTTTTCGTATTAATATTAGTAATTGCCTTTTTAGTATTAATATTAATTGCTTTTTATTATTATTACTAATATTAATTGCCTTCTTATTAGTAATACTAATATTAATTGCCTTCTTATTAATAATACTAATATTAATTGCCTTTTTATTAGTAATATTAATATTAATTGTCTTTTTAATTCTCATTTAATTAATATTAGTATTATTAATAAAAAAAACAAGTAATAACACTATTACCAACCGCTACAAGATGTAGCGACTTGGTTTTTTTTAATGTCTTTAGTGTTGTCTTTAGTAATAAAAAAGGCAAGTAATAACACTATTACCAACCGCTACAAGATGTAGCGGCTTGATTTTTTTAATGACGTCCGTTGTAAGAAAATTGAGAGAGATAATTTTGTAATGTTAATTCTTTTTTTTCCTTTTTAATTCTCATTTAATTAATATTAGTATTATTAATAAAAAGGCAAGTAATAACACTATTACCAACAAAGTGGGACAACGAATGACACACAAAAAAAATTTATGACCAAGCTGCTACAAGTTGTAGCGGTTGGTATATATATAAAAAAAAATTCCCCTTTTATCGTTCTATTTCTCAAAAATGGGCCCACGTTATAAAAAAATAAAATATTAAGACCAAGCCGCTACAAGCTGTAACGGTTGGTATATATAAAAAAAATTCATTTTATATCTTTTTATCTAACAATATGGGCCCACATTAGCAAGTTAATTTGACTTTTATTAAAATAGAAGCCGCTAAAGTGTGTTGTTTGGGCCGCAACAGCTTGTAGCGACTGGCAATATATTTTGGAAATTGTTAAATCCACAATAAAAATTATTATTTCCACAACAAAAGTGTCGCTATAGATCTTATAGCGACGGTTTTCACCGTCGCTATACACATATAGCGAGACTTTTATTGTGAAAATAACAAAAAGTATTGTGGATTTAACAATTCCTTATATTTTTTCCTATCTCAGCTTTCCATTTAATTAATCTATACTTGACAAGTTGATTGCTGAAATAGTGTCTATAACAATCGGTTGTTATGGATGAGAACCCTAAAGTGGATGTAGTTAGAATGTAGTTGTCACACTGCAAATTACTATAAAGTTATATAATTTCTTATCATATTTGTTATGGTAATAGTTTGTATTTTAACTCGAGCTATTTGTTTGTGGGCTAACACAAATATTTATTATAACCAATGCAAATTTTTTTATAAAACTTTATGGTGGTATATGATAAGGCTGTAAAATGAGCAAACAGTTCGGGTTCGATTTGTATTCGCTCGATTAAAAGTTTGATTCGAACTCGACTCGATATATAAATGAGCCAAATATGATTAAATTTTAAAGTTCGATAAATTACTCGAACCTCTTCAAATTGCAATTTTCTATTGATACTTGAATCATATTCGTTCGAAAAGTTTAAACTGTTTGGGCTCAATTCGAGATCGTACTCGACTAGGTAGCTAAATTAACCTCAATCAAACCTTATTTTATACTCAATAAATTTTGTGAACTAAATTTAAGCAACTCAATACTCGGCTCGAGTCGATTCATTTATACCCTTAATATGTGGTGTTATTATTTCACCCTAACCTGATCCGTCTTAAGCATTAAAGCATAGGATATAGAGCAAGACTTACAGAGCTTGCTCTTGTTCAAAGTATATTTCTTCTTTGTATTTATATTTTTCTTAATTTTTTTCATTTCAATTGGGAAGGGCTAGGAAGATTAAATAACATCCTTATTTATTATAATGTGTTTTTCTTTGTCTAGTTATATAATGATAGAAGTAAACACGCCATTATAATTGAGATGTAATGTAACATTCTAATCCCACATCGTATAATGTTATCGTTAATATTTTCTTTTCTTCTTTTTTGTTTTGGTTCTTACCTCTCAGTATCCGTCAACCATTAATACTTTCAATCATGACCTTTTGGGTGAATCTGTAGCGGGTTAAGATAGCCCCATTAGGCTTTATTATATTATAATTTAATTCTGATTCGAGATTTGACTTAAATTGTTACATGCATGCTAGTATAACCTAGGAAAATAGTTGTAATACATTGCTAGTAGTATATAAAGCTTGATTAACATGTCAAATTTAATCACTGTTTTTTTAGCACTATGGCAATTTCTTTACTCAATTGGAGTAACTGGATGAAGAAAAAAAATTCCTTTTAGTGATCTTACTTCCATTCTCATCCACCCCTCTATTTTTTTCGGAGATTATAACTGCTTTGATTTCTATTAGGCAGTACTTCATATTGATGCCCCTCCTATATATGCTAATTGTTGGCGCATTTAGCATATCTACTAGTGAGTACAAATATGGCATAGCCTTCATGTTATCCCCATAATCCTTGTCCAAACTGTTTCTGTGCGGCAGATGATCAGTGTGTAATAAACCAAATAAGAACCAGACAGAGTTCCCTCGGAATCTAATCGATACACGCAGGCAGGAGGTGATCTCTCTTTGCGTGTCAGCACTGTATTGGTTAATTGACCAACTTACCATTCCCATGCTCAACAATTAAATTTGACAATAGTATCTAAAGCCGAAACCTCTTAGTTTTTTTATACCACAAGCAGTTTTACCAGTAATCATTACATGAACAAAAACCGCCTTCAAAATGATGGAATCGATTCACATCTCTCACTATAATCTTCCTTGGATAAATATATGAAACAAACTTTAAAGCTGAATGGCAGTCATTGCAAACTCTAAGGTTCTTGGTTACATAAATTTCCACCTCAGGTTCAATCTTCATAAGACCAAAAGCTACAGCCAGCTTCTCACTGTGATAGTTGAGGATGTGTTCTTTGTCTTCCTCTTCTATATCATGCAAAACACAAGATCGATCTGGAGCATAGCCTACCATCTTCATCTCCACCACCAACATCTCGACCTTTTTATAAACGTCACTAGTGCATGGATTCAACTGGTCTCCATTGTGAAAACCATGAACCTCATTACCAAACTCAATAATGCTCAACGCTGCAGGTTTTCTCAGTCCTCTGTCATTCATTACTTGTCTTAGATTTCCAACTTCTTGCCACTTGTTCGATGCTGCGTATATATTTGACATTAAAACATAGTACCCAGTATGTTCTGGCTCAAGGTAGAAAAGATTATCAGCTGCAATCTTCCCCAAGTTTGTATTTCCATGGATTCTGCAAGCCAAAAGCAATGCACCCCAAATCCCATCATTTGGTTGTGATGGCATCTCCTTGATCAATTCATAAGCTTCATACAAAAGCCCAGCTCGGCCTAGCATATCGACCATGCAAGCAAAATGTTTCTCCTCGGGCATGATGGAGAATTTTTTCATGTCCAAAAAACACCTTCTACCTTCATCGATAAGTCCTGCATGACTACAAGCAGAAAGAACGGATATGAATGTAACGTGGTTTGGTGCAATGCCTTTTTCTTTCATTCGTGAAAAGAGTTTAAGCGCTTCTCTTCCAAACCCATGCATGCCATACCCTGAGATCAAAGCATTCCAAGAGCTAACATTCAGTTCACTCGAGGGACGATTACTGAACATTTCAGCAGCAGTATCTAAATCCCCACACTTGGCATACATGTCCACTATTGCATTCCAAAGTGTCAGATCAATACTCATTTCACTATCGACTACAAATTTATGGATTTTCCTTGCATGTTGCCGAGAGCCTAGATAAGCACAGGCAGAAACCACGATAAGTGCTGTCACTGGGTTTGGTTTAATATTGGAAATCTTCATTTGCTCAAAAACTGAAAGAGCTTCACTAGCTAGTCCATTTTGGGTGTAGCAAGAAAGCATGCAATTCCATGTTATGCCATCTCTTTCTTTCATGTGATCAAAGACTAAACACGCCTTTTCGACCTCTCCACACTTGGCATACATAGAAATAATTGAGTTCCCAACACATACATCGTCAAGAAAAGCATTACGAATCACATACCCATGAACCACCTGAGCATTTTTGGCATCTCCCAACTGGCCTACGGCAGATGCAACACTCACTGCCATCACCAAATCCACCAACACATCCTCCTCTTGCTGCATCCTGTTGAACAAAGCTAGTGCATCACCAGCCAACTCGGCCTGCTCATAGGCTGTGAGCATTGCAGTCCAGCATACAAGATCCCTCTGAGACATTTTATCAAAAACCATGCGACCATCATCAATTAAGCCACACTTGGCATACATATCAACCAGAGCAGCCTCCACATACATATCCGAATGAAACCCAGTTATTATAACATCACAATGAATCAACTTCCCTAGAAGAGGCAAGGATACTGCAGCACAGGCTTTGAGGACAAAGGGAAATGTGTAATTGTTGGGTTGAATTCCAGTTTTTCGCATAACGTAGTAAAGCTCCAGAGTTTGGAAAAAGTTACCACCATTTGCATAGGCACGAAGCATTGTGTTCCATAGGAACGAATTGGGTCCATGCCGGATATTATCAAACAAAGATCTAGCACTTTCCGGGTTCTGAAATTTGGAGTATTTGAGGATGATTTTTGCACCCAAGTGAACACTTTCCCTAATGAAGCCAATAATAGTGAGAGACGAGTGTATTTTCTTGAGATTGGTCAAGCTATTACATGACTGTAGAAGGAGATCGTAATGACTTTCCACCAGTTCACATCTAGCAGTGTTGTTGCGACATATATACCATGCCCGACGAAGCATAACTTTTGGCTAACAAACATATGCAAGCTCTAAATACATGCAAACTCTTGTTTGTCATGAACCGTCTTTAATCTATAGATTAGAGTATGTTTTGCTACATAAAATTATAGGTGGATGCTTCTCAAAGGAGGATAGTACTAACAATATTTTGAAGGAGTGAACGATTTGATTGAGAATAGTTTAACTACCGAGTCGAGTACGATCTCGAATCGAGCCAGAGCAGTTTGAGCTTTTCAAACGAATATGATCGAGTGTCACTAGAAAATTACAATTTGAAGAGGTTCCAATAATTTATTAAATTTTAAAATTGCTCATATTTGAATCATTTATATTTCGAGTCGAGCTTGATTTGAATTTTTAGTCGAACGAGTACGAATCGAGCCCGAACTGTTTGCTTATTTTACGATCTTAGTTGAAACATACAGTAAAGGATATCATTTTCTTCATTTGAAAAGGGGTACAAAAAGTGATCTTTTTTGGTGTATAAATCAAATGTCGTAGCAATCATTGGATGAGAACTGTATACAACTTCCATATATAGGAATCAGGTCAAATGTTTAGCTTCTACAAACAAGAACAATGATATAACACCAGATCAATTAGCCAATAATATCTTGAAAGCCATAGCTGCCAAGATAAGACAGACCTAAAGAAAAAATGTACTAGAATTTATTGTGTAAAAACAAATCTAATGCAAAACTATAAATGAGATAGAAGAAATTTATAATAAGAAAAAAAATATTAGAATAGTATTTTTTTTAAAAAAAAACTTGAGAAGGATTTAGAATAATTGAAGTGGTTCTTTTGGGTAGATTTACAACCTATTTATATGTTTCCAAATACCGGTATGTTGAATTCCAAACATTATTTGAATTGGTTTACCCCTTAATTTAAAAGTTTCCGTTACAATGTTAGTTGACATCTTTAATGTTGGAATTGGCTTGTTTCATATTGTCGCCATGACTTGAACCCAAGTCTTTAACATTACATCTCCTTTCACTTAACTAACTGAACCATTTAATTTGTTGGCTATATGGACAACGTATAATGTATTTACTATATACTTTTTAGATTTAAAATATCCAACAGACCTCCCATATTTTCACAATCTTGCAATCCTTTTCCTCTGACCTTCTTCTTTTTCTTTTTAGATATAACATACATAAGTAAAAGATGTCTTTCGACTTGAACATTTACATAGTTTATATCACACAAAATATCTGAATTCTTAGTAGCGTTAGCTTTGAACTAAGAAATCTTATAGTGATATCTTGCTTAATAGACATATACTATATCACTTATAGTTTAAGGAAACCGAACACATTTATGGTCTTGTGTTTACCTCTTGGGTTTCGTAAGTAACTTAGAGACGGGCCTTAAGTCTCGCAAAAGCAACCCCACCTCCTTCACTTACATAACTGAATCTAATTAGATGCACTTATATATATGACATGCATCCTCCAAACCGGATATATTACCCCATCTTCTTTGTTCTCCCTATAAGCATACACTAACTTTGAGATGATTTCGAAGAATTTCTTGTCCATACTTGTTTAGTGTATAACTGGTTATTACTGTAAGTATTTTTCATTAAACTAATACACAAGATGTTACTCTAGTATTTAGTTGGGTTCCACTTATAGGTTACTTTTTATTCAAAAGTTTTAAATCCATCTCCCTGGAAGTCTTACATATTACATCATTGCCTAGGCCTTTTGTAAAAAGATCTACCAAATTTTTCTTTGACTTGACATAGTTAAAGGTAACAACCCTTTTATTGATTTGGTCCCTTACATAACTATGTCTTAAATTTATAAGTGTAGACTTCTCGTTATAAATCTTATTATAAGACTGTGATAATTCTGCCTCATTATAACAATATATTGAGATAGCTGTCATTGACTTGGGCCAAAGTGGTATTTTAAATAATAAATCCTTAAGTCATTTGGCTTCTTTTATAGCAGTTAATAATGCAACAAATTCGGATTCCATAGTTGAATGTGTTATCAAGATTTGTTTCTTAGAACCCCAAGAAATTGTCCATCCTCCAAAAGTGAATATCCATCCACTTGTAGACTTTATTTCATCCGAATCCATTATCCAGTTTGCATCCGTGTACACTCTTACCACAGCTGGGTATCCTGTATAGCATAATGCATAGTTCATTATGCCTTTAAGATATTTAAGTATCCTTGATACTGCGTCTCAATGAACTTGACCTGAATTATGAGTAAATTTGCTCAATACTCCAACCACAAATATTATATCAGGTCTACTACACTGCATTGCATACATTAGACTATCGATTATACTTGCATACTCTAATTGAGATCTATGTTACTCGGACTCGGGTACGAATCTAGGTGTCGGGCACGTGAAGTTAAAAAATAGAGGATACGCGGATATAGATCTGAATTTGGGCACGGGTGCGGGAATACGGTATGTTATGATTTTTTGTACCGTTCAGAAGATCTCAACGAGACTTTTGAGTGGTGTAAAAAATTTGAAGAAAAAAAATATCTTGAAAATACCTCCTACGGGAAAGCATGCAAGTTTGACTTTAGAAAATAAAATACTTTCGAAACTATTTTTAATATTTTTTTTGTACCATTCAAAAGTCTCGTTGAGTGGTGTAAAAAATTTGAAAAAAAATCTAGAAAATGCCATCCTACGGAATAGTATGCAAGTTTGACCTCAAAAATAAAATACTTTCGAAACTATTTTTAAATTTTTTTTGTACCATTCAAAAGTCTTGTTGAGTGATGTAAAAAATTTGAAAAAAAATCTAGATAATGCCCCTATGGGAGAGCGTGCAAGTTTGACCTTAAAAAATAAATATTTTCAGAACTATATTTTTAATTTTTTGTACCGTTCAAAAGATCTCAACGGGCACTTTTGAATGGTGTAAAAAAATTGGAAAAAAAAATCTAGAAATATGTTTTTTTAAAGTTAAAATGATACGACTTTACGTATAAGACATTTAAAACGGGACACTATACATCAATTTTTTGCCATTGAACTTTTCTTAGAATTGTGACTTGAAATTTTGCGAGTGCACCCACTATACATATTTGGATTCGTTTACACCAAAGCAAGAAATTCCTTATGTATCTCTTAGATTTACAACTCTTTTGCTGATCTTGAAAATAATTTCGAGTTCAATTATGTATCTCGGTTAAATTTACAAAACAATAAATTTTATCTTTTTATATAAATTTAATATTTATTATTATATAAATAATAAACACTATGTAATCTTTGAATAAATGATCAGAAGAATATTGTTAGAGATAAATTCATATCAAGGAAATAAATTTGAAATTTCATTAGTATGATCACAAAACAACAAAACAAGTAAATTTATAATAAATCATTGAACACGCATTATTAATATAACAAAATTTAAACATCCTAATCTATTATCTATTATCTATTATTTATTATCTATTAATTATACTAAAACACAGTAGATGACACAATATATTGACATCTGTCCTTCTAAAAACTCAACACCTGTCCATCCTAATTAATATCCTTTACAAAAATACCCTTCACAACAGTCTTGCCTGCTTATATACATGTATGTGCTTTTGATTAAATGTAACTTTTTATCTCAACAGACACGTATATGGATAATAATGTTTGTTTTGTTTAGCTATGGAATCCCAGTCGCCATGTGTTCTGTTATTATGTGGAAAATCATTTGCAGAGAAGGATTTGGCTAATTCTATGAAAAACAACAATATTCTAAAACTCCCTGAAAATGTCGAAGTTTCAGTGTTTTTGCACTCAGAGAATGAAAAGTCTTTCGACGAGGAATTTTTATGTATAAATTCTCTTTCAACTGTGCGCTTTGGAAGGTTCCTAATTTGGTCTCGGGGATTGCCTTCTACTCATGATGTAATTTCAAAGTAAGTATACTTTTTTATTATTAATAACATTGATGTTAATTACTTAGAAAATGTTGCTATTAAAATTTTAGTTGTTTGCAGCAATTTTGGGGATCTTCTTATTGGTGCGGTGTGTGTTGCTGATTTTCAATACAAAGGCCGAGGTTTCTGAGTTTTTTGAATTTTACATTTGAATTGTGTGGTGATTATAATTGTGATAATTTTTGCAGGCAGGTCGAAGAATGTCCCCAAAGGGCTGTCTACTTTTTTCGTTTACAATACATATGGAAGATGGCCGAGTCGTTCAACTTGTACAATACGTAGTTAGTCTTGCTATGACAGAGGCAATAAAGGATGACTGTGACAGAAATGTGTCATTGTTATGGCTTAATTTAGAAAACTATTATTACAAATTTAATTGTAGTAAAATAATGGAGTGAAAGAGTATCATTGCTTCAATTAAAACTTATTACATAGTAGTTGCTGTAGTTGATCCAAGTTATTTAGAATCAACCTTATTAGTATTGAGAGTAGATTCCCTTGTCTTTTGGTGGATGGTCAGCATCAATAGTTCTGAACTGAATACCCTCATGTACTGTACCCCATGCCTCATCTTCATAACTGTGTCATTTTGTGTTAAGCATGGGCATGCGAATAAATCTTTTACTAGAAGATCAAGTTTTTACAAGGATCATGTAGATCAACGTATAGATCAAACAAGTTTAACGTTAGTGCTGGTAAATTTCTTTTCATGATGATTTGCCAATCTAAACAAATAACTTGCATATTCCTAAGTGATATAGCTATAATTTTCATATCCCCTTTCATTGATGCCCTTGTCTTTTGAGTCACCTGTTATGCGTACTTGCTAGATACACGGATTTGGTGTGTATGGTATTGCTATTGTTGTGGAGACCTGCATGTTGTAGTTAAAATTTGACCTTCCACATCTTACAGGTGTAGGTTTGAATGATGATAACGAGAAACCGACAACATTCTTGAATTCTGTTCTAAAGAAGTTGACTTCGGTTGCTTACCAACTGCAGAGAGAAGATCTTATTGCCGCCTTCTTCAATAAATTTGAGACTCTTTTCGATTTTTGTATGAATCAAGGTTAACTATTGTCTTCATATTCAAGTGTTCTTTTCTCTTTGTTTGCCACTCTAACAATCAATTTGGTGTTTTCTGTAAGTATTATATATTGTAAGCTTAAACAAATAACTAATTACTAAAATTTGTATACATGTCTTTGTCTGGACACAACACTGTCTACGGTTCTCATGAAAGTTCAAATTATGACACCGTACAATATAATGACAACATGAAGAAATTCAGGAAGATGGTATTGTCAAGCCATGAGTATGCTAGCAGTATAAGTTGAGATTTTTGTTTTTAACTTGCAAATGCACATGAGCTTGAGTTGGAATTTGATAGTTGGAGTAATTTTATTGTCTATTCCGTATCCAGATTGTTGTGCAAGACCATGATACTGTAATAGTAATTGGCAACGTTGATCCAATTGATGTGGTGAATAAATTCAGAAAAGTATGGCACACAGAACTATTAACAGTTGGACCAGCAAAAGAACCCGAAAAGAGGATTTCGATGAACATTCTTGTTTTGTTATCTTAGATAATGCAGAAGATGGAAAAAAAATTGTGCTTACAATTTATAGTTTTATATATTTCGTATGCTTCTTTAAATTAAATTAACAAGTGAAACACTGTTGTGAATCCTGAGCTTGAGCTGTAGTTTTAAATTTAAAGGCCATACATAATGTTTCTCAATGATCGTATCTCCTCTTTAACAGATGAAAATTATATAGAAACATTTTATTGGGCAAGTGCACCATACTTCAAGATTAATTCTGTTGGATTTCAGGATTTGATTACTAATTTCCTTTTCCCTGAGCTCAGGATAAGAGGGATTTTCCTTTCCTCACTCTGGTTTTAATATATGGAGACCATTTGTAATCCAAATTTAGCAGAAATATTATACTACTAAACTTACGGAAAGGCCATATGATTATTTATTATTGTTCACTGTTTGCAAATTTATCATAATCTGATTTATGTGTCATTCTTTTATGGCTTGCTGATGACATGTTGATAACAATCTACCATATTTTTATTATATTTTAATTTATTAATTGTATGTACACATTTATTATTAAAAAAATGAATAATCCCGCCGCAACGCGCGGATATGTATCTAGTTTATCAACATATTTTCAATTCATTCTTATCTTTAAATGTAACAACTTTAAAATTTAAACTCTTTTTTGTTTTTTAATACCAAATTCAACATCCATATATTTCATAAAAAGCAAATCTCATTTTAATTATATAAAATATTAAAAATATATATATAAACTCATATTTTTATTCACTCTTTTGGAAATGCTGCTGATGATGATGATAAATTCTTCATACTCCTGTACGTATTCTCGAGGGCTGGGATGGGCTACAGGGGAAGACTTTAAATTAATTAACAAATACTAGTAGTATCATCATCTTTATTTCTCGACTGTTTGTGTGTGCACTAACACCAATTATCGGTATGTGAACACCGTAATATTCCTCTTCTTCTCGGATGCGTCTCGTTGCTTCAAAACCATTCATATTTGGCATCTATCAATCAAACATGAAATAATATTTTTACACACTTAAACCATAGCATCTTTGCTAATTTTCATTAGCTATATACATATATATATATATATAGAGCAAGGATTAAGTGCATACCCCTCCTTACTCATCCGTGCTCACCCACTTTAGGCGATGGTTTAGGTCATACAACCGTCGTTTATATTTTTAGCGACGGACAATATATAGCGTCGCTAAAAGTATAGACGACGGTTGTATGACCGAAACCGTCGCCTAAAGGGAGTAAGCACATGTGAGTAAGATAAGGGGTATGCACTTGATCCTTGTTATATATATATATATATATACAAGGGCGGAGCCATGAATTTATTTCGTACCGGGCTACCAAGTACCAACATTAGATGGATGGAAAATGTCCTTCACTAGTTGATGCACTTTCTCTTGATTTAAAGAAGAAAAAAACAAAGTTTTTTCTCTCTTGCTCCTTGACTTTCCATTATGACTTGTTCAAATTGAAAATTCCCAAAACCTAAAAATTCAGAAATTACCTTTAAAGTTCAAATTGAAATTCTCTAAAGTCAAACACTAAATTGGTAGAATCAATTGGCATGAATACGTGCAATAGAATCAATCAATTATACTCATCTTCAACCCTATAAAATATTCTAGCCTAACATGCTTGAAATTGGAACACAAAACATAATTAAATAATGCATACATAAATAAGTAAAATATTTATTTCAATGTACCAATTAATTGAATAAGAAAATAAAATAAATTCTTAATTTCAAAACTCAAGAGTGTTCTGTTCTAAATAAGAAACAATGATATCCTTAACATTCAAAAAATAAAGAACAAATTAAATAAAAGAATGATGCTCATCAATTGCTAAAAGAAATAAAATACCCATAAACTAGTATACAACTAATATTTATTATTAAAACAATACATACTGACCTCATACAGAAATTTCACAGAGTCCCTCTCAACTTAGCCGCCAAAGTCACAGAGCAAAGAAAAAGCCACAAATATCTTCTATTTAACAAAATAGAACTGATTTTGAATTTTCCACTCACCCTAATAAATCATCTGGGCCGTCCAAAATTTGGAATAAATCTCACCATCCATATAGTGCCGGAGTCATGAGACATAACTAGTTAATCAACAAAAAAAAAAAAAAAACCAAGTTCGATAAACCCTCTTATCAACTAATAATATAAAAAAATTAAAAAAATAAATTAAAAAATAGCCCAGAAATGCCAAACCCAATTTGAATATGGGAAATTGGGAATTACAAGAAAATGGAGATGAAATGAACCACAAAAAACCCACCTACATATACATAACATTTCCAAATTATAAGCCCCAAGGCTATCTTTTTAACTAGATAGATAGCTTCCAAAAGTATCTGCATTTACTTGCTATCTTCATCTGATATCTTCTCCCTGACTCATTTCTTTGATGCAACTCTCTTTTTCTTCATTCATTTACGAATTAGGGCATCCTATAAATGCCTTTACATGTACTATGTCAACAAACTAAGCAATATGTATTTAGTATTCAATGTTGGGTTGGACCGTTGGGCTATTGAAAGTATATAACTTATAAGTACTAATACTATAACTAAAAAAACTTTACCCGGGCTGGAGCCCACCCCACCCCAGGAATTAGTGGCACACATCCATATTGAAGAACAAAACAGGGCTAAAGAAAGGGGAGACGTAGTTCCAACTCATACTGTCAAAGCTAATCTCGTAGAACAAAAGTCACAGTGGAAGAGCCAAAATTATCAGTCCAAAAACTACAAAGGAAAAAATCAAAAAATCAATGGGAAGAAAAGATAATAGGTTCAACAATTCCAATAAAATTCAGAAACCTTTACCTTTCACTAAAGGTCCTTGCTTCGTATGTGGCAGACCTGACCATATTGCTATGAAGTGTCACTTTCGCAAGGGGCAAGATAACAAAAATAATACTTCTCAGCCTAAACCCCAAGCAAACTTAGTTGAATCCGATGATGTTATTGTTACTGTTGTCTCGAAAGTAAACCTAGTTGATAACTTCACAGAATGGGTAGTAGATACTGGGGCCACTAGACACATTTGCGCGAATAGAGACGTAATTCCCAACTACAAAAATGTGACTAATGCAGAGAAGGTTTTTATGGGGAATTCTCGAGCCACCAGCGTTGCGGGAAAAGGGAAAGTCTTACTAAAATTAACTTTTGGGAAAACAATTGCCCTACAAGATGTAATTCATGTGCCCGATATTCGTAGGAATCTTGTGTCTGGGTCTTTGTTGAATAAAGCTGGCATTAAGCTTGTGTTTGAGTCTGATAAACTTGTATTTACTCGTAATGGAGAATTTGTTGAGAAAGGTTTTTGTAATGGGGGTTTATTTGTACTTGATGCTTCTGCTGAATTGAATAATAAGAATGCTTCTTTTGCTTATATCGTTAAATCTTTGGATATGTAGCATGCTAGATTAAGACATTTGAATGTAGCTTCTATTAAAAAATTGAAACAACTTGAACTTATACCTAATCTTGCAAATACAGAGTTTAACAAATGTGAAATTTGTGTAGAAGCAAAACATGCTAAGAAACCTTTTAAAAGTGTTGAAAGACAAACTGAGCTACTTGAGTTAATTCACAGTGACCTAGCTGACTTTAAAAATACTATGAGTAGAGGTGGTAAGAAATATTATATTTCTTTTGTAGATGATATGTCTAGATATACTCGAATTTATCTACTTTTCTCTAAAGATGAAGCGGAAGAAATGTTTATTAAATATAAAGCGGAAGTTGAAAATCAGTTAGAAAGAAAAATTAAAAGACTTAGATCTGATCGTGGAGGTGGATATGATTCGGGAAGTCTTAAAAAATTTTGTGAACTAAATGGAATAATTCATGAAACTTCTCATCCTTATTCTCCACAGTCTAATGGATTAACAGAAAGAAAAAATAGAACACTTAAAGATATGATGAATGCAATGATAATTAGTTCTGGTTTACCTTCTAATATGTGGGGAGAAGCTTGTCTTTCTGCAAATCATATTTTAAATAGAGTTCCACATAAAAAGATAGACTCTACACCATATCATTTATGGAAGAAATATGCACCTAATTTGGGGTATCTTAAAGTGTGGGGGTGTCTAGCTAAAGTAGCTATACCGGAATTTAAAAGGAATAAAATTAGACCTAAAACAATGGATTGCATTTTTATTGTATATGCTTCTAATAGTGCTGCTTATAGATTTTTGGTAATTAAAGATGCAACTAATAATTATCAAAATAATTCAATTTTGGAAACAAAGGATGCAGAATTTTTTGAAAATATATTTCCAATGAAAATAAGAGATGAGGGCAATCCTTCCTCTAGTGAACCTCTTAAAAGGAAAGATAAAGAACCTGTACCTGCATCTACTAGAAGTAAGAGGCAACGTTTTGAGAAAACTTTTGGTCCAGACTTTATAACTGCTTTCATAACCGAAGATGACCCTAAAACTTATGAAGAAGCAATGAAATTAATTGATGCAAATTTTTGGAAGGATGCTATTAATAGTGAACTAGAATCTATTATGCTAACCATACATGGGAACTAGTTAATTTGCCTAGAGGATGTAAACCTATTGGATGTAAATGGGTGTTTAAAAAGAAGTTAAAAGCTGATGGGTCTATTGATAAATTTAAGGCAATACTTATAGCAAAAGGGTTTACTCAAAAGGAAGGTTTTGATTATTTTGACACTTACTCACCAGTGACTAAATTAGCAACTATAAGAATTTTAATTGCTTTGGCTTCTATTCATAGATTGATAATCCACCAAATGGACGTTAAAACTGCTTTTTTAAATGGAGAGTTAAATGAAGAAATATATATGTGTCAACCAGAAGGGTTTGTTGTTCCAGGTGAAGAACAAAAAGTGTGTAGACTTGTAAAATCTTTGTATGGTTTGAAACAAGCACCAAAATAATGGAATGATAAATTTAATAAAACTCTCTTGTCTAATAATTTTGTGACAAATGAATCTGATAGTTGTGTTTATAGTAGATTCAATGGAATTTGTGGTGTGATTATTTGTTTATATGTGGATGACTTGCTAATATTTGGTACTGATGAGAAAGTTGTGAAACCTACTAAAGACTTTTTATCTTCTAAATTTGACATGAAAGATTTAGGAAAAGCGGATTTGATTCTTGGCATGAAAATAAGTAAACATGCAAATGGTTTAGTTTTATCACAGTCTCATTATGTGGAAAATATTCTTAAGAAATTTAATTTCTTTAATGAAGAGTCATTAGGAACCCCTTATGACTCTAGTGTGCATTTAAAGAAAAATAAAGGGATTGGTATTGCACAAATTGAATATGCTAGAATCATTGGTAGTGTGATGTATTTAATGAACTGTACTCGCCCTTATATAGCATATGTCATTAGTAGACTTAGCAGATATACACATAATCCTTCACAAGATCATTGGAATGCATTGTCACGACTAATGAGGTATTTAAAAGGAAGAGTTAATGTAGGTGTACATTTTACTGGTCATCCTAGTGTTTTAGAAGGATATTGTGATGCTAATTGGGTATCTGATAATGATGAGACAAACTCCACTAGAGGTTATGTGTTTACTTTAGGTGGAGGAGCTATTTCTTGGAAATCAGCAAAACAAACTTGTACTGCTAGATCTACTATGGAATCTGAATTTATTGCTTTAGAATTGGCAGGTACAGAAGTAGAGTAGATAAGGAATTTATTGGCTGATATACCATTGTGGTATAAGCCAATTCCTTCTATTTCTCTGCATTGTGATTCTCAAGCAGCTATTAGCAGGGCAATGAACCATGTTTATAATGGAAAACAGAGACATATTCGCTTGAGGCATAACATTGTAAGAGGACTGATCAGTAATGGGGTTATTTCCATAGAATTTGAAAGGTCTGAAAAGAACCTAGCGGATCCGCTTACTAAGGGATTGAGTAAAAAAGTAGTCCAAGAAGCATCCAGAGGGATGAGACTATTGCCAACATCTTGAGTAAATAATATATGATGGAAACCCAACCCATGTGATTGGAGATCCCATGAATTGGGTTCAATGGGTAATAACAAGTCATGTAATTATTTAATTAAAGCACTACAATTATTTATATCTCTCCCTGTGTATGTGGTGCTTACTGACAAATTGTGATAGGATGAATCATTTAGATTCTTAATGAAACTCATAGCCCTAAAGGGTGGTGTATGTCAGTATACATTTGATGGGTTCACCTATATAAAGGTGGAAGTGTAGGCCGCTTCCTATGAGAGTCTTTGGCAAACTCTCTAGAGCCTTTATGAAAATCTGGGATATGGCGCATGGCCTAGAACGCGCCCAACCGCGGACTTGTGTGGATTCAGGTTTTTAGATATGTGTGCAAGTTCAATTGGTTATACCATTGATATTGGGTTCAAGAATATAGTTCACCTATAATCTACAATCATGAACTTGTTCCACTAAGTGTCGATTCAAACCCACAAGGTATCGACTTTATGTATCTAAAAACCATTGCCCTTCTTACTTCCTCTCAATTTTTTCTATCTCTGTGATAATTTTGGACCATGTGGGGGATTGTTGGTGTGATGCTCCAAAATTCATAGTTTTGTCAACGTCCCACATTGGCTATTTTTGGAACTCTCATGGTACATATTAGCACTTGTTGCTATGGGCTTAGTAACTTGGTTGTGTAAAAGGGATGGACTCGCGCACATGAGGACGGCTAAGGAATTGGGTGAGGCCAAGCTTGGTTCTCGGACTTTCAATCAGAAAACCTTAGTGCGCGCGATACGCCCGCGCAACCCACTGTTTTGCTATTTTAATTCCCTTTTATACTAAGACAGTTTTTAATACCCTAGCCGTTTCTCATATTAATTCCCAGCGTAAACCTTATTTGTATTTTTCTGTAACTCCAATCCAACGTAAACAATATTGATGGTCCAACGTTATTCTTCCTGTTACCAGTTTGATGTTCTTCTTCTTGTCCTATAAATACCAGTTTGTTATGCAGAAAAAGTACACACAGCAAAATCTGTTCTTCCTATACACATATATAATCTGTTTATACAGTCCCTCTCTTCTTTATCTCTGTTCATATATACTCTGTTCTGGGCAATCCACAAAGACAGGTCCATAGTCTTCTTCTGCGAGTACACGCAATCGAAGGCTTGCCGTTGAATCCTGGAGAGTGAACGCCATTGGAGCTCAACTGTACCAAGGTTTCTAACCAGTGAGGGCGGAATCACTTTTTAGGACAGTAGCTTTGCTACGCCTCGGCTTCGTTCATATAACAGCTAAGTTGTTCCAATTTTGTTCGCCTATTAGTCTTGTTGATACTGCTCTTGCTGCTGCTATTACTCCAACAAGTACTTGATCAATTTCTCCTTGCAGGGTTTGGAGATTCTTGGAAGTACTGGTTTCTGAGGGAACTTCTCCATCTGACCACTGTGTTATTGCTCCTCCAAACTCTGGTAAAATCCCTATCACTTGATACAAACGCGATCCATGGAAAGGTTTGGATATGATGAGGTCAGTTAGAGGGAGTTTGTTGTCGCCAAGGCCTTGAAAATGAATGTTACGACTTCCTGGTTTATCTATCCATACAACCCTAATACAAATATTAGTAAGGTTTTTTCTGAATTCAGCCACAACCCTACTGAGCTCGCGAAATGGTCCACCATTTGCGTCAATCACAATTAAAATGAAGTTTGATGTACTTCTAGTATTAGTCCTCCTTTGGGTAGGTGGTACCTGATCACTTCCATCTAGAGCACTCAGAGGTACTTCCTTTGATTTGGTGCTAGAAGTGTACGTTGCATGTATGCTTAGACAGTCACTCCTTGAATTCACATCAAGTCTTCCTGAAGAACTGTATCGAGAAAGGAGCAGCTTTTGTTTGATATTATTTAGAGTAGTAGAAAGCTGCTCATAGTGCTTTACAACTGACACCTTAATCCCAAGTCCTTCCATGAATTTTTTAGAAACCTTGCGCCTTTCTTCACACTGAACCAAGAGTACAACTTGGGAACCTTCTACCTTAGGGCTATGCAGAGTACTCAGCCCTGAAAACTGATCGGATTCACCAGATACATGACCACCATGTGATTCGATGTCATATTCCTTTACACTATCAGTCTCACAAATATTGAGGTAGGTATTGAACATTAAGCAAGTTCCTTTTTGACCAACTTCCTTATCTACAATTATTATCTCCCCACCAATCAGACGTACCTGTTATGTTAGAAAATTTTCAAGTCATGACCCAACATAATAATTAATCAGCCTGTAAGATAAATTTTGCAGTTTTCATCCCTAGATTTAATGAATGAGATTATCTAGTTAGTATTAGAACAGATTCAGTAGCCTGTCATGGGATTTTTTATAATCATAATATTACTAGCTATATAATATGCTATTCGAGTGAGTACGTACGTACCAGAGATTGAACAATACCAAGCCCTAAGCCAGTGCCTTGTCCAAGAGCCGTCTCCTTGACCTGAACATAGTTCTCAAAAACTGATTTTGCCTTCTCTTTCGGAATTCCTTTTCCTGTATCATCTACCTCAAACACAAACTCCATGCCATTTTCATCTTGTTTGACTGCATGCATGGCTTCGTAGTCATTGTATGCTTCATCCTTTTTAAAGAACAAGCATGATAACCATGTTAGTGGATTATTCCGAGTGGAAGAAAGTATTGAATTTTCAAAAGTCGGTTTCCTAGTCCAAGCTCGTATAGAAACATGCCCCTCGGAGGTAAATTTGACAGCATTACTGACTAAGTTGCATAGTATCTGTTTAAGCTTCACTCGATCTCCTTTAACATGAGAAAACTTTACAACAGAGCCATCACAGAGATCCAACACTACATCTACACCCTTCTTCATGCCAACAGAGTGAAACAAATCAGCTACATCTTCAAGTAGTTGTGCTACCTCAAATTCTTCTTCTAGTTGCATCTTCCCGGCTTCAATCTTACTTGTATCAAGAATTGAATTCAAAATAAATCCCTACAAACACAAACATCACCTCATTATTAATTCTACTTAAATGATATATATAATTTCTTATGAACAAGTCAATGAATGACCTTACCTAAAAGGTCCTTTGTGCAAGATTCCATTTGTACCAAGTTTGTTTCCAACTCGGATCCAGGAGCAACTCCGATGTGGCATATCTCTATCAAACCAATGATTCCTGCCAGAGAAGAACGTGTTATTTCCAAAGTATTATTATTATATACTCCCTCCATCCCAAAATAATAGACGTTTAAGGATTTTTTGCAACAATTAAGGATTCATGAATATGACTCTTTTGCCCTTAATAAATAAATTAACCAAACAAGAATTAATTACTCCACCACGTTAAAATCTTATCAGTTCTGTTTGTTGCCATAATTGTTGATAGAAACAAGGAAGAAGATGGAACGCCAGTGCTCATCCAAAATTATTTTGCCGCTAAATTTTTGCTGCAATTTTTTTTTTCCGCTCTAATTGTTCATACCAGCATAAAGAAAGAAGCTTGAAGACATCAATTGCTTGACTTCTGCTACTCACTTAGGAAGCTTGAAGACGTTAATTTTTTTTCCGTATTTGGCGAAGACTGAAGACTTCTGCTACTCACTTAGGAATCCATGGAGATGAACAATTGGCTTCCTAATCATAGCAAGGAGGCATTAGGAGATAGAGTTTGAAAAACAATCAAATTCATCCTCAACCACATGAACTACACAGCAACTAAGAAACCTGTAACCAAATTCCAAACGACAATCATTTTTCTAGCAACCAAATCCTCTCAAATTGAAGGTTGTCATTCTCTTAAATTGAATAGATTGGTTCTTGGTTTGGGGCAAGTGATATGAGTCCGAGACATAAAGGTCGAATTCCCTTGGGTGAAATAGATTTAAACGTCGAATTGATTGATGTTAGAGATACAGAGGATGCACAAAGTCGATTATCGGATATTAACGATGATGTAGATGAAGATGATGCGATTCTTGATCATAATTTTAGTCTGAATTCTCAACCAATTGATGCACCTTTAACAAATTTGAACTTTCTATTGGACCTAAACAACGAACCAGTTCTAGAAGATGATTCTGACATGGGTATGTTTTTCTTTTTATTGGATTGATAATTTCTCTGATTATTTCATATTGGTCATAATGAGCTCATATCTTTGATTACTTATTAAACACATAAAAATTCTACAATTGTTGAAAGAATTCTGATGATATGTATTCGCAATAATTTGTTCATCCATTATCACAAAAGATAGTATTACTACAAGAATGATTATGATAGTTGAATTAAACGGGTTAAAAAAATTGCTCTCTTAACATATGGAAGTTATAATGCCTGACTTCATATTTTAACTTCAAGTTTCAAATTCTGTTTTAGTATAGATTTTAACTTCAGATTTCAAATTTTGTTTTATCATAGATTTTAACTTATGGATTATTATGACTGATTTGTGTCTTAATGTTATGTTGCAGATATCGAATTGCAATTAGAACAAAATAACAAGAGAAAGAACAGAAATTTATCAAACGATGAACGTAGAGCCATATATGATATGCTACTCCAAAAGAGTGTAGATGGAAAACTAAAAAAGGGGACGACTCAATTGGTGGCATCAGTTTTTTCAATTGGTATTCGTACAATCCAACGTATTTGGAAACAAGCAGCAACCAATGATGCATATGTTGATGTTTCTCATAGAATGACAAAGAATTGCGGTCGTAAGCGAATTCATGTTGATTTGGATCGATTACGTGACATTCCTTTGCATCGACGTACGACTATTTGCTCTTTATCTCATTCGATGAACATGAAAAAGAGTACATTGTTTAGACGTCTACAAGAAGGAGAGATTCGACGACATTCCAATGCGATAAAGCCTTTTCTTAAGGAAGACAATATGAGATCTCGGCTGAAATTTTGCAAATCAATGCTTGAACAAAGAAGCATACCACATGATCCTATTTTTATGGGGATGTATAATATCATTCACATTGATGAGAAGTGGTTCTACATGACAAAGCAAAATGAGAAATTCTACTTGGCACACGACGAAGAAGATCCGTATCGCATTTGTAAAAGCAAAAATTTTATCGGAAAAGTGATATTTTTGGTTGCCATAGCACGTCCAAGGTTTGATGCTCAAGGAAGTGAACTTTTCTCTGGAAAAATTGGCGTATTTCCTTTGGTTACACAAGAGCCGGCTAGAAGGAGGAGTGTTAATAGAGCTGCCGGGACATTGGAGACAAAACCTATAACTTCAGTAACAAGAGAAGTTATAAGATCTTATATGATTGAAAAAGTACTTCCTGCCATTAAGGAAAAATGGCCAAGAGAGGACTCGAGATATCCTATATTTATTCAGCAAGACAATGCAAGAACTCATATTGCTTTGAATGATGAGGAATTTTGTCAAGCTGCTGCACAAGATGGGTTTAATATTTGTTTGATGTGTCAACCTGCAAATTCTCCAGATTTGAATGTTTTGGATCTTGGATTTTTCCATGCCATTCAATCATTACAACAGAAAGAGCCTATTAAAAATATTGACGAGTTGGTAAATGCTGTGGTGAAGGCTTTCAACGATTATCCTACATTGAAGTCTAACCGTATATTTTTGTCATTACAACTGTGTATGATAGAAATAATGAAGGCCAAAGGTTCGAACAAGTACAAGATACCACATATCAAAAAAGCATTGTTGGAAAGAGAGGGCAGCCTACCGACTCAAATAAAATGTGATTCTGAATTGGTACAAGAAGTTATGAATTATCTAAGTCAATTTGATGCAGGTATATATGACTTGAATTTTTGTATACTAATATCTGTAATTGTCCTTAAATAGGTGTTGGTTGGTTTAATTGGTTCTCACTTTGTTCTACAGACTAGCTCAAGTGGTTTCCAGTTTCAAGTCAGAGGCCTTTTGTATGGAGTTGCCAAGGGCTTCTTAATTTTGGTACTACAGACTAGCTCAAGTGCTTAATGCTGGTGTATGAATTTTGCTGAAAACTTCTGCTGATGTATGAATTTTGCTGAAAACATTTGCTGATGTATGAATTTTGGTTTGGATGTCATTACTAATTTCGTTATGCGGAATTTTGGTTTGGATATCATTGCTACATGCATTTTACAAACAGTTTTAAGATTTTACCTACCCATCCCCCCTTCGTTGTAAATTAAATGAGTCTTACATATTTAGGCTATTTCTTTCTTTTTAAGTCTATACATTGAGCAACATTTTAAAAAAGATTTTTCAAAGATAATGGGTTTCCCCAGATAAGTCAGAGATAACTTCACCACCAGAATGGGTGCATGTACTTATATCCCCAAACCCCTCTTGTTTGAAATGGATAATACTAAAAGATATACCAACATGTTGAGAATGTAATTTTATGACAATCTCACTATACCATAAAAATAATTCCATGAAGCCTTACATTTCAAGGTTACACACACCAAGATTCAAAACCACAAGAATGCAAAACACACGCTGAACTAACATACCTTAGTCATACATTTACAAGCACAGAAAAATACAACAGCAGATGGATGAAAACAGTACTACTGTGTCTTTCTTCATGTTCCATTTTCAGGACACATTTCCTATTTCCCTCGCCACCGCCATATCAGCACACATTTCTTCATGCTCCGTCATATCAGCACGAATAAAATTTTCAGGACGACGGTTGTTTAAATAGGAAATAGGAAATGTGTGTTGTAAGGTTGTTCGTGGTTTGATATGGGGTTGTTTAATTAATGTGTGCTCGTTTTCTTAATTATTACGAGTATCTACTGTGTCTTTCTTCATGTTCCATTTTCAGGAAGCAACTTTAGATGGGGGCATGACTAAAGCATTGCAATGTTGACAGAAGGTTCAAGACATGTGAACCATCATCCAATTTTAATGTGTTGTTGCTAATGAGAATAGAACTCCCTCCTGTAAATATTTTCTATTAGATGCTCATTCATGAAACTCAATGAAAGAGCAGAGCTACAAATAGATTTTACTGTATAAAATTATTATATGAATATTAAACTCATTTTGATGGATTCCTATGCTTTTTAAGCTTCATTTTCTTTGTGCTATTGTTCGAGATAATAATTTTGGTAAGCTTGAATAACATCCTCAAGCTTCACTTGAACATGAAGCCATTAGCAATAAGATAGTCAAGACCATTAAAGATATGGCTACAAAAAATCACCAAACTCATCCTCCAACTCATTACCCTTCAAATGCTAAGTTGCTTACTTAAGATAACAGTAATTCTTCACATTAACCTGAAAGAAAATTGAAAATCATGACATGAAAGAGGAATATGACAAGGTCAAGGCTAAGCTGTCAATATACTCTGGGTTTTTTTCATTGTCTCTCTCTAGAATCCCTATTCTACAAAATACTCCATGTTGTTCTCGAAACTCTCTTCCTGCCAGAAAAGTAAATAGATATGATTAATAAAAATTAGGGAGATAAATCTTCAACATATCCACGACAATATCTTGAAATTTTTCTTCACAAACTTCTTCGGCTACATTTGGAAACTTATTCAAATCGAATCCGAGATCCGCAGGTTGATTCAAATCAAAGTTCCATGGAACTTTGATATTTTCAAAATCAAAATCCATAGGTTGATTCAAATCAAAATCCATGAAATCTCCATTTTCTTGCATTTTCAATCTATGGAGTACTGTGTTTTAAAAGAAGAATTGCAGCATCTATGGAGTATTAATTTTCTCAAGCTGCTGCACAAGATGGGTTTAATATTAAAAGAAGAGTGTGTTTTAACATACATACAGGTCAAGATGGGTTTCTTTCTTCAAGCAATCAATTCACTCTTGGAAACCAACGAGAATGTCAAGAGTTTTTTGAACCAGAACCAGAAGATACTAGTATTATGAAGAAAGGGTAGTATTGGAATAAAAGTGGGCAATTTAGCTTTGGACTTGTAAAACGTCTATTATTTTGGGAAAAATAAAAACTCCTTAAACGTCTATTATTTTGGGATGGAGGGAGTACTAATTAAATAAACAGAATTTAAAAATAAACAATTTATAAAAATGACTTACAAGATGCAATTGACAAACTTTTAAAACCAAGTCAACTGTTGGACAGTCTCTCCTTAAAGCAGATTTCGTCCCCGCTATTGGTGCTTACGGATGTAACTATGGACGTCTACTTCCCAGGATAAAATGGTCTTCAACTCTCACGAGAAGCACTTCAATGGAAGAGTTCCACGAACCAACAAAATATTTAATACTCTCTATGACTTATATGAATACTCTATATGACTTTTATATGAATGAAGAAAAGAACTTGAGAATGATTAGTTGAAGATTAAGTTATTGATTTGGGTAGATTAGGAACCTATTTATAGGTTTCCAAATACCCCTTTGAAGATATACATCCTTTCAAAAGGTTGCATACTTTTGAAAGGTTACACCCTTTTGATAGGTTATATCCCTTTGAAAAGATACATCTCTTTGAAAAGGTACATCCCTTTGAAAAGATGCATCTTTTTGAAAAGGTATGAACCAAAGGTCACACCTATTGGTTTTATTTCATTCATATATATATATATATATATATATATATCCAACAAGATATATATATATATATATATATATATATATATATATATGATATATAAATTGTTATTTCCAAAGTATTATTATTATATACTAATTAAATAAACAGAATTTAAAAATAAACAATTTATAAAAATGACTTACAAGATGCAATTGACAAACTTTTAAAACCAAGTCAACTGTTGGACAGTCTCTCCTTAAAGCAGATTTCGTCCCCGCTATTGGTGCTTACGGATGAAACTATGGACGTCTACTTCCCAGGATAAAATGGTCTTCAACTCTCACAAGAAGCACTTCAATGGAAGAGTTCCACGAACCAACAAAATATTTAATACTCTCTATGACTTATATGAATACTCTATATGACTTTTATATGAATGAAGAAAAGAACTTGAGAATGATTAGTTGAAGATTAAGTTATTGATTTGGGTAGATTAGGAATCTATTTATAGGTTTCCAAATACCCCTTTGAAGATATACATCCTTTCAAAAGGTTGCATACTTTTGAAAGGTTACACCCTTTTGATAGGTTATATCCCTTTGAAAAGATACATCTCTTTGAAAAGGTACATCCCTTTGAAAAGATGCATCTTTTTGAAAAGGTATGAACCAAAGGTCACACCTATTGGTTTTATTTCATTCATTTATATATATATATATATATATCCAACAGAACGCACATCGTGGCTTGCCTTGGCAAAGGCGATACTCTTATTCGTGCTCTTCCTTTCATCTTGTTGAGTCGCTTCCATTTGTTTTATTAAAGCAGCACATAAGTGCATCTCTCTTCTTCCTCCTCTAACAATTAGAAACACAAAACAAATAACGGAAACGAACATAGCAGCAATCGTTAACAGAAGTAGCAGAAAGGCAACATTAAAGTTATTCTGCACAAAGCTCTCTGGTCCCTTGAGTGGTATAGCCAATACATAAACCTGTAAACAATTAAAAAGGGATGATGTAGTTAAGTATATTCTATCTGAAAAGAAATCTATGGTAAAAAAAACAAAAACACTAACATACCAATTCCACCCCAACAATTTCTAGAGATGAACAGTATACCATATACTTTGTTTCCCAAATCTTGAGGATCAAATCTCTTAACCTGACTTCATTCTGCTGACATGTAACACTACCAACATAGCCTATTTGCTCACCATTAGAATTCAGTAGCTGAAATGAAACTGAACTACCATGAATAACCACACGAGTATTTGGAATCATCTCTTCACTTCGTTGCAAAATACAAGCTTCTGCCATTGGATAAGAATTTGATCATGGATTTCACTCGAAACCCTAAAGAGATAGCTCCTCTTCCATGTATAGCCGTTGTGTTAAGGAAGAGAAGATCCTGAGCATCATTCAGTTGAAACTAATAGAAATTTGAGATTTGTATATTATTGCTTGATTTATTTACAAAGAGAGGTGTCCTATATATATACATATAGGATCACCACCTATGCTAGAATCACGGGATATATATAATCACTTAAGCTAGAATCAAGTGATTTACAAAATCACCTAGGCTAAAGTCAAGGGATTACATAATCAAATATTCCCAAGATATGATTATGGTAATTCAAAAAACAATATCCTAATTACTTGATAAATATAAAACTATCCTAAATAACAATATTATGTTATTTCTCTAATACACCCCCGCAAGCGAAACGTAGGTAACCGAAGGTTGAGCTTGAAAGAACATCTGCGTAAATGTAGAAGCAACAAAATAACAAAACCGCCAACAGTAGATATCACAAGCAATCTCAACGCCACATTAAAAAAGAGCATAGCATACATTGCTATAAGAGCAAGCCATAAATAGTGAGCGTTTGGTTGTACGCACACTGGCAACAAATAAGAACCTTGCAATCCGTCTTCTACATCTCTTGAATATAATACTCCGTAAACATGTTTACCAATGTTGTTCAAGTCATCATGAATAAGAAAGGATTCTGGACTTAAACGAATAGTGTCGGGCTCCATATGGAATGAAGATGAAGGAAATATTAAAAATGAATTAGCAAGGACATTTGAATGAGAATGAGAACTACCACGTAGACACGAGTAAAAAGAGTAACAATTGGGATTTGAGAAGAGTGCAACTTTTGGGCACCGCTAAGCAAGAAATCTCATCAAAAGAAGTATTTGGTGGACGTGTTGTAACGTCATGTATAATGCTAGATGGTGTCATGTCCACAAAAGAAGAAAGAAGCTCTGAATTTGGAATACCAGAATGGTGGACTTTTGAGGTCTCAACAACAGCTATGGGCCCAATAGAACTTAATATTTTAGAGGATGAAAAATCAATGGCGGTGGTTTCCAATACTTGATAAACATCCAAAGTGTTAGATATATCAATATCAATAATAGAAGAGAGTTCCTCAGGATGTGTAACCACAGACACGTGAATATCATTAGGCTCAATTTTTAGTGTACCAATGGACGAGTTTGAAGTGAGTTGTTGTAACAATTTTTCATGTTCGAATAGAAGAGTGGACAAATCATTAAATGAAGGATTCATCAAATAATAATAAACATGAACTCTTTGAAAAAGAGTATCATCAAGACCTTCAACTAAAAAATCGGTAAACTCTGACGGACTAAGAGAACCTCCAGCGCTTTCAAATGTATAAAGAAGTGATGTCGCTTCGGCAAGATAACTTTTGACAGACTGAGTAGGTAGCTTTTGTAAGCAAGAAAGTTGATCAAAAAGATCATCTGCATACCAATTTGATGTTGCATCATCTAGGAATTCGCAGTCATCGTTTTCATGGACCAAAGAGTCGTCAAAATTTTTAAATGGACCGTATATTTGATCGGCCATAGAGGCGGGGCTAATTTCCTGGAACGATTCTGGGTTAAGCCACCTTTCTAAGTCATAGGAAGAAGAATGAAAATTAGAAGCCAAGGAAGTCATTGATAGAAAAAGGATAATATGAGAATTAGAAGAAAAATAGATTATGTCTCGATCAGAAAAATAATAGAAAGAGGATTATAGGAAGAAGAAGAAGAAGAAGAAGAAGAAATCAAGGACAATTTGCTGGAATGCTGACAGGTGAGGAGACTGTCTGGATTAGTACGCAAGAGACAGAAGATGTGCAGTGGAAGATGGAAAATGGATCATAAGCCTTTTGGCATTATAGCTCTGATACCAAGTTAAAACTAATAGAAATTTGAGATTTGTATATTATTGCTTGATTTATTTACAAAGAGAGGTGTCCTACAGTGGCGGAACCAGAAAAAATTTTAAGGGGGGGCAAAATACATCAATAAAAAAAAATTATTTATTGACGCTTGAAGAGCTTCTTTCGGTTGTACGAGTGAGAGCAGACAACTGTATCCTGCGATACTTATCATATAACAAAGGAAAACCCCAACGACTGAAAACAGGAACTTAAAAATATTGCTACACTATGCCAAGACCAAACACCAAAAACAACTTCACAAAAGCTAAGCAACAGAACTAGGTATCATTATTTCCATAATAATAGCAACAGAACTAACTATTTCATAATTTGATATGTACTATATATTCAACAGAACTAGCAACAGAACATGATATATACTATATATTCATAATTTAAAAACTTGCATACAAGGTATCATTATTTTCAAAATAGGCTTCCACAGCATTTTGTCAAAACTAACTATTTCAGTCCAAAGTGGTATAGCACAGCATACCAGTCCAGTCCTATTGCACTAACAGTTAGTATAGCACAAGGATGTTGCTCACAGCCAGTCAACACATCAACATAGCACAGCAACAATATATCATAGCAGCCATTTTGGCACACAACAGTTAATATAGCAAATTTTAAAGTCCAAGATAGTCTTTTATGCCCATTTCAAGCCTTTTTGACAAGGTATGATACTAAGTTGCCAAAACAGTCTTTAAGCTTCCAACACAAGGATTAGGCTTGACTGCACTCCCTTTTTAAGACAGTTATTATCAACAGTTCTCACAAGCATTTTATCAAACACATAAAGTGCAGCTTATATATACTTGTACCTAATACACAAATCTTAGGGAGAGAAGAGGAAAAGGGACGGTGAAAGAAGTAGTCCATTACCTTTCGTGAAAAACGCTGGCCATCAACCCCACCGCAACCGGAATGGTCGGCGACTCGGCGCTCAGTGCCTCAGTCTGTCATCGCCTTCAAGCAATCCGACGGAAGGTGCTCCGGCTGGCTGGCTGCTCCCCAGCTCCCGCCCCCGCCCCCGCCCCCGCCCCCGCCCTCCCCCTCCCCCCTCCCCCCTCCCCCTGGACAGCCGCTGCTACCGGGGGCAGATGCCCCCGCCCGCCCCCCCTAGTTCCGCCTCTGGTGTCCTATATATATACATATAGGATCACCACCTATGCTAGAATCACGGGATATATATAATCACTTAAGCTAGAATCAAGTGATTTACAAAATCACCTAGGCTAAAGTCAAGGGATTACATAATCAAATATTCTCAAGATATGATTATGGTAATTCAAAAAACAATATCCTAATTACTTGATAAATATAAAACTATCCTAAATAACAATATTATGTGCAGTTCCTAGTAAAGCGTATCCGTTTTTAGTTTTCAAGGCAAATTGTATCCAGCTTGTAAACACAGTAGTTGAAGTAGGGGAAGTAACAGCTGGTCCGTATGGCTTCCCAGTGTTGCAGCTCACTCGTTGAGAGTACCAAGGGTATTTTGTTGTAGTGTTTTGGTCGATGGAATTTGAGGAGTTGGAATACACAGCAATAGGTTGTTGATTCCCTTTGTTGTAATATGAGAATAATAAACCATCCAATCCAATATATGAAACTTGTGAGAGGTATGGAATTGTTGAAAATGCTTGAAACAACAAAGGAGCCACCTGCATTTGGAAGAGAGACACGGGAGGAAGCCGTATATTTGTCAACTTAATTGTGCTTATAGTTGCATAGGAAATGGAGGTGCATAGTTGTGGGTACATATATATATATATATAGGAATAGTTGCATTTGTTAACATTGTTGGTTTGTCAATCTTTCTAAACAAATACAACTATTTTCTATATATATAGAAAATATGTATAACAAAATATGGGTACGTATAACAAAAAATGGTGGTACAGTCTGTGCAGACTGTACCACCATTTTTTGGTATAGGTATTCAAATCACGTCCAAAACATTGTATTATGGAAAAATTTCAGTTCCATAATTTTTTATTTATTTTTTTAATTGTTTTAAAAAAAGCAAAAAAAAAAAGGTCCGGATTTTCTCCCGTCCGGGAGGTCCGGACCTGATCCAACTTGTGTGTGTATATATATATATATATATATATATGTATATATTGTGCAATACACAGTTGTCCACGGGGCTGATCACTAAAACCCTTTTAATCGGACGGGCCATAGATGCACTAGCTAGATGTAAAGTAGTGTCTATAACTGTACCTCGGATTCAATTTTAAGGTATGAAAGTTGGGTATCATTCAAAGATGTGCTTAAAATACTTGCTAGACTGGTTGCGGAAGAATTTAGTAGAAGTGACAATTTAGCTTTTGTTTGGATCCCAGAGAGTATTTCTTGGTTGAAACTCTGGGAAATAAACTTCAATTCATCTTCTGTTCTCCTGACCTTGGTGATCCAAAATGGAAGCACCACAGTGGGGAGCAGCAGCACTGTCAAAGCCTGTATACACCACATTCATGTAAATCTGCCCATGTTTAATAAGACCCATATCTAAGGCAAGGCAAGATAATACCTTACTTTTAAGCAGAAGAAGCAATACTCATGAAATCTCTTTGGAAAAAACTTTATTTATGCATTGGATTGGGTTTGAAGAAAATAAACCAAGTCATATTCAACAATAATAATATTGTGAAAAATTACATGTTAATAAGACGAGATAAATTGTATGTAGAGAAATTACCAGAACCATGAAGAAACCAATAGGTCGTAATGCTATGAAATTGGTGATCTTCACTGGAAAACTGCATGTATCTCTCTCTGCACTGTCATTAGAAATTCAATTTTGAGATATGCAAAAATATTCTATATTTTATGTGCATGATATATTGAGAAAATCCTTCCCTTAATTATATGCAACTAGAGTTTAATGCATATATTCACGTTCCATCTTGTGATATCAACAAATATATATATATATATATATATATATAGTGGCGAAGCCAGCATTTCTTGTCAGTGGGGTCGAAATTATTACTGAGCTACAAATAATTTGGCGGGGGTTCGGGGCAGCGGCCCCGAGCCATTTTTTTTAATATTTTATACTTTCGAGTATATATATATATATTACAATAAAAATATAATGAGTAATAATATATGGTATATATACACTATATTGACTCATACTAGACTTTTTTAATCACAACTGTTCATAAGTAAGTAATTCATTATTTATTTTTAAAAATAATATAAATTAGATTATTATTTAGTTTAAAATATTATAGAGAGATACATATATTAAGAGTATATGAGTCATATGTGATTAAAATTTGATTGACAAAGTTATAAATTTTCAATTTGTCCCCGTATAATAGAAAATTTATAAAATTTTAGTGGGGTCAATTTATATATAATACTTAAAAATTTTAAAATTTACCTTACATTATAAAATAAATTTTTTTTTTCAGTGGGGGCGATTGCCCCCATACCCGCCACTGTATATATATATATATATATATATATATATATATATATATATATATATATATATATATATATATATACATCTTCGTTCTAAAAAATTAAAGATTGTATTGTCCACCTTCATATTGAAAGACATATTTATTTGGTTGTTAATATTGACAAGACACCATTCATTATGAAATTTTGCTTAAGATCGATAAGTACTCCATACGAATAATTTATATACTTAATTAGCTAGTTATTTTATATACCTTCAGTAATAATTATTTGGTCACCAAAGTAATAGTAAAGACAAATTCTTCATCTTTTTTCAAGATTAAAAATATATTTAAATATTTAAAAATTAATTTAATAAATTTAAAACTAATATAATCTTGTTAAAATTTTAAAAATAAAATCATTATTGACTTAAAAGTTAAATTTGGAATTTCATAAATAAAATAATTTATAAAATTCTTACAAATAAAATTATTATAAGTTTACAATAAAATAATTTAAATTTAATTTTTATTGTAAGAATTTGTCTTTACTATTACTTTGGTAAAATAATTTTTATTGTTAAAAATTATTGTAAGTTTTAATGTTTCATACTCCATCCGTTCCAAAATTAGAGATATATATTTTGACTTTTTAGAGTCAGTTCATGAAATTCTAAAATTTAAAATTAATATGAACTTATACATATAGCAATTCTAAACTAACTATAAAGTACTACTAATTATTGTTTTTATTTTCAAAACTTGAGTGAAATTATATTAATTTTGAGTTTTAAGATTTCTTAAATTGATTTTAAAAAGTCAAAATTTATTTTTAATTTTAAAACAAATATAGTAATTTTTAATAAGTAATCTCAATTTTCAGTTTAAAAATATATCAAATTGATTTTATTTTATAGTTTGGAACTGAAAAATTATTATTAAAATAAAAGAATATAATCTCAATTTGGGATTGCCTGATCTAGTTGCTTAATATATTGCATGGATCTAGCTGCTATCTGATTTAGAGTTCCGCTAGGTCATCTAGCGGATGGAGAAAATTTATTAAAAGAAAATTTATGTACTGCACTTTGTTAGCCTATGTCTGAATCATTGTCTTGCCATAAAAGGGACCCAAATAATTATGACATGTTAAGATCATTTTAATTACTCTTGTCCATGTGAAATTTGAGATATGCTTTTCCAATTGCTTTACTGTGTATACTCTTTATATCCATCGTTTACTTAGGTTAGCTCTTATGTAAGCCCTAACTAATTTTTCCTCCCAAGTCATGAGCACAAATTCATCATAGAGCTCGTCCCCCTCACCTGTGAATGTTTCATGGACCAAAACAAATTTCGGGAGACGATTTGTTGGTTACACAAATTATAAAACAATACCATGTGACTCGTTTGAATGGATTGATCCAGCAATGTCAACGCGCTCAAGAATTGCTCAGTATTATCGCAAAAACAATGAATTGAAGTCTGAAATAGAAGTATCCTTCCTTTTCTCTTGTTCTCTTATGTTTCAGTACCTGAAAGAGTACTAGACGTATTATGCATCTGAATAAGAATCTATTCTATTAGGAAGATTGATGAAAAAATTGACAAATATTCCCAACAAGTGACTTTTCATGCACAGTTGGCATTGATTTAGGCTAACCTTTTCAACCCCTGCACTGATTTAGGCTTATATTTTTAACCCATACATGCCTTTTCAACAAATATTGACTTCTCAAGTCATGCATAACTACCTTTACCAACTCAACAGTTTAAATGATAAATGATTCCATTCTAATTGAAATTAATATCATTAATTTTCAATTTGTTCTTCTACAACAGATTTAGGCTTATATTTTCAACCCATACATGCCAAACTTAAAGCACAAAGACTGATATGAAACACAGACTTGCCGACAAATCATCAACATTCAAACAATAGCTATCTCAAACCAATTACAGAGAGCTCCAAGACAATATTGTTGCATATCCTAATATTTTTTCTTCAAAAGAGAAGCAGCCTTAGCTTCTGTGAACCCAAGAAGCTCAAATTGGTAAGGTATCATCCACACAAGTCACTGAGGCAGTCTTTGGCAGATGTTTTTTGCACCCTTGTTAACATTCTCTGCGTGTGCATTCAAGCATAAAATTCTGAAATTCCCAAGCATCCCATGATTACTGCAATTCTGAAACCCCCACTGCAAAAAAAAAAATACAAATCAATACAAAAATATAGATATACAAGTAATGTTCCGGTGAATCACTAAAAGATATACAAAAATATCAATATACAAGTAATATGAAAATCTCAGTTGCACCTGTGGGTGAATCACTATCATCACCTACACTTGGATCCTGAGTAGCATCATCATTTGATGCTCCAGATCTACATTTAAACAGATAGCAAAGTCAAATTTAAACAAATAGCAAAATCAATTTTAAATAAATAGCAAAGTCAAAATAAGTAAACTTGCTTACCGCTTATTAAGCACCGGACAGTTTCTTTTATCGTGTGTCGCACCAACTTTGCCACATCCATGACAACATCTACCCTTGGGATTTTTTGTTTTCTCCAAAGCCCTTTCTTTGCCACCCTTCAGCCTTTTGTCACACCCTCTTGCTCGCACTTGGTTCGACTCGATGTAACTATGTTCACAAGTAGAAGTCATGTTAACCGACTTGGATACACTCATTCCACCACACTCCATTTCATTGTTTCTTTTGGAATCATTATTTCCAATAATTTGTTTGATCTTTTTATCCGCATTACCTAAACATTCTTTTAAAATATTTATGGCTTCTTCATTTGTGAGCGCTCTATCAATCAAATCTAAAGAATGTTGAATCAATTGACTCCGCAAGAGTAAGTATGACTTGTCATCTTTTATCATCACACCATTATCATCAATTACACCACTTGATTTTGTTGTCTTTGTCCACCTCTTCAAAATGTATTTTGTAGGCAATTCGTCAAGATCATGATACTTATTCAAGTAAGCTATCACATGCCGACATAGGATTCCCAAACTCTCAAACTTTTTACAACTGCATGTTGCATAATCCAAAGATTTGTCATAATGAATTTCTCTCACTTTAAAATTGTTGACATTCCTTCGGTAAATCTTATATATGTTGTAGTTCACATCCTCCTTCATAAGTTCAAACCTATAATTCAAGCTCTCACACAACTCATTTTCAAATTTATAATATATAGAGTGTGTATAAATGTCAACCATTTGAAATACGAAGACATGGCTAATTTTCATTTTCGGCCTTTCAATCAAATCTTTGTTATCTGAGGCCAACTCTACATGTCGTTGATGTTGAAGACCCCGATCAAATTGAATCATAAAATCCACTAAAGAATTATTTTTAGAAACAAATTTTTTAAAAAATGAATGAGAACCCACTGCCCGTTGGCTACTTGATATGCCGGCTGAGAAAACATGATTCACATGTGCAGGTACCCATCTACAACGCATGTCATACATTGATTGTAGCCATTTATTAGCATTCAACCCACTTTTCTCCACCAGCTCCACCCAAGTGGAGTCAAACTCTTCCACAGTCTCCGAATTCCAAATGCAATCTGAAAAATCTTTATAATAAGCACTGAATTTTCCTGACAATTTGGTCAAAATGTGCCAACTACAATACCTATGAAATGTATTAGGAATGATCTGTGAAATGGCATTTGTCATAGCTGAATCTTGATCGGTGATAATCATCTTAGGTGCATCACCTGACATTGCTTCCAAAAAACACTTGAAAAGCCAAACAAAAGTATCTATGGTCTCATCACTTAAGAAAGCACAACCAAATATAATAGTTTGGCCATGGTTATTAACCCCCATTAGTGGTGCAAATATCATTCCGTAACGATTAGTATTGTGTGTGGTATCAAAAATGACAACATCACCGTAAAATCTATAAGCCCGTCTAGAAATTGCATCGGCCCAAAAACAACGAGCAATCCTTTTTTCATTGTCTATGTCAATTGTAAAAGTGAATGACGGATTCTTTTGTTGTTCTAACTTCAAGTACTCATTCAACATATCGCCATCATGTCCCTTCAACTCATTACGCTCGTCTCTTTTAATGTTATACAAATCTCGTTGTGGGGTTGACAATGGGTGACAATGGTCCTCCTCAATTATAGTAACTACGTATAAGTCATTTCTTTTTACCACTACAATTCTTGCACTACAACCTTCTTTTGTAGATCCACGTTTTCTTTTTACATCCATATCGACTAATAGTTTACCCTTTCCTTGCTTATAACACACATACTCCTTCCTATGATTCTCATCACTTCCCACCCTTTTTTTCTCATTAAAGTTTCGCACACTAAAACCAGCATGCATTGCATATGTATTGTAAAAAGTGTAAACATCATCCAATGTTTGAAATTCTTGACCTAACTTAGGCGTAAACTCATCTGTTACTTGAGGATGGTAGACAAAAGTTTTAGCATTGTTCACATCCAACCCCTCTAAATCCATTTCTGCATTTTCCCCACAACTCCCTATTTCATGGTCCACGTCATCCATTTGTAATAAACCTGAAAATAATGTATGTATGCACAACCAATTTAATACTGAGCAATTCAATAATGTATGTATGCACAACCAATTTATGATGGTTTGTTATAATGCAAAAATTGGATATGGAACCTAGGGAATGGGGAGTCTATCAGATTCTGGTATGATATATGGACAGGGGCTATTGCATTAAAAGAGCAATTTCCAAGACTGTTTAGACGAACAGAGGAGAAGAAAACCATTGTTGCTCATGTTTTAAGAAAATAAAGGGATAGTATTATTGTTGATGCTTTAGAGAATTTAGCCAATATGAGATAGAATGGCTTTGAAAAGGAAACTTTTAATGTTGAATCCTTTATTTTCCATCCAAATCTGTAGAAGCCAAACACAGCTACACTAAGTTTGAAAAGGATTTTTTTTTAGTGGTCTTGGGGTGGGGGTGGGGGTGGGGGTGGGGGTTGAGCAAATGAATCAGCCATAAATTTCACATTCTGAAAATCTAGCCATTTTTTCAGGGGGGGGGGGGGGAAGAGAGCAGTTTAATGACAATTTTGATCATTCACAGAGGCCATCGGTCCGTAATACTAATGGATGAAAAAAAGGCCTTTATTACAGTATATATAAACGGAAAATGAATTGCTATATAAAAGGCAAACCACTTGAAAATTGCTAAGAACATCAAGATACCTGTACTACTAGAACACAAGATAAATATGTCAAAAATCATCCACCACCAAGAGAACTTACTAAGAGGCTTAAAGGAAAAAGAGCACAGAAATCTCCAAACACAAAGTATTTACTACTTTAAAAATAAGTGCTAAACAGACACAGTCACACAAATGAACTATCCAGCTCTGTAGGCTCCAAGCACCATCACAATCAAGAAAATTCCGAGTAACCCAAAACTTAGAAACTTAAAGGTTATACGCAGATGAATAGAGGGGGAAATGGTTTACTATTTAAAGAAGAATACTGAAGCAACCCAAAAGCTATAAAAATCCAATTCAGTATGAACAAAATCCAAAAAGGCATAATGAGTTGAATCCAGACAATCCGATTCAGTATGAACAAAATCCAAAAAATGCAAAGAGACAACAAGGGTAACATAAAACCTAGATATCATCCAAGGTCAAAACCCAAAAAGAGTATCGAAAAATTGCAGCAAAACTTCATAAATTACGGTTGTAATGGCGGAAAATAGTTAAGGGTTTACCGAATGAAAGTCCAGATTTGGGCGTTTGTCCTCTTATTCCTCTGATTCGTGTTGCTTGCTTGAGTTGGAATCTATTTTGGAGAGAAATAACAGATATACAGGCTACGTCGGAGACTATTTTGGAGAGATAGTTTTGGAGAGAAATAGATATGATGGGTTTTGTTAAATTGAAAAAATAAAGAGTTGAGTCATTTGTTATTTGCGACTATTTGAGTTTTTTGAGTTTGAGTATTGAGGAATGACTTATTTTTTTACTTATAAGTTGGATTTTAAGTAAAAAAATAAGTATTTATAAGTTATTTTAAAATAAGTTAGTTTTACCAAATATAATGTTTATTCTATTCTTTTTTTATTTTGTTCCTCTTTTTATTATTATCCTTTTTAATAATCTTTATATTATTTTAACTTATAAGTCGAACCCTTTCAGAAGTTATTTTAACTTAATTTTTGACTAATAAGTCAAATTGATGTTGAACGCTTTTAGTTATAAGTCATAATTTAAAATAACTTATATTTTAACTTATAAGTCATTTAAAATAAGTTATTTCCGAACACGCCCTAAATAGGTATGTCCGTTAAGGGGTAGCCAGATGTTGTATATAATATAATATGAAGTGTCTATATTGCTCTTGTATTGAAAAAAAAAGTGCACTTAAATTTGTGACGGCAGCCCATTAAGGGGTAGCCAGATGTTGTATATAATATAATATGAAGTGTCTATATTGCTCTTGTATTGAAAAAAAAAGTGCACTTAAATTTGTGACAGCAGCCCAAAGATTCACACACAGCGTCTCTAGGCGGCTGGCTTCGTGTCCCCACCTCCGGAACTCCATCTAGCCCAATAGTATCTTCTTGGGTCATCTTAGCCAACCACAGGCTCCCAAAAGATCATGACTTGAAAGTACTATTCGTAGTAACTTATTTCTTTATATGCAGACAAATTTTTTCCCTATCTTTCGATGTGGGATTGGGGTGTTACAATAATAGTGAGAGAACCAAAGTTATATTTAATATTTTGAGTAATATTGGAAATTAAACAATTAATATTTACTTAAAATTCTCAAACGACTTATATTAAGGAACAAAAATATTTATCTAAAACGACTTAATTATATTAAGAAACGGATGGATTACTTGAAAACGTTCTTTAATTTATTTGTAACCTTTTCCTTTACACTAGTACTACTAATTAAGAGTGTTGTAAAGGTTTGTTTGATCTTATTTATACCTTTATATTTAAAGGTTACGTTTTATGTTGTCCAGCCACAGAAACGAATTTATTATGTGATAGGTTTCAATTGACTTAAGCGCAAAATATTGAAAGTCTATTTCCATGATTGCAAAATTGAAAATGCAATTCCTGAAATGGAAAAAAGAGAGTTTGGGATAATAATTTATATTTGAGGAATCCGGTTAGCCTGAAGTTATTTTTTTGGTAAGTTGGTCAATTGGCCAATAGAAAACTGACACACGTACAACCTTGTCTGCGTGTCAGTATTCTATTGGTCAATTGACCAACTTACCCCAAAATAAACTTCATACTAACCACTTCCATATTTGAGTAAAATATAAAAGTGATCATTGTACTTTTAGTATATTTGAATATTGTGTTCCTTTTTGTTGGTCAATGCAAAACAAACTCTCTAGTCCTAAATAAAAATTTAGATAATAAACTTTTATGTGACAATTGGGTATTAAATATCCTCGTGACAAATGATGACATGTAAATAAGCTGGTTTGAACTCAAAACCTCAACCTCATTACTTAAATAATTGTTCAACTAAGCCACATAATATAATTGTAATTAAAACAACATAAATTTTATTTATACAAGCTTTTGTACTTAAACCAAAATAAAATAAAATAATTAAGTTGGTAAATAAGTTTTGTCGGTATTGATTTATAGGGGGGTTTTAAGTTTATTTTGATAATCATAATATTTTTATAAAAAAAAATTAATTGCATTTATTGAATATTATAACGAACTATATATTTTGATATTTTGATCTTTCTTAACATACTAAAACAAGGAACGCATCAATCAAATCTATATTTATCTAATTTATTTATTGATTAAGAATTATATTAATAATATGTATTTCCATTGATGCAAAGAATTTCTTTAGACTAAAGGTGATATATAGCTATAGGCCTATAGGAAAAAAAAAACTCTCATATTCTTTGTCTTAATTCAACTCCTTCAAAATTTTGTATATTAAGTTGCAGTTTTTTATAATGTAATTTTTAACTTATTTACTAGTTTAGTTTTACTTTTTATTTATCAAGTCGAAGAATACTATTTGACGCACCTTTATTAAAACATGTTAATTATTATAGAAATAAAGTGCTATTTTTGGTCAAATAAAGTTGAAAGTGTTTACTTAGAATATCCAATATTAACATTTTCTCTTTTAATTACAATAAAAATGTTAATTGTACGTACTCAATTTATAATGAAGAAGCTTGTATAAATAAAATTTATATTATTTTATTTATAGATACATTATGTACCTAAGTTGGGCAATTGATTTAAGTTGTTGAGATTTTGAGTTCAAATCTTGGAGGAAAAGATTTTTTTAGTCTTAGTTTGGCTTACTTTATATGGCATCACTGTCAATCAACAAAAGGGGACACAATATTCAAATATACTAAGAATACAATGGTCACTTTTACATTTTACTCATTTATATTTTGGCCTTTAATTATTAAAACTAAAAATTAAAGTTTTTATTGATAATATATATATATATATATATATATATATATATGTGTGTGTGTGTGTGTGTGTGTGTGTGTTTCAATCCATAACAACCGATTGTTAGAGTCACTATTCCAGCAACCAACATCTCAAAAGTTGATCAATAACATGGAAGGATGAGATTAAAAGATATTAATGCCCAGCCACTACAACATGTAACGACACATTTAACAAGCCAACATGTAACGACACATTTAACAAGCTGTAGCGGCTGCTATTTTAATAATGGGTCCCACCTTGTCAAACTAAAGTACAAAAGGGTCCTAATATTTTATTTTAATGTGTGTTGTTACAACATGTAGCAGTTGGACTGTGTAACGACCCCAAAATTCATACAATACAACTCTCGACATCGGTAGTTAACAATACATCAAACTTATGTTAACACATCAGTATTCGATGATACAATCGCTAAAAATGCAGAATAATTTAAAATTTTCTGTCTACTTTATTTATTTCCTTGAATCACAACATTTATCATTATATATCTTTGATTCAAATTTATTTTATGAATCACTTCATCAGAGTTGCTATATAAAATCTTACATCACAAATCAATATCCATTATACGTCGAATAGGTCAACTTTACAACTCCCCAATTATGATACATCAAAAACATTTCTCATTTAAAATAAATAATCTTCTGAATTGCTATTGATCTCTATCATCCAATTAGCATGTATCGTTACCTTGAATCCTTGACCTGCAAAAATAGTTATTTTGCAAGAATGAGCTCGACAGCTCAACAAAATATAACAATTTTCATGTATCCCGTATCACATAAATAACATGCTCATGTTATACATCATAAACATTTGACCAAACATATCATACATATTGTACGTCACATTTCAAATAAAGATTGAGTTTCATAACTCAATCAACATTCTTTACTCAAGCAACGTAGTATCAACATGCATTTGCTCAATATTTAACGTTTTTAGCTAAACAATTAGGATAAAATCTACGTACTAGACTAAAATCTCATATTGATTAAAGTTTAAAAATATAAAACTTAATATATCAATTTGACTATTAAAATTTAATAATAATCTTATGATTTAGAAGTAAAAATTTTAAAAAAAGGGTCCTCTTAACATGTGCTCTTATGGCACATGTTAAGCACGGAAACCAAGTGTTGGACATTGAATTCAAAGGATGAGGTCCACTAAAATATACTTCATCCGTTCCTAAAAGATTATCGTTTAAGGTTTTGGCACATGGATTAAGAAAGTGTCATTTACCAAGTAAAATTTATTTGAAATTCCATCACTTCCCATTTATGGGAAATTGAAAACTATTAATACAAGGGGGAGAATTTATTGGGACAATGAGAGAAGGTAGGGGTAATATAGGAAAGTAAATAATTTATTCTCATCGAAAGTTGTAAACGACAAACTTTTTAGAAAAAAAAATTTCTTCTAAAATGACAATATTTTAGGAATAGAAGGAGTAATTTTTAAATACATATGGCCCCACTGAAATATTATTTTAATTATATTTTAGTGGGCCACATCCGTTGAATTCAGTGTTCAACACTTGGTTTCCGTGTTTAGCATGTGCCCTAAGGGCACATGTTAAGAAAACTCATTTAAACATTAATAGGAAATGGAAATTTATACTCACTGATTCCAATATGCGATGAAACATGCCAAATATATATACTCCCTCGGTTCCATTTTATTAATCGCTATTACATAAAACACACATATTAAGGATATCATTACTTTGTAATTAATATAGGTCCCAATTTTCATATTTATCCCTTATGTGTTGGTAGTCTCTCTCCTCCAATTAAGGTGCAAACTAACGTATCTCTCCTTAAATAAGAGAGAGAGAATAGAACGGAGTAAGTAGTGTTTTTATAGGAATAAATTTCCTTGGAAAGTGGAGAGGAAATAAGTGTAGTATTTTTATGAAAATAAATTTACTTGGAAATTGTTGCACTTGAAAAAGAGAGATATTTAGGGGTAAATCGGGAAAATATAAAAACAAATTCTCCTAAAAATCTGTAAACGACACTTAATTAAGAATTAGTTTTTTTTCTCTAAAACGATACTTAATATGGAACCGAGGGAGTAGCAAGCAAGAGATGGGAGGCCCCATTTCCATTCCCGATGAGTTTTAAAACCAAAATTAAATAATTAATTGCCCGCCACCCGCTACATGTTATAGCGGCTTATGCATTTAATTTCCACCCACATTTTCCATTCCTCATGTCAATTTTTCCCATTTCTGTATGTCAATTTTTCCCATTTCCATTCCGGAGGAGTTTTAAAAAGAAAATTAAATAATTAATTGCCTAGCCCGCCGCTACATGTTGTAGCGGCACACATTAAAATAAAATATTGGGACCCTTTTGTACTTTAATTTGACCAGATGTGACCCATTATTAAAATAGCAGCCACCACAACTTGTTAAATGTGGCGCTACATGTTGTAGCGGCTGGACAGTCTTCCATATTATTGATCAACGACTGAAATGTGGTTGCTGAAATAGTGACTCTATCAATCGGTTGTCATGGATTGAAACCATATATATATATATATATATATATATATATATATATATATATATATATATATATATATATATATATATATATATATCCGATTTTATAAAATTAATGCAGGCTATAGAAAGCTATTGTGATCACATGCAAGGCATATGACTGATGATTATAATTCCATTAATATCCTTGAATACCTAATGAAGGGGGGAAAGTATATACACTTCATTCAACTCCGTGGACAAACATCTTCAAAATATTCAGACTTGTGATGAATGTAATCCGAATAGCTATTACATTTTACGAGCAAATCAAAATATATTTCACCGCAAAGTCTTCAAATAAGTAGTGTTATCAAACAAAAATAGTGAAATTGTTCCTTCATTGATCAAGAAATTCGAATTTCGAATTTAGGGAGCTGAGCCATTAACAAAATCAATAATTTCACGCACCAATACGGTTGGAGGCATCAGGATCTTTATCAACCTGAAATCGAAAGAGCCCAACTTATAAGTTAGGCAAATCAACTTATAAGTTATTTTTCATCATTAAGGTGTTTGACAATCACTTATTTTTTGACTTATAAGTTGGGTTTTTAAGTTAAAAAGTAAATAAATAATTATTTATGACTTATTTAAAAATAACTTATAAGTCATTTTAAAATAAGTTAGTTTGACAATTTGTAATGTCTATTTTGCCCCTCTTTTTATTAATGTTCTTTTTAGTAATCTTTACATTTATTTTAACTTATAAGTCATTATGAACCGAACATCTTCATAACTTGTTTTAACTTAATTTCTGATTTACAAGTCAAATTGATGGTAATTAAACGCTTTTATTTATAAGTAAAACTTAAAACAACTTATATTTTAACTTATAAATCATTTTTAAATAAGTTGTTCCCGAAGCATGCCAGAAAATGACAAACATTTGAACAACCCAGAGGCATACCACTCTGTTTCTGAGTTTTAAATGGACAGAAAAGAAAAGAAATTGACAGAAAATTTAAGTTTTCTTTCCAATTCCTATGTTTATGAGTTTTTTAATTAACGGAAAAGAAAAGAAATTGATAGAAAATTTGGTTACTTTTCCTGTCAAAGTTTTTTGTCCTAAATTGGCCTGATTTGGACGGAAAAGAAATTGGAACCATAAATATTTTTATAATTCCTATATTTATCCGCAACTCTCAATATAATAAATTTTAATTACAACTCATATACTCAATTTGTTTTTATATACTAAACCTACGTTGATAAAGAAAAATAAACTTCTTGGCGCAAACGACTTCTTTTGTTGGCAATCAATAATTATAAATATATTTTTGTTAATTTCTTCCTCTCTTCATATACTTTACAAATCTCAATTGTTATAATGTGCTGGTGAACAGTTCTGAAACCTAAACTGATTATTTCAATCATACCCATGGTTTATAAATTTTGATATCAATTAGTTTCCTCTAACATTTTAGCAATATAATTGGTCTACTCAATTTTTAATTTCTCTTTAAAATCAATAAAAATAGAAATCTATAATACTTGCTTATTTTCATTTAGATGCGACAACTCCATCTATTTTTTATAGCTTAAATTCATTCAATTCACAATGTCTAATACCCACACATAATTTATGATTGCTAATTTGCCATCAACGCGTTATCATGTTTAGAAAATGCACCGTTTCACTTGACTAATAATTGAAAATGTTTGTATGGATAGAATTTTGGTGTGAAATTACTTATCAACAATTTTCTCTTAAAACAAACTCATTATTTGGGATAAACAGTGGTGGTTCTTTTTGTCAAATTATTATATGATTGATAATTGTTTTTGTAGTTTCATAAATATTTTCTTAAATATAGTAATTAAGCTTTATTTTTAGACTTAATAATTGAACTATATGATTAGTTATTGTATTGTATTTACATCTGTCTTAATAATATTAATTATATATGGTAAATATAATTTTATAGAGATTAATTACTTAAAAACTATATTATTAAATATAATTAAATAAATTATGATAGTTAACTAAATTGACACCTCCTACACTATTTTAATCCATCTAATTGGTTGGACCGTTAAAATCGAATAAGAATAATATCACTTAATTGGTTGTATATTTATTCACGATTCAATGATTATAATTAATAGAAGAGTTAATTTATAAAAATTATATTTTCTTTTTTTAATAAAAAAAAACTAAAAAATGCAAGAAAAGATTTTTTTTAATTTTCTATTAAAAACTCAGAAACAATACAAATAAAAACTTCAAGTTTTATATTATTTTCTTTTATGTTTTAATTTAAATTTTCTATTTTTTTCTTTTTCGTTCAAAATTTAGAAACAGATCGTAAGAGTATATCTAAGAGTAGTGGCAAAAAAAACTCTTCAAATTGATATTTGTTGACTCACGTAATAATTTGAAGAATATTATTTGCTATTTTTATATTTTAATGTCTCATCAATCTCTTTAATTTAATAAATTATATATCAAATTTATTAAGCTTAATAAATATTTTTAACTTTTAATTGTTGAAGAGGCGTGTCAATATCAGAAAGCTGAAACATTTAAGAGTATAAATGCGGGAGCCGGGAGGACAAGGAGAAATAATAAAATTCTAAAATTATTCTTACACAGTCCATCTTTTGCCCATGCTAGGATTAGAGTATATCAAAATTCTTGTCAGATATAATAGAAATACTGCTGAAATGGTACATAGTATAACGAAATGGTGGGAGGGTGAAAGGCAAGACGTGTAAATGTCACATAACTCTGACTCAGACCAGACCAACCCGCAATCTGCACCTTCTCTCTGTATATATCGAATTTCTCTCTCTATATATATACACAATAACAAAGATATATATATATATATATATATATTGTTCTGTATTTATATGAGATACTCTGAATTTCAAAATCATCTGTTCTTTCCAAAAATTTATATTCTCTGCACGAGCTTGTTTTTATTTCTCCAGAATTCTGTATTGATTAGTAATGGCAATGTTAGAATCGCCGCGGAGTATGGAGGCATCCACACCGGAGCACCAGTCGGATCTCAACAACTCTGTTCGGAGGAGAACGAGGACGGAGACGGCAGAATATGATTTCGAGGTTGATCGGAATCAGATCGGAGAGCAGCCGGAATCGAGGACTGAGTTGAGTTACGGAGATGAAAAGGTTGGGAGTGGAACGGAGGATAGAGAAAAGGAAGGAACGGCTAAATTCTCATCCCGGCCGTCGGTTCCGGCTCATAGGAGAATCAAGGAGAGTCCTCTCAGTTCTGACGCCATATTCAAGCAGGTTTCTGAGCTTACCTCATACTTTTTTGTACTTCGATTCTTATTAATTGGGATCGGATTAACATGAACTTATTTTTTTGATAAGTTAGTCAACCAATACAATACTGACACGTGTAACCTCAACTTAACCTAAAATAAACTTTGTACTAACCCCTTCCTATTAATTGATATTAAAATATTTGAGAAACTGACTAGTTTAAGTAATTCACAATTTACAATTTTATTAGTCACTGTTATGAGGAAATGTCAAAGCATGTGTATTTGGTACATATAAACTACAAAAAAAAATATAAAAATAATTTATAACAAATAGAGAAGGGTTGTGGAACAGTAGAAGCTTCGGGTGAATTAGGATGAAGTATAGCAAGTTCTCACTAGCAAAACTATGAATTCATTTTATATCCTTAATGTAACCTAATGTACTTCTCTTAGTAATTGTTTAGGTGAAAATAAAAATAATAGAGAGTTTTCATTTCTTGTAAATAAGGATTGATTTATGTATGTCCTATTTCATTTAGTACAACTGTTTTTTAGCTTTCATGGTTTGATTCTGAAATTTTCATTTTTATGGAGTGGATAGAGCATGAGACAACCTAGACTGTATATTAAGTTCTTCCACACAGTAGCTTTTCATTTGTTTGCTATGTACATATATCACCATACTCCCATCTAGTCTAATGGTGATGGTAACAAATAAAATGTTTCCTTATTATTCATGATAACTTTTGACAAGCTTGAAATAATGTTTGGAACTATACTCATTTCTATCCAAAGAGGGTGTACATGGTTTATGTTGTTCAATTTCTTTAGTAATGTAACAGGAATAGATTCTAGGTTCAACTATGAATGCGCTTCAAAAACTTAGTTCTAAAGCAGGGGGCAGAGATGTATCAAGAAGAACAAGATTTTGTAGGGAACCAAATGTTCAAAATGAAATAACTAAGAACTTAATGTTAAGAGGTTATTTGAAATGGATTGATATATCAGAGAATTCTGTATGTAATATCAGTTTAAAGAGTGTATTTCAAAATACTTCTAGTTGGCGTAACACGGTTGGACATGGAGATGAGTATATGTTTTCCTGAATGATGTGGGAGTACTTGATTATATATTTCCTGAATGATGTGGTGCTTGGGAGTGAGAGGAAAATGAGAGTTATTTATGCTATGGAGCATCCAGTTGCTAAGTTAGAAGAGCACATACAAAGAAATAGAATCTTTTTGTTGATTTTTGTGGATTGTATAAGAGAAGAAATAGAATAATAGACTAAGTTTTGGTAATCTTTATAGTTAGTCTTTCTTGGGGCCAAATGTTCTTACTTTGTTGTTGTTGTTTTACTTTTTATTTATTTATTTATTTTATTTTTATTTTTTATTTTATTTGTTTTGTCCTCTATGCTGAGGGTTTTATGTATAGGCTTCTGTGGATTTTAGGGGCATAGGTACCCTTTTGGTTATTCTTATGCTATTAGAGATAGCTACGCTTTCGCTTTCTAATTTACTTATTCTTACATGAAATAAAAATAAAAATGGTGATTTGGGAGTACAGGCTCACTGTTCAAGCATTAGAATCATAGGGTGCAAGGCTCGAGGTTCAGGGCCAACCTCGCCTCTAATCAAAACAAACTACTGTATTTATCCCAAGTCTAACCCTACATTGAGTTCCTCCATTTCAAAAGAAATAGTAGCCAAATTCCGAGTCAGCTTGCGATTCCAAGTGCCCATGTCGAAAACTCTATGTTACATATAAGTAAAACCCTCTTTGACTCTGGAAAAGAAATAAGATGTAAAATGTTTGAACAATTAATCACGTTCCTGTGTTACTGACTTATTGTACTTGGACTAGATACGTGCAGAATCCGTTGAATAATGAAAAATATTTCTTTTCATATATATATATATATATATATATATATATATATATTACATATGCATGCGAATGTAGTTGCTGAGATAAAAGCACAAGTGTTACTGTAGAGAAGCATTGGTTTCGTTTGGAGAATATTGGTGACATCGGCAATAAATACAAAAGGTTGTGCTCCTGGAATCAACTTGCTCTCTTTCCTAAATAATTGAGCAGGAATTTGTTTTCTTTTTGCCATAACTTCTTTTTAAACAGTTAGGAAACTTTATGAGATGAAATGGTTAACTAACCATTACGCTTCTCATTTACATGGGTCGCTAGTTCTGTACTCTGCTCATTTTGGAATATATTTTTACCAGTGTTATGTGAAACATGGTATGTTTTGGTACGCGGTACGCTGCATAGCTAATATGTGATACGCAAGGGTATCTTTATATAAGTTCTTACTCTTAGAATCTAAATGTAATAAATCCCTGTATGTTTGTAGTCCTAGTTCATCACCTTCTTCATTTCAGTTTTACATTTTCATGGTTGAAATAATGCCAGAAGGTTAATAATGATTTGTTCTAAGAAATTATAAGTTTGTAATTCCTGGGCTTTATAAGTTTATGTCTATATATACAATCATTGGCTACTTCTGGTCATTTTGATGTTTGTTTACTTCTAATTCAACGTTATTCCTTATAAGCTCAGCTAGAGAATTAGCAAGTTACAGTTTGAATATGACATCACATCTAGAGACCAAAGCTTCTCAGCTACAAAATTTATTTAGGTAGGCAATGTTTCTTCCCTGTTGGCATCATTGATGAAGAGCTAAAACATGTTTTGCAGAGCAACAAAGAAAAGATAAACCCTACAGGCAAGCTTCATACATGATATTCCTAGTAAAAGTTGGAAAGATAAATTTTTAACATGATTCTGACCACTTGTTGGAGTTCTTTTTCTTCAAAAGCTTCTTCTCCTTCATCAGGAAACTTGTTCAAATCAAATTCGTCGGGTAGCTGGTTCAAATCAAATCTGTGATATGTAAATCCATTGAAGGAGAAATCTAGTGCACCTTTTTTTTTTTTTTTGGAGAATCCAAATCCATGGAGTCTTCACCTCCCGCCATTTTTTCTTTTTAGAGATGTAAAAGCATTTACAATATCACATATATATTGCATATTAAGATTGCCACTGTTATGAATATGTATTGGGAAAGAAAGGAATATGAAAGGTAGGTAGCCTACAACTAATCTAATGCAGTTAAAAATTGAAAAAACTAATTATTGTGTGCATTAATTAAACACTTGTTGGAAAACAGGGATAAAAGTAAATTTGGAAGAAAAAATATTAATTATGCTTTGATTTCATTAAACGTCAAATATTTTGGAATAACTCAAATGGTGTAAAACGTCAGTTAAACTAGAATGGAGGGAGTATTTTTTATATAATTAAAATTTTATCATTAATATTATTATTTTTTGTTTTATTTATTTTAGATTCATACGAAGAAGATGAATAGATTGGAACATAAACAATTGAGTGACTTGGTTTATGTTTAATATAATCGAAAGATCGTTTCAAGGTTCCAAAAGAGGCGTGAACTTGGAAATTTTTTTGATCCATTAGTCGATGACTTTGAATAGGGTAATGAATGGATCAATAATGAGGCCAATGTTGTTCATCCTGGGGAGGATCTTACATGGAATGATGTGGATCGAGCAACTGGTGCATCAAACACGCTTGAGGGTCGCACCTTTAAGGAGTGCTCGTGCTAATACTAGTGATAATGTCATTACGTACTCTCGACGTGGTGGTGGTTCAACTTCAAGGGAATCAAAGTTGATGGATTCCGACTCCGATGATAAAGTTGATGAAGAAGAGAGAACTACAAATGGTGATGAAGATGTGGAAGAAGATTTTGGAGAAAGACCACCTATGCCTTTGAATGAGAGTAGTTCTCGCGGGGGAGATGGAGATGACTTTGTTCTTTATGAGTTTGCTTGAACAATGTTTAGAGACTAGTGTAGAGAGTCTAGACATTATTTTGGCTTGCTATGTGGTGTTTTATTAGTAATTAGACTAGTAATATGTGATGGTTGGTTGCGACTTTATTTTCTGTGGTGTTTGTTGAATTCATCATTTCTTTTACTAGTTTTTAATATCAAGTGTTTTATTTTTGAATTGTTATTGCCAAGTATTTAAATAATTGTGTTTTTAATGGTATTCCATAGTGGTATGTGTGACGCCCCCAAAATTAGGTATACATCACCCATCTTGAGTCGCCAGATACATGGTACAGAATTCAAATACAACTTACTAATACAACTGTCGTGTACAATACGACAAAACATAACTGTGAGTTTGAATACAATTATTGTCTACTAGAGATCATACAAACTCAAAAGGTGTCCTCAATACAATTATTGTCACACTATTTAACAGAATAATGAGGACTACTAATACTATTCTCTGGTCCATCACTCCGTTCCCCGACTCGTCCCAGCTATATTCTCATTTCCTGAAGAGAACAGTGAAAGAAAGGGTGAGCTCAACTAGCCCAGTAAGAAATATTATGACTAAGATAATGCAGAATAAATTATCATTAGCCTTCAACAGTGTTAAACTGATAAAATACAATAAACATCAAGTTTAACTACAGCGGAACCAGCAATCCATTAAAAGAGTCAAGTAGAAAATGAAATCTACTATCTTTTATGATTTAAAAGGTTTTTCATCATCGTTATAGCTGAGACTCAGCTTAATAAATATTCCACATCATCGAATCACCCCCCGCACTACGGCCAAGGATATTCTTTAGTATCACGACCACAATTATTCATGCACTACAGCCAAGAATATTTGTGTATTCATCAATGGTCATGATCATGCCAACAACTGTCCATCAATGCACTACGGGCCAATGAGGATTTTAATTTTTACATCATTTGTAACATTACGGTCATGATTACACCGAATAATTCCTGGTCATAATCATACCAAGTCCATCTATGCACTACAGGCCACAGATGACTTTCAACAAAATATAAACATGAGGATGATGACAATGATATAAGAATTCAATAAAACAAGTTCAAGAATTATTTTATCCAGGAATTATTAACGTTCAAATTTGTCAACACGATACTGTTTTGTGGTGTAAAATTCAAGAATGATCAGAAGAATATTTCTATGAAAGGATACTGGATGAAGTGCAAATATCAAGGATATTCCACTAATTTCATGGAGCATAGAAGTCAAAGTTTTATCCAACTGAGTATAATAAAGAATGGAATAACAAAAGAAATCACCATGCATGCGATAGACCGCACAGACAGGTTATTCCAGCAGAATAATAATAACGGAACCAGGTCAGGTGAAATTCACACCGACAGGATGTTCCAACAGAATAATAAAGAATGGAACCAGGTCCGGTGTAAAACACACAGACAAGATATTCCAACAGAATAATAAATAATGGAACCAGGTCCGGTGTAAAACACAGACAGGATATTCCAACAGAATAATAAAGAATGGAACCAGGTCCGGTGTAAAACACACAGACAAGATATTCCGACAGAAATATAAAGACAGGATAGTAAATGGATGTCACCAAGTATAGGGTATTCCGCGTATACCGGTTATTCCAACAGAATAATAATGAATGGAATAACATAAGGATTTCACCAAGTATAGGGTGTACCGCGTATACAGGTCATGTATAGGGTATGCCACTTTTACAGGTTATTCCAACAGAATAACAAAGAATGGAAGAACATAAGTTCTCTTCAAGAAGAAAGAATAACACCCCTTACCTTATTTAGGAGATTGAATACTGCAGTAGTGTAATAACCGAATACTCTTCTTCTTTCTCTCTTATTCTCTCTATACTTTCTCTCTCTATAGCTTGAGCGAATTCGTGAAAAATAATGAAGCCCTAGGCCTCTATTTATAGAAGATTTATTACTATTTACGAAAGTATTTACTATTTACGAAGGTAATTACTATTGACGAAGGTAATTACTATTTACGAAGGTAATTACTATTTACGAAGGTAATTACTATTTACGAAGGTAATTACTATTTACGAAAGTAATTACTATTTACAAAAGTAATTACTATTTATGAAAAAGACTCTTAGATGATGACATATGGCCCCCCATAAATAATTCAACTTACCACAAACGTCTAATAATAGACTCTTTATATACATCAGGGATTAAATAAAAATTACCAGAAATCATTTTATTTTTAATCAGCACATATTTAATCTTTCAACAATTATTAATCATTTATAACTTGTCGTCTCAATTATTGTTTAAATAATATAACATATTATACAGATGATACTGTGACAATAATTGAATCAATAATATAAGAGATATGATGCAGCAATTACTGTAGCAATAATTGAGTATAGCTGAGTGACTTCTCACGTAAGCATCAATAATCAATACCGTGTGCTACTATGCAACAACGCGTATTACTTTACTTTTACTACCGAGTAGTTCAACAGTTTTAACGGTAACACCTCCGCCGTTATTTTATAGAAAGATAATTTTGTCGTTTTCTAACTATGACAATACTTCCGTTGTGGGGTCCACCAATGATTGTGCCGTCGTACGAATATTCCCCGACAAAAAGAATATTCCCCGACCAAACGAATATTTTATAACAACTTGCGTACTTTGCAAAATTTATAAATATTACCCACAACTATAAAATTATATCAGATTTATTCCATAATATTCAAAATAATAATTATGAAAATTCATCTTTATTTATAAAAACTGGGGTCTTACAACCTCCCCTTCTTATGAAATTTCGCCCTCGAAATTAGGGTACGTACCTGGTATGTCAAAGAGGTAAGGATACCTTGATTTCATTTCAGATTCTAACTCCCAAGTCATTTCCTCAACATCGTGGTTTCTCCACAAAACTTTGACTTGAGGTATAACCTTGGAGCGTAGAATATGTTCCTTCTTATCCAAGATTTGAACAGGAATCTCTTCATACGTCAGATCTTCCGCTATTTCGTCCGGTTCTAACTCAATAATGTGGTTCGGGTCTTTCACATATTTTCGTAACATGGATATGTGAAAAACGTTATGAACACGAGACATACTTGGCGGTAAAGCGAGTCTATAGGCCACAGTTCCTATTCGATCGAGGATTAAAAATGGACCGATGAATCGAGGATTGAGTTTTCCTCTCTTTCCAAATCTTGTAACTCCTTTCCATGGAGTAACACGTAACAACACATGATCTCCTATATTGAATTCCACGTCCTTTCGATGAAGATCAACATAACTCTTTTGTCGACTTTGTGAGGTTTTTATACGTTGTCGGATCGTTTGAATCTTTTCCGTAGTCATACGTACCAACTCCGGTCCCAACAACGTTGCTTCACCCACCTCATCCCAGCATACTGGAGAACGACACTTTCTTCCATACAACGCTTCGAATGGAGCCATGCCAATACTTGCTTGATAACTGTTGTTGTAGGAAAACTCCACCAATGGTAAGAACTTGTCCCAACTTCCCTTGAAATCAAGGACACAGAGTCTTAATAGATCTTCGAGAGTTTGAATAGTCCTCTCCGACTGTCCGTCCGTCTGAGGATGATATGCCGAGCTAAATCGTAAGTCTGTGCCCATAGCTTTTTGCAAACTAACCCAAAATCGTGAAGTAAATCTTGGGTCTCGATCAGAAACTATGGATACCGGCATACCATGCAGTCTTACAATCTCGTTTATGTACATACGAGCAAGACGTTCAAGTGTATAAGTTTCTCGTATCGGTAAGAAATGAGCAGACTTGGTCAATCTATCAACAATAACCCAAATCGCATCTATGCCTTGAGAAACCTTAGGAAGACCGGTAACGAAATCCATGGTAATGTGCTCCCACTTCCATTCTGGAATTTCAAGTGGTTGCAATGGACCTTTTGGTACTTGATGCTCCGCTTTAACTCGTTGACAAGTTAGACACCTTGAGATAAACAACGCTATCTCTCTCTTCATATTGCTCCACCAAAATGTATGACGAATATCATGATACATTTTGGTACTCCCAGGATGGATTGCAAACGGTGTATTGTGCGCCTCCATCATGATTTTATACTTTAAATCAGGGTCGTTAGGAACACAAAGTCTGGAGTTGACTCGAAGTATTCCCTCTTCATCGATTCTTGCTTCCGGCATAGCACCTTCTTGCACTTTCTTCCTCATACGCATCAGCTCCAGGTCTGTAGCTTGAGCAGCTTTAACTTTATCGATTTAAAGTCGGTTCTACTCGTATATTCGCCATCGTCACATGCGTCCCTGGAGTCTTTAACTCTATCCCCATCCTTTGCAAGTCACGCAAAATGGCCCTTGCGTTGACAATATCGCACTCGTACTTGCATGTGATCTTCTACTTAATGCGTCAGCTACCACGTTTGCTTTTCCAGGATGGTATTGGATGGTATGATCATAATCTTTCAACAGTTCAAGCCAACGTCGTTGTCGCATGTTGAGTTCCTTTTGAGGTGAAGAAATATTTGAGGCTTTTATGATCGTAAAGATCTCCACTTTCTCCCCATACAAGTAATGCCTCCAAATTTAAGTGCAAAGACAACAGCTGCCAACTCTAGATCATGAGTAGGATAATTCTTCTCATATTCTTTGAGTTTTCGCGAGGCATAGGCTATGACCTTTTCCATGTTACATGAGAACACATCCCAGCCCTTTGCCCGAAGCATCACTGTAGATGACAAATCCCTCGAGCCAGACGGTATTGTCAGAACAGGTGCTGAATGAGTCTCCTCTTGAGTTCTTGAAAACTCTTCTCACATTCTTCGCTCCAACCGAACTTTGTATCTTTCCGTCAGCTGAGTCAATGGAGTAGCGATCGAGAAAATCTT